>VZTF01004039.1:1238395-1339596 GCA_013397755.1 Cnemophilus loriae
GCTCGGCGGGGACCTGTTGGCGGGGCGAGCCCGAGTGCGCACCGGCGGAGCTGTCAGGCGCCGGGGCCGAGCCGCTCCGCCGTGGGATGGTTTCAGCTTCCCGCCAGCCGCCCCCCGGCTCCGCCCGCCGCCGCTCAGCCCCCCCTCGGCCGCCGCTCCCCTCCTTTATCCATCGGCACGGGGATGCGCCCCGCGGCTGGCGGGGCAGGGGGCGGGGGCCGATGCGGGACGTGGCGGGGGAACCCAGCCGCAGGTGACAACGGCGGCGGCGGCTCCTGGGCTCACGCCGCTCGCAGGGCTGGCTGTGCCAGGCGTGCACATGTCCCTGCGCGAAACACGGGCGTGTGTGTCTACCGGAGATGTAGATATATATATATATATATATGGGGCTTGATTTATATCTAATGGCACGTATAAAGCTTTTGAAGGTGGCTGCAATGTAAAAAGTAATGACTTTATTACCCCTGAAAGGTTCTGCGGTTCGCAGTTAACACTCCTCTGAATTACAATTCATTACGCTCTCTAAAGCCAACCTGCATCAGAACACCTACCTGTGCTTATTCCCAGTCATAGGCATAGTTTCATTGATTTTCTTTTTTAAAAATCATAGCAAATTAAGCACTTGGTGACAACTAAATCTGTTTCATTATCGTGCCGTGTTTGAGATTCCAGAGGTGACTTCCCAGACCGCATCTCAAAACCTACAGTCAGGAGCTAATTTTACAGATGCTTTCATGAATGGCAGCGAGGATGTTCTTACCATCAGCATGCCCTTAATTCCAGCACCGTAAAAATGCCTCGAATTAAATGGAAACTCGCTGCCTTAAAAATAATATTTCATCCTGGCTGGATAATTATTAATATTAGCATTTGATCGCAATAGTGCTGGGCTCCCCCTCGTTCCTGTACCCCCCCCCCCCGCGCTTCGCATTGTCATGTGATTGGAGGGAGATAACAAACCTCAAGAAAGAAAAGGAGTGAGAAGACATTTTTAACACGGCATGACCGCAGATTAATAATGCAGGTGGGTTTTTATTTCATTGTATTTTTAGGGGAAGGAAGGGAACGAGGCTGTTTAACGAGCAGTCGTGGACACAAAGTGACTGTATTTACAATCCTTGATGTGGCTTTCGGTGGGTAATAAATTATGACAATATTAAAATTATTTTCTGGCAGCCCAGTTAACTGCGCTGGGGACTGTAAAGCCCCTACTGATTCCATTTATGCCTTGTAATTGCGGTCCACGGTCTCGCTCTAAACCTTTCGGTGTATATTGTGTGTAAACTTTTAGCTAATAGACTTTTTTTTGAATGGAGGGACTTTTCTTGGTACTTCCTGCCGTATACATTTTGTCTCTGATCTCTGTATTTAATGGCCAAGTCCTGGTTTATGCTTTATAATGTGTTGACAAGTTTTCTAACAGACTTTCTGAAATAATGCACATATATTCACGTCGGTTAGAAACTCCACAGTATTTTTAGAGTCGAGTAGATCTATATCCTAATGCACTGAGAGGGAGTGTAAATCATAGAGGATTTCATAGCCCTTTCAGTAGTTTTCTGTATGAAGTATGAGCAGCGTGGCCTCCAGACGTAACCTTTTAGAAAAAAAGACAGTGCTTTTATTTTATGGTGTAAAGTGCTTTTAGCTTCAGGGCTCTGAACGTGAATGTGGTCAACAAACAGCTCTTGCGAGGGAGTTTGCTACAGCCTCAGCCCAGCGCCGGGCGCTGCCTTCGCTGTGGGGAGGGATGCGGGGCTGCCCCCGGCCGCAGGACCGGGCTGAGCCCCCCCAGAGACACGGTGCCCCCCGCCGGGTCCCCCGCCAGTGTCCTGGGCTCGGAAAGGGGGGGTCGGATGGCCCCCGGCGCTGCCCGAGAGGCTGATGATGGCAGCAGGGTTGGCCCCGGCGCGTCCGGGGGCAGGGGGCTGAGCTGGCCCCGGCACCGGCGGCAAAGGCAGGGCCAGAGGGCACAGCTGGGGCTGGGAGCACCCCAGGAGAGCTGTGGAGCAAGGGCAACGGACCCCATCACTGCCCCACTGCACCCCACAAGCTGCATCTCCAGCATCCCTGCTTCCACCCTCACAGCGCCTCTGTGACACACCGAGCATCTCTAGCCCTGTCTGTAAATTT
Source organism: Cnemophilus loriae (assembly GCA_013397755.1). NCBI lineage: Eukaryota > Metazoa > Chordata > Aves > Passeriformes > Corvidae > Cnemophilus > Cnemophilus loriae. The sequence goes on from VZTF01004039.1 coordinate 1,240,529, forward strand.
TGCACGCTGGTGTCCCTCCCTGGGTTGTACTAACAACCCAGGGCAAGTGGCAGGTGAACACTGAGAAATGCCCTAATGCTGACTGCTAACACCTAGAAACCTTGGTAGCTTGGAAGGGCAGGTGAAAACAAACCCAGGCCAGCATAGAAGATGATCCAGAAGTGATCATGTTCTGTGGATTGACATAAACGTGTGTCACCTCCTGCTCCTCCGTAACCGCTCTTTGCCCAAGCTGCAGGGGATGCCTCACAGTCCTGCTGCAGCTTTTGGAGCTGCTGTCACCCTGGCCGTGTTATCAGCTGCTCTTTGGCTACAGACTCCTAGCCCCAGAGCAAAGTCAGCTGGAGGAAATGTGGCCCTACACCTCAGCAAACTGAGGTACACGCTGAAATCAGAGCCATAGTGGGTTTCAGGCTACCTCCAAGGGGAAGCTGACCTTCGAGAAGGGTCTGTCTCATTAGCCAAATGCCCATCCTGCCTCAGCCTGTCTCATGTGAACCAGAGCCCTAAGACACCAGCTCACACCCTGGAACAGCTGAGAGCAGAGGTGGGCACCCATCTCTGCCCCACAGGAATGGCAGTAACCTGCAGCAGCAGAACAGAGTGCCCAGGTGAGAACATTCACGCTGTAAAAATTAGTCTAAGATTTAAATCTGCCAAAATCTATCTGTCCCTTTCCTCATACCTCAGCTCTCTGCCTGAGAAACAGTGTGTGCCTCCCTTACATTCATGCACCTGAGATACTTAGAGGTTGCTGTAGAAAGGGACATAAAACTGTCTAACATTGAGAAGTGTGGCCTTCCTCCATCTCACAGGCAGGCACCCGGGACTGGGACCCGAAGGTGCAAAGGAGCGTGACACAGTTCATGCCACGTACTGCTGTCCCTGCCTATCTGCTAATTTAGTGACAGACTTGGCAGAGGGTGAGTTCAGCAACTTCGGTGGGCAAATGTTCCTGCTTCAAAGCTCCAACTGTCACTCACTCAGAGCAGGAACCTCACTTGCCAACATTACAGAACATTAGGACCAAACACAAATTCCAAAACTCTGCCAGTTCCCCGGAGCTGGGCTGCATTATATAACGGCAGATCGCACGGGGTGCTTTCCGACACTGTCTTGATAGTCTCAATCAGGCGGAGGCAATGTGGGTGGAACTCTTATCACACCAGGCTGACTCCCGTGAATGAGCAGAGGACTTGCACGTTCTAGAAATAGTATGTGCATTAGTATTCCCGCAGGAGAAACTTCGGCACGCTGCTTTGCCTTTTCTCCATTTTTTTTTTTTCCCTTTTTAATAAAGGCTCAAAATAAACTCTGCTTTTGCAAGCTCTTACTAGCAAGCAGAGCACACACAGCAGCGAGTCCGTGCAGGATCACAGACATCTGAGTGCCAGGTGACAGAAAGATTTCGTTATCGGCTCGCCCTAGGCAGGACCTGGAATAAAACCCTGAACTTGGGGAGACTTTTTTCCATGGGTTTCAGCAAGGTCTGGGATTTCAGCCTGCCTCTGCTTGCACAGCACCTAGCACGATGGAGCCCTGAACCTTGACTGGGCTTTCTGGGGATGACTATAAAATACACGGCACAAAGTGCTCAGGGAACAGAAGTGGCAAAAACCCTCCCTTGAAGCACACAAAGAGTTTTGCTTCTGTGTGGGCAGGCAGAGGAAGGCATTACTAAAAATCTCATTTTTAATCAAATGTTTGATTTCAGCCAAACTAGGTTTTGTTTGCACTACTTACTTAGTTATTTGTCGGTTTAACAGTTTAACATTGTAGGTTTAACAGTTATATATCTTTTTATAAGTAAACACATAACCTGCCCATGAGCGTTTCTATGCTACATTTCAAGCCAACGTGATTTAAACTTATGTGCATTTAAAACCTCCCAGAACCTGACCTATAATGCAAATCCATACAGTCTTAATTACTGCAGCACCAGCAGCCACGGCATGAGTGAGGTAGCTGAGCTTTTGTTTCTAAAGAGGCACAGTAGTTATGGTCTGTCAGTGCTCCTGTTACAATCCCCATCTTGAAGAGGTTATAACTTGGGCTGTGTAAATTTGATTGAGCTGAAACTTGGGACTCCAACTGTCAGTCCATATAGGGAATTATCTTATGAATAATTGGCTAACCCATTGCTTGATTCACGGACTTTTATAAAATGATTTTTAATGGGTTTTAATGTTTTTTTCTTTTACTGACATCTAGGGTATGAATTTGGTACTTCTAGTTCTTCTGAAGCTCCATACTCAATGGAATATGTATAGATACCCAAGGCAAAGCTACAGCTACCCAGAGGATTTCATGGGGCACGCCTGCCTCCCTGACCCACCTGTGTGTCCCTATACACTGAGAAGAGGCCAGGAACAAGAAATGACAGTTTAGTTATCTCCAAAGAGGGTCCTAAATGTGTACCATAAAGAGAACATAAATAAATATCTTTGCTAACAGTTTCTCAGAATCTTTTAATCTTCCTGGGCTTTATCTTTCCCCCAGAAATGTGTGGAAATTGGTCCTACCTGTGTGCTGGCATCACTTAAAAAGGGATGAGCCATTCAGCTTTGACTAGTGAGCCTGAGTTTAAATATTGCTTTGTGTTACAAAGGATTTTGCTGATAAATGCTCCCTACTTTTCTCTAGCTTTAAACTTCCAAAAGGTATTTTTTATCACCTCAAATCACACGAAGACAAAGAGTGCATGTTTAGTTTAGATGCAGACTCGAGATTTTCCTTGACCCTACAGCAAACAAAGCCCAGCCCAGGGCCAGAAAGATGAGCCACGAGCTGCGAATGGATTGCTCTCACAGAGCTGGATCCCACAGTTTCCATGCCCTCCTCCCCACACAGTTATGGAGCAGGGACACCTGAACTCAGGAACAGCATCTCCATCTGTTTCAGAAGAGTTCTGACCAAGCCAGGCTGCAGCCTGGGGCTCTCTCACTGCAGAGCTGTGTCCTGTGCAAGCCATTCCAAAACAAAGCACTGTGAGAAGCCAGATGCTCCTCGGCAAGATGTTCCACACATCCAAATCCCCCCCCCATCTATCTTGCCTCACAGGAACCCATGATGAGACGAGTTGGTCCTTTTAAGTCGCTGCTGACAACCCAAGCCATGCATCTAAGCAGGTCACTGTGTCCAAGCCTATGAGCAGTAGGAAGACAGGTCATTGACACAAACAGCTTTTCAAATTCCTGTTCTGACTTGAGCTAATAAGTGCACTTCTGCGCAAGATTAGATCTAAGGGGATCAAACTCTCCCGATGAGGAAATCTGGAAAGCCCTACTCCGGATGTGGCAGGCAGGGAAAGGCAAACATTTTGTCTTGAAAAATAAATCCAGCTATACCTCAAATCAATTTTTAAAAAGTAGAATAACAAAAATAACTCACTAATCTGAGAAACCCAACATCAGCAATCAAAAAGAAATTATTTCCATTGAGAAATTAGTTCTGCTATGCAAGATGAAGAAAGATTTAGTTGTTTACTTATCTGCTGCTGAACACAGTCCCTCCTTCCTAGCACGCTTGGTGTGAGGGACAGTAGAAAGGACAGTGCAATAAAAAAGGATTTTCCTCCTCTAACTCTGCTTGATATAACCCCTACCAGAGGAATCTACTTGGCCTTGGGTACTACAAAATTCTTAAGCACATATTTATCTTTGGGCACGTCAGCTGTACTTACATGCTTAAAGTAAGCATGTACTGAAGCATGCTGTTAGATTGGTACCTTAACATCTTCTGTAAATAACTCACATTGCTTTTTAGAGCTTCAACTTTTAGTCACTCAAAATGCATTGAACTGAAATTTAACATACCCAATCATCACTCTCTATATTCAGTTTATATTACTGTTTCAGGTGACATTTAGGTTTAGCTTTTAGCTTCAGCCAAGAAGAAATGTGCCTGCTTTGCAGAACATGACATAGTTTGTGTGAGGATCTAGATGAAAAATAATTAATAGTTGAGAGAGCAGAGTCCTTTCTCTGTGCTTAAAAATAAGGACAGCTTTACTGTAGGTTTTCTCCTTTGCCATATTTATTCTACTCAAAATTGCAGCTTAATTGTTAAAATGCTTACAATAATATTTTAATGCAACTCTCTGTAGTCAGAAGAATAAATTATTACAGAGCCCAAAGCTGCACAGAAAGACACAGCGCTGAGGGGGAGCAGGAGTGGTGGTGAATAACCTGTGATAAGAGCCCACTTCTTTGAGCAGTTTGGATAGTTTTGCCACCATTTGTTATTGTCAGCACATATAATTCTGTCAGTGCAGCATGAATCCTGGCTGCAGTGAAAAGAATGCCTTCTCCCACCAGTATGAATAAGATTTCACTCAATTAAAATAACATGCAAGTATATTGTATGGTATTACATAGAAAGCTGATGTGCATTAAGTATGAATGCTGGGGTTGGGGGGAGTTATTGTACTGATGCTATTGTTCACTGAGCAACTATTCCCCAGCATTTAAAAAAGCAAGGGAAATTAAATACAGAAATCAGAAATAAGTACAATGTTTGATATTACCATACTGAAATTAATGTATTCACAATTTAGACTGTAATTTGCCCTATCGTATTTAGTTTCACAGCATCTGAGAGCCTAGAGAGAGAGAAATAGATGTAAACACATGGAGAGAGAGAGCTCCATGGACTGTCTGTGCTGACACACACTTCCCTCAGACGTTTGGGTGCTATAGATATCCACAAGGTAAATCTAGGCCATAGAAGAGCACCAGTCTGGAAGTGCCATCCCCCACAGGCAGCAGGGAGAAGTTTGGTCTAGACGTGGCTGGAGCAATATGATCCACTGCCACCTCCCCCTGAACAGTCCTGAACAGCCCCTCAGCACGGGGGTGAGATGAGCTACAGGCTCCTGGCACCCTGGTTGGTGCTGCCCAGAACTAAAGGAATCTGAACACTTAAGGATGCAAAAGGACACAGCCGTGGCCGTTCCTATGAGGAAGGCCAAAAGCGCCTCACAATAGGTGTGTCTTAGGCAGCCACTGTACTCAGAGCCAATAAAAGTGAAAGTATTCTCTATTAATAGAGCCCAAATTAGCTCTTGTATTCAATGCCATACTGCACATCTGTACATTGCTTGTGAGTGAGACTAAAAAATATATGTACCATGACACTGTACTTTTAAAGTGTCTATTCAATGCCTTTCCCAATCTCCAAGGATTGCCTCCTCCTTAGACTTCCACTCAGTGGAATATTACGAGGCTAATTATTTTTCCCTGAAGTGATCAGTGCTCGTCTCTAGCACGGACCTCACATTTTCAGCCTCAGAACTTAAAAAACAAAAACAAAAAACAAACAAACAAACAAAAAAAATCCCACACAACTGCTTTCAAATCCTAAGACAAAAATCAGTTTGGCAAACAAATTCCCTGCCATGGGCTTTACCAGGCTTTACTCTTCCATCAGAGCCCCCGTGCACGTAGAAGAAGCCTCTTTGCCATTTTTGAGAGGGGGTTCTGCATTTTCCTGTTACCTTTCCTTCCTGTAAAGCAATCAGGGAGAACGGCAGGAGGCACCATCAATATGCAAATTGCTGCCAGATAACTGGTTTCGCTGGTTCCGCCTTGGGAAGCGGCACCGCCGCCGCGGGGGCATCCGGGGGGCCCGGCGGCCCCTCCGCGTCCGAGTCCCCCCGGCCCCGCGGGGCCCCCGGAGCAAGGACAGCGCTCCCAGCCTTCACGCTGGCTCACAGGGCCTTCTTCAGTGTGTTCGTGGGCTCTTCTGCTTGGGCATTTCTTTTGCAAGGGATATCTGAGTGCTCTTCCTTCGCCCTGAGAAGTGCTGGCAGTTTAATGTCGCCGCTCTCTAATTACAAGATGAAGATTTCCGTGCCTCCATCAGCTCACCTAAGAGGTGCTCCGAGGCATGGAGTAGGAAAAAGACTGGCTCATCCCTGAGTGGCATCGTAGACCTGCTCAGGAAAATCTGTGGACGCTCACATGTGGATCTGTATCCAAAGCACACACCCAGCCCCTCTCTTTTCTAACTCAGCATTTGAAGGATGGAAAGGGAGCCACTGATTTCTAAATTAAAATGAAACTATAATTCACAGGTAAGCATTTGCAAAAGTACGTGAGCCCATTTTAAAAAATCACAAAGATACAGTGATCTCAGGTGGGTTCTGGGTTTGCTCTGCTGGCAGATTCAAAGCAGCACTGCTCATCACACCAACCTTCTGCAGGGCATTCATCAAAACCATGGGAGTATTTTTAAAACCCCACCAAAGTAAACCACACAGCTAATTTATAAGCATTCAGATGTGCAGTAACTTTAGCACAAATATCCCTATCAGTACGGTGGTGGCCCCATATAATACAATAAGACACAATTCAGACCTGTGACGGTCTATTGAATACATAATATGCGTTTTTAAAATTGCCTGGGAACATATTCATATTGTAAAATCTAATGGTTCAGGTGGAGCTTTCACTCTTGATCAAATAATAAAATTGTTAGAGACCACTCTGTCATCCCATTGCTCACCAGCCTCCATGAGGACTGTTTTACATTCCCGTTTAAATAGGACAGGAGAGCAAAAAAGGGAAAACATAAACCACAGAAGAGTTACTACAGACATTAACTTTTAAGCCAGAAAAGCAAAAGAGCTGAGAAAGAAGCTCCATTCCGGGGGAATTGTCTTTGTCACTCTGCATCCATTGAGGTTTCCTGCAGCCAAAGCCTCTGGACGGCGAATCACATTAGGATACGGCTGCACTCACTAAGTCCCAGGGGCTGTCTGGGGCAAGGTGTCCTTGTTCGGCCTTCAAAATAGCTCCTTCCTGTGGATTTAGGTCTGCCAGGGAAGGGGACTGGTGTGGACAGACAGACAGAGCCTGTGGACAGTGGAGACTCCCTGTGGGATGGAGTGGGTGGCGATGGCCTTGTCCGTGCAAAAGGAATGTGAAGTGCAGACTAGCGACAGTAATGGTGATTACTATTAAAGCGTGGACCTTTTCATTACTGAAAACTTCAAATAACTCTCCTGAACTATATTTGAGACATTTTTTTTTTCATGTTAACTCCGGGTTTGATTGCTGAAAAAGGTTGACTGCTAGAAAAGGAAAACCAGTGCAGTGCACAGCAGTGGGGAATCGAAGCCCTTCTTTACCAGAACCCCTGCCATATACGTACTGTCACTCACCTTCCAGACACTCAGTACAACCATTCAATCTATTGAATCAAGAGACTGTTTGATCTTATCTGCATCTGTGAGCTGACTGTCAACCTGCTTAGGCTGCATATTAAATCATCTATAGTAGCTGTATCAAGCTGGGATGATCTGTTAATTCTAAATTTATTAACCCTTAGAGTGCAGTCATCATGTTTAATCTAGTGTAGCCAGCATTTATTTTACAAGACTAAATCCTTCTTTAAGATATGGCTGTGCTGTAGGTTAAGGAATTGGTAACGTGGAGGAGCTGGTAACTGGGAAGAGCCTCACTTTGATCTCTGTAAGCCAGCTGACAGCACCGCTGCTCCAAACACGTATGTGAGTGCTCACGTCACGCTCCTGTGTCCGGGACGCAGGGTGTCTGCATATGTGTGTGGACCTAATGACATTTCCTCGGAGTTTTGCCTGAGATGAGCCAGAAGATTAGTGGCCTTGAACAATATCTGAGCCCTGTGCCTCCAGGAGGACTTAAAATCAAAAATCAAAGTGACGGCAGCCACCACAACACGAGCTGAGGGTGCCTGCAGGTGGGGCCCTGCTAGGAGCCACCACTAAACCTCTCCTCCGAGTCATCTCCCGCTTCTCGGCCCATAACTGCAGTCTAAATCAATTAACAAATGTCTTGGGAGTGCTGAGGACCAGGGCCACTGCAGGACACGCAGGAACCCAAGCGTTTCTCTCTGCATGCGTACAAACACACGCCGGCGCAGCCACGGCGACGCACACGGATAATTTTATACGGATACGTACATCCGCATCAATATGTTAATCTGTTCGTTACACACACGCGTCTCTCCCTGCCCCTCTCTCCTGTTATCTATTATCTTTGCACATCGCCGATGGTATCAACATATTCACAGCTTTTATTTCAGTCGCAAACTGCTAGGCATGCTTCCTTTTTTGGTAATCATGTGCCCGGTATCTCTCTAATGTAGCCTAATAACAATTTTAGCATTCAGATGAAGCGATTTCATTCTGTGACTGCCTTTTCTATTAGATTTGATTCTGAGAAGCCCCAGTGGGTGCCTCGGAGGCAGAGATCTATCTGTGAGGCTGCAACCGATTCAATAGCAGCCTGAGCTAACCTTGACCTTTCCCTAGACCCTGCTCCATCTGGTGCCAGCCTGGTCCCCCCCTTCTCCTCCTCCTTGCTTCACAGTCAGCATTGATCAAGGCGGAATCGAGCGTATCTCTCCCTCCAAGGGCTGGGCAGTCATGGAAAGGACAGCACATTTCAATATATGGAAATGATTGAGCCTCTTATGCAATCATAAATCTACATACGGCTTCGTGATTTGATATTTCATTCACCTCCAAAGATTCTCGCCCTCCCTCCCACCAGCAGGGATTTATAAACTATAAGACAACAGCTTTCCCCAACACCTGGATATTATAAAGCTTGCTGTTTATCGGGAGCGAACGCCTGGCGATTTCATCTGATTCACTTGGTGGTTTATTTATCACTCCGTTGTTTTCCCTGCGCGCCTGGGTTATCTTAATTTTTTTCGGGGGCTTCCCCCGCACACCCCCGGCCCTTTCGGGCGGTGGCAGCCGCTCGGGCAGGGGTTGTTGGATGCCGCTGTCGTAGCCCCCGAGGGAAAGGGCGGACGGGCTCGGCTCGATCCGCGGCTCGCAGCGGACCCGAGCCCGCGGCCCCAGCTCCGCATCCCGCTCCTCTCCGGGAGTGTTTCAGTAGCTGGGAACGAGCACAGGCTCCTGCAATAAATCAGCGCTCGCCACTTTGCCACCTTCCCATTTCTGCTTCCTTTTCTTGTCCCTTTCCCCGCTCCCCCGGCCCCCCCTCCCCGGAGCCGCCGGGATGGCCCTGCTCGCTCCTGGGGGGCGAGTCTCCCCTTAGCGAGAGCCAGCGTGGCTTTCACCGCCGAGATATTCCGTGCTGCACCATCCCCCTGCGCTCCTTCCTCGCTAGGACGTGCACTTACAATCAATAATTTTATTTTTCTGCCGAAGAATTCTGACGTAACCACGGTTTCTCACCGCATACCAGCCCTGAGATTACATAACCGATTATGTAAAATTATAATTGCAAGATAATATATGCAGACTCTAATTATTACCTAGAGTTTCCCGAGTAGCTGTAGCCAGGCACATAGCACATATGTTAAGAGTCGGTTCTGCAATATTTGCATAGCCAACACTTCTGGCTGGAGACGCAGTGTGGAAAAGGAATGGATAGATATTTGACAGTACATATGTATGAGAGAGATATACTACTTAATAGGAAAAGGTATCTGGAAATATATTCCTCTCTGTTTTGAGGAATTTGTTTTGCTTTATCTCCATGGGTAGTAAAAAATAATAGGGAGAAACTGTGAATTACATTGAAAAAAAAAGATATATTCAATTTGTCAGTTTAATATTACACTTCCTCTCTGCAATACTGCAAAGATTTAGAACATTTCCAAAACTTTCAGCTCTAATCTGTGCCTCGGGTTGTTTGGAGGACCTGCCACCACATGCCAGCTAAAAATGAGTGTCAATTAATAATAAAACCCACTCTTCCTTATTTCTGCACTCATATAATTTAACAGGTTTTGAGAAAACCACGGATGTAATGGTGAGAATTTTCCAATGTGTGCAATATTAACAGCTTTCATTCTAAAGCACCAAAACTTCCTGGAACAGAACTGCTCAATGTTTTCTCGCTTTTCCCAGTGGCCATCTCCACCTATTATTATACACTTAAAATGCAAAGAATATTCAGCTCCTTAAAAAGTGTGGTTTGTTCCACCAAGAACATAGTTGGTAGAAACAATCTCAGATGGAGGCGGTTCAGGTAAGCACTATTATTATTTGTGGCCTGCAAAATTAGAAATAATTTGAAACAAGAAGTGGGAGAGGTTTCAGCTTGCATTTTGCACCACGTGAGACGTGACCAGAAAATCCTTGCCACTGCAATGCAACAGGATTCCTAAAGTCTCTGATTTCTGAACTACCTGAGCAACCACATAACCTCTGCAGAAGTGCCTGTGCACGGCTTGTTGTTGAAAAGCATATTGTAGTTATTAGTAAAATGTGAAATGGCTTAAAAAACAGTTTGAGCTATGAATTGCCATCTGCTCAATGGGGAGAAACAGAAAGTAACTGAATATATTTTCTCACCTTTTTTTATAGTAACATAAACAACACTCCAGAACACTATAAACTTGTAGCTGTACCAAAGGCATTAGTGCAGTTCATCGCGCTTCAGGTCAGGACTTTGTCCACACTGTTACACGCTGTTTCTTTTAACTCTCTGCAAATGTCCCAAGGTATTTTTTCCTCCTGTTAGGTAAGGTGGCCTTTTTAATTTCAGGGATTAAAAGTTTGATGCCGCTTCCCACATGGAGGCTGTCTCTGATACAGAGCTAGCCTGAGGTCTGTGCATGCCTTGAGACATCAAAATACAGGTAAAGCAGCGTACACAACTTGTTCTGGTTCCCTGTGTGGGAGGAGAAGAGGGAAGGGTTATGTTACCCAGCTTTCATGTAGAGCTTTGCTGGACTCGTGTCCATCGCAAGAGAAATTCCTCTTTGTCCTCTCTCTGCCCCCAGCCCCCTTTTTGCAGGGAAAACGCGAGGAAGCACTTGGGACTGCTTCCTCTGGTGTCGAGCTTTCCCAGCGCCAAAAGCACATTCCTCCAGCGCCTGCAAACACAGTGACCTTCCCCAGAGCTGTGGGGGCAAGGCCGTGAACTCGGCTCAGAGCACAGGGAGGCCTCTGCCTGTCCCAGGAGAAAGGCCCCGCAGCAGGGCAGTGCCTGCCCTGGTCTCTGCCGGGAGCAGGACTCCCTGCGAGCACTTAGGGAAACCATCCGTGCTGGCAGCTGCTGCTCCACACAAACGCTACAACAGAAAGGACAAAATAACACCTTTTCGTTTTCTGCTTAGCCGGGGTGATTTCTTTGCTCTCCTTCAGCTTTATCCACCTGGGAACGCTGACTTTTTTAACCTGTTTGTCCTGTTTCTTGCCTGACAGCAGCTCAGCTATCCTACCCCAAACACTGCTCCTACCACCTGCGGATTGGAGGGGAGAGAGTTCCTGGAGTCAGGGAGCCATTCAAACCAAATGGATGCAAACTGGAAGATCTTGGCTTGGAGTGAGTTTTGCAAGGAGCAGGAGGACAAGAGAGCTGTGAATTGTAAAGTTCCATCCCACAGGACGAGCACATGTAAGACAGTAACTTTGCAATGCAGAAATTGTCTTCACTTACCTGCCTGATGCTTTCTCCTCTCTGAAAGCCTGACTTGTCAAAAGCATCACTTAATAATAATACGAGGAAAAGCATTTCTGCTCCCTTGGAACTTGGCAGGAGTATAAATACACAGTAAGGGAAAAGAGGAATCAAAACCTTAACAGTAGGAAAGGGAAATACAATGGTGTAAAGTGGCCTGCACCCCCTCATATTTTAATTTCCACCAAATGCCCCTAGAAACGCTGGGCACAGCAAAAGCCTCAAGATTGATATGCAAAGCGTGTGAGCTGGTTGCAATAGCTGCACCACAGCGCACGCCTAGGTGTTCTACACCTCACACACACATCACCCCCTAGGATTAAGATTCAAATCAGCTGTCCTCTGTTGCTAATAAAAATGAAATATATTAGGGGAAGTTTGAATATGGTGGCTTGACAGAGCACATCACGTCTCACACGTGGAAAAATGCGACGAGCGCACAATCAAAGAGCAGCTGCCCATTTTTGTGGGGATTTTTCTGTTTCAGGAGGCAAAATGCGTTCTTGGAGATCAGGAGAGCCTGAACCCTTAAACTCCTGCAGCCCCTGAGAGTGCAGGGTGAGGTCAGATCAGCACTCACTGCTACGAGGAGGAAAATCAGATGTTTTTATGAGACTTCCAGATTTGCTTTTTTGCTTTCCTTTTTGAGTGTGCAGATCATAAGCAAAGCCCGAGAAGCAGTGCTGTACTTTGAGCGGTCCTTCCCCAGCGAAGAATTTGCCACAGCAGAACACTACCCGAGGGTGGCAGTTATCAATACTATCACATTAAGGGTTTCCACTGTAAGTCTAAGCCATCCTAGACTAAGATCCAGATCCTGCAAAGGCTTTCTGGAAAATAGTGTCAGCCAGGTAGATGAGCACATCTTCAGAGAGCTGACAGGGTTGGTGGCTTTTTCAGCCCACCCTGGGCTCAGTTTTTCAGGAATGCAAGAAGGCAGACAGATTTTAGGGTGGAAAGTGACAAGCAGAGCTCCAAGTGAGATGCAAACAAAGGACAGGGACTTGCATTAAGGAACCACCAGGCACAACAGGTTATTTTGTTCAGTGTGAATGGCTTCCATTATTGACACAAGGATGGACATTACCAGTCCAATCTCTATTGGAAATTGTGTCCGTTCCCTAACTGAGAGGATAAAACTGATCCAAAAAGGTACATCGCAGCTCCAGGTACTGGAGATAGAAATATTGTAAAGCTTGTTCAGTGTGGATTCATGCAACAGACAGCAACTGCTTCGAAAATGGCCCCAGCTTCCAGGAAGGATGCTTCAAGAGGCTGTAAAGAGCCAAATCCCAGGCAGCCTCTGGGAAAGGCCCCATGGACTTATAACAAATGTGTCTCAAATCTGCCACCTCCACAGGTGACCCTGATGTTGGTTTCTCTGGAGTGCCCTTTTCCTCCTGAATTGTCAGGCTGGTGGTGGAGGAAGACAAAAGAGGAAGAATTTAATGTGCCACTGCTTGTGCCATGATCTGCAGATAGCGTGAGGACTTTGCTCCCCTCAGGACTGTCCATCTGGCGCCATTCCTGAGCAATAAAAGCTCACCCACAAAGTATTTTAAAGCAAACAGTTGGTGCAATGAATACCTTAATACTCCTAATACAATACCACAAATAGTAGTTACTATAAAAATACCCACTCAGTGAAAAGAGCCCAAGCTCACAGCCCAGCTCCTTCAGAGAGCAGGAGCCAGGACCCATAGAAACTGTGAGTTTATATCACAGGAGGGTGACTTCCTCTACCACTCACTCTCCAATAATTCCTCATGGCTAATCCAAGCACACCTGCACACCTTCGAGCAGAGGAGGTGTTCCAGCAACCCTTGGACCTAGTGAAAAGGTGAGCTGGCCACCAGAAATGGGAGTGTGTGCATGGGGGCGTGGGCTCAGGCATCACATGTTCTAGAAAAAACAAAAAAAAAGATTCTACAATTTACCACTTTTTTGTGTGTGTGTGTGTGATCTCTGCACAGATTCTCTCTCTGCCTTCTTCAAACTTAGAAAAGCAAGGCCACTGAAACAGCCTCAAGAGCCAAATACTATCTCTGATTCATCAGCACGCATCGTGCACAAGAGCAACAGCTGATTTCGTAAGATATCTGGAACAAAAAGTCTTTATCATTTAAGATCAGAATTTGTTTACCAGGAACATTATTTAACCTGAGGAAGACAGGCAGAAATCTGAAAATCTGCCTTTAATTTACTCTGTTATGATCTGTATTATTGTTCTTGCAGTTCTCTTTTTAGGTGACTTTACAGTAGGGCAGGCTTGAGCAACAGGAAGAGATACTTTGTGGTGAGTTGAATCCTAAGGTCTGAATTCCTGATTTTAATTTCGTTGGTTCCCAACCAGATTCACCCATTTTTCCCCCTTTTGAAACTGTTTACTGTACAAATGTAAAATAAGCACTGAAACCAGACATACATAAGTATTGTACCTGAGGAATACTTACAGTACCCAAGAAAGAGCACACTGTGGAGGGTTTATTAGTTTGGTTGTTAGCATAGTACATCAATTATTTAATGCTATTTTATATCATTTTACCTTTCATTTTATATCATTTTACCTTTATGCTTTGGCCTACAATGAAAACAGTATCTGTTCATACCCTCCTTTTAGTACAAATCATACAGGTAAAAATAAGGTCTCTTACACTTTTAAAATTAGGTGGACCTTCCACTAATCTTATGTGTCTTCTTTTTTTTTTTCATGAAAGCAAGTGCTGTTTGCTGTGTGTGACTGTTTCAGTGAGCTAAATATCTATTGAAAACTCAAATCATTCACTGGCCTCATTTTCTGTGGTTGTTCCATTCAGATTAATAAACCTGTTTCCTACTTAAATGAAAAGAGAATTCAGAAACGTTTAGCATCAAGTAAAAAAAGCAGCAAGAAAATGACTAACAGATACCGGGACATTGCATATTTATTTTGTCCTGTCAATTATTTTTAAAGAATCCCTTGCTTATGGAGGAAGATTTTTTTAAAACCTGAACTATTAAATAAAGATGTCCACAAACACCGGTTTCTTCATTTTTCCTCATTTTTGAGAAAGTGAATAGTGGAATGGTTTGGGTTTTTTTACTTTATATTATTATACTTTTGCCAGTGCTGAAAAGAACTCACGTTTCAAGGGTCACAGAATAAACCTGCCTGAAGCGTTTATGACACTGCGGTAACGCGTTTATGAAGGCGAATACTCACGGGCACTTACAACATTAGGAAAACACCAATATCAGATGTTCTCCTCAACACTTCAAAGCTGCAGCCGAGTGCAAAGTTCCAGAGGTACCAGCTACTCCAGGGTCAGCGGTGGCTCCGAGTAAACGCGTTCGGAGGCCTAGACCTGGAGGTAATTTCAATGTGTTCTCATCCAGTCATGAGCACACAATCACCTATTGAAAGTGTCTGGCTTGGAGCGCAGACAGATGGAGAGCACAGGGGTTAGTACAGCCAGGCCTTGGACTGACCTTTGCAGAGAGAATTAAATCAGTCTGACCTTGTTGTGAAGCCTAAATTATATCCATAGACCCCCAAATAATGCATCTTTAATGCATCGCTGCCCTCTTTTTATCAGCCTCTTTACCTCGAGGGTATCTTGTTTGCTAACTACTGATGTTAAATTGCAGCTATTTATGCTTACATTCGTGACCTCGGTGGACATCTTGTCACGTTTTTTACGAGCACTTGAAAAAGTAGAGAAATATTTATATAGCGAGAATATATAAAACTGAGGTGTCGTTGCACTTAGACATAAAATAACCATTACTAGGAAAAGAAACCTGGTTCAACTGTGGGGCGCTGTATTCATTGTATAAGTCTAACACAATAGTCATTGTAAGATTCTGAGCTTCAATATCATCCATAACCTATCATGTGGACAGCCTGGAAAACAGAACGGTGCCACGTAATAGGATTTCCAGTATCTTACAAACACCTTTTCTTCTCAGATATTTTTAATATTTCAGGATTTTTTAAAATTCAAAATAGTGCTAAGAACAGAATAACCCCTGTGACACCTGTCAGTTTTGGTAATACAGACCTCTGGACAGAAACAATACCTAGTCCACAGGCTGGAATCTCGACTGGAAACCAGCTCGGTTCAGACCAGGAAGCATTTAATTGGTGCTTCTGTTGACTGTAACAGCAGAGGAGCCCAGTGGAAGTTCAGGAGAACTGCATCCTTTCCCACCGCCTAAAAGGCTCCGTTTTGTGGTTTTCTGTTGTACCTTAACCCGAACAAAAGGTGCTTAAAAAAAAAATATCTTAGTCCAGGATGTTGCTTTCCAAGTGCCATTATTCTAAAGTGCATCGAGTTCTCTTTTAGCCTCTATTAATCAAAATAAAACTCTGATTTAAACTACAAAAGGTACTACAAAAGGTACGAGGTTTTGTTCCTCTGCTGTTAGTTTGGGATCCTGGCTCTGCCACCGGCTGTCTTTGCAATTTGAGCAAGTCACCGAGGCCTGTCACAGGGAATCCTCTGGGAATCTCCATACGGAAAGCTGAGACTTGGCCGGCCGGTGAGGTCCACCGTGCACAGGATTGGCACCACACCACTTGTGTGTCGGAACACTCTTCCCAGCAGCAGTGAGCTATCAGGCTCACCCAGCTTAGGGAATCACTCCAGGGCTGGCCCTGCCACCTTGCTGACCTCATCATCCAGCTCTCTAAGCCGACACAAAAATATTTGCTCCCTTTTGCTGAGAAGGCTTTTGCTGGTTTAGCAAAGTGCATGGAACGAGCGAGGGGAGAGGAGCAGCAGCAGAACAGAGCACGCAGCTGCAGGGCGGAGAAGAGCAACCCAGTGCAGCACTGATTTAAATCAGCTGCACAACCACACCATTAGATTAAACTGCTGATGAAGGTTAAGTTTGGTCTAATCCTTGGCACCGAAGCTGCTGAAACGCTGGAAGAGGATGCTTGCTCCCAGCTTTATTCCTTACACTGAGGAAAGCCCAAACCATCAGAACTTTATTTGCATCACTAAAGAGCCACCCTCCACGGTGGGCTACAACGAGAACGCTCCTCAGATACACTGGTGTGAGCAGTGTTTGCATGCTGAAATAAAAATTAATATTTCACCTTTTCCCTATGAGATTAGACTATTTATTTTCAAAACAGATAAAACAAGGCATACTTCATCCCAAACTGCCCACTATTACCTCCTCAAGAAGCTCATTCCTTATCCCAAAAGTGAGCTTTGGGATCAAGTCAGGCACTCAGCATCCTGCAGATCCCTCACTGCTGAAACGGGCAGCAACCATCCCTAAGAGCTCTGCCCGTGCTGAGGGAAACCTGTCCACAGAAAGTAACAACTGTTGGTCAGAAGCACCAGCCCTGGGCACAGGAAGAGCCACAGCTGCACACAATGCAAACTATGTGGTGTTATTTTAATTGGGTTTCTTTGGCTCACAAGTCCACAGGTGCTACTAAGAACCACGTAGGGATAATCTGCTTGAAAAGCAGAGGTCAGTGCAGCCCACAGAGCTGGGCTGTTGGCATTTTCTGCCTACAAACATGCTAGAAATCCCTGAAAATGGAAGTTTCGCATTGCCAAAAGCACACAAGCAGAGCACAAGCATCAGGCTCAGCCATATTCCTGCAGATTCTTCCTGATATTTTAAGGGTCTTCCACATAAATAAAGGTTCCTGTATTTCAAGGGACAGAAGCAGGAGCTTACTACAACAACCAGTCAGGGTCTGTCAAGTCCCCCGAAACGAGGGTTACTGCTGCAACCCAGGCTGGAAAAGCAGCTCCCTTCTGGCAGCTGCAGCCTTTCCCCACCTTCTAACCTCTGACAGTTCCAAGGTCACTGAGCCTGATCCCAGGCTCTCACAGCTGAGGCAGCAAAATTCAGTCTTGCCAGCCCTGCTGAGAAATGTTACTCCAGCTCTGACCCCAGTACTCTTAGTTCTTCTTCCTCTTATATGTGGTTCCCTACAAGGTGTGTGGAGCAAGGAACAGAGGCCCCAGGAGTTATATATGTTATAGCTGTGTTTGTCCAGTCATGGAAGAGAATCACAGGATGGAATGGACACGGGGCAGAAACAGACCAACAAAAAAGGCCTGTGTCTTCAAAACCATTTAATCCTCCAAGGCTGCAAACTCCAAAAAATCAAGTGTGATCTAAACAGTCATGTAGAATATAATGAGTACAAACTACTACCTACTTGCTTTGTCTCTACAAAGTGAAAAAGGCAGTGATAATCACTCTATTTGATTCCATGATCTGATTCCTGTGTTACCTTATTTCTCAGAGACTACAGCTCTGCGTACCACAACATGCCTGTCAAGATGTGGATTTACAGGTTACACTGTAGTAGAACCTGCTGGTTTTCAGCTCCAATCGACATCTGCTTGTCGGTACATGCCTGACAGAGTTGCAGTCCAGATTAGGAAACATTTGTTTATGCCCCAAAATCCCCAACATATTTTTCCAGCTATGTTCCCAGTGCTGAGCTCCATGCCACTCCAGCTCTCTGGTAGTCAGCTCTCACACTGCTTCTTGGTATAAAATTGATTAGAAGCAGCGTGAAATGTTATCAAGCTGACCCTTGGGAGGCTGGGCCCAAAAATAACAGATGGGAAAAGTGGCCTTTTGATTAAACTTTCAATTGCCAAAAACTGTACATTTCCCCTCACCGTGCATGTGCACACACATTGTAACTCAAGCGAAGTCCATGTGAGCTGCAGACACAACACTGAGCTTAGGACAGGCCTATTCTTAACAACACTGGTGTTGCTGAAGTCAGCAGGACACTGGCCATCAGCTTGAGCAGTGGCAGGAAAAGGGTCCTTTGTTCCACTTTTTATTTCACATCTCTCTCGTCCTGGTGTTGCTCAGCTGATGCCGGGGAGAGGATGCGAAAGTAACCAGAGCAGGCCCAGGCTGGCTGCCTGTGACACAAGAGCTGCTGGAGGGGGTGGTGGCAGCTGCTTGGGAAAGCCATGCAGATTTTCAGGTATTCTCTAAAGCCCAGGCCAAGATGCTTTCAGGGCGATTCTCGGTAAATGCAGTTCATACCTTTCCAAGGTCAAAAAAATTATCAAAAAACTCTTCTGGTAAAATCCTGAGAGACCCAGGTCCCACCGCAAGGAGACAAAGGAGCCACAAAGGATTTTGCTGGGAACAAAAACGACAAAGAAAGCAGCACATCTTCATGTACGCCTATACTGATATGAACCTCTGATAATACAAATCTGATTTACATATTCATATATTTATATGCCTGACTGTTCCCATTTCAAAGAGCCTTATTGCCTAAATTGCTGCAGAATAGCCAAATGTAAAGGAATGAGGGAAGGACGGAATAGCAGACCTTGGAACCTGAATTTCCAGGCCTCGGTAGCTTTGCCACAGTCTCGTTTGCATAGGTTTTTCACTCTGTTCTAGAAGTGCCAGCTTACTTTGAGCCACTCATACGTAGAGCATCTATGGTAGACATTAGTAACAGAGCAGCTTGACTAGGGATTAAAACACAAATGTTTGTGTCTTCGGGCCCAACATTTAGAGCTCACCCCTCATGCATGTAAAACTGGCCATATCTAGTGACAGGCCATGAGCTGCTGCTGTTTTGAGAACAACATTTGTCAAAATTGATCACTGTTTTCCTGGACAGTTCAGTGCTGTCCAGACCAGGACCTGCCCCTGTGGGGCTGGGCCTGGGCCACAGCAGGACCCCGTGGTTGCTTTTTTGCATGTCAACAGAGCCACAATCAGTTTAAAACTGGTTTTGAGGCCTACCGATGAATGACAAGAGCCAGGCATTGTAATAAGTAATGATTACTATTATTCTGAAAAAAGGGCTTGAGAGGAGCTGGCAAGAGCTGACACGATGAGGAACATACACATTCATCCTACCTCCTCCCATTCACACTTCTCTTTCTCTCTTTTCAGAAGAGTCAAGGACCTTTATGTCCCAGCCCTAGCTGTAGTTCCTCAAAATTTGAGGAGAGCAGCTCCACCACAGCACCATCGCATCTTTCTACACTCATTTTCTCTCTTTCCCCTACATGTTCAACCACTGAGTATGCAGTGTGTACAACTACAAAAAAAAAAAAAAGTTTGCAAAAGACTTATTTAGTAATTCTCAAGGATTACCAAGTCCATTATGGTGAGGGTATTTGGGAAGCAAGGGAAAGAAAGAAAAGTCACACATGCTCGGTGGGTACGTCTGTGTGGAGCCTACACGCCCACGGCAATTTAAGGTAATATTTTGGTCACCAGGTGGAGACCCCAAGTACACACTGGTTTAAGATTAGATTTGCAAGAGACAGAAATTGGAATCGTATTCTAGGCCTGTTGTTTAACATTCTACGTATGCGAGATAGAGAACGAAAGAATAAGAATTATCTTTAAATCCCTGCTAAACCATGCCCTGCTTTCTCAAGGCAACCTCGAGCTTTAGTAGTTCAGACAGATTCTCTAGCTGACAATTAATATTAATGGGTAGATTTCACAATGTGGCATTATCACACTGTGCGATGGGTGGGCATACCATCTGGGTTTTGGCAGGTATTAGATGTAATCAAAGGGATTACTTGGCTCAGGAAGAAATAGAAAACCTTGGGTTTGTTTAGGCTTTTTCTTCTTTTGTTTGGATGCAGCTCTAGGTGCACTTAGCTGTTTTCGCCTTGTCCTTTGTTTCTTGTGATGAACGCTTCCGAGTTTACACGGAGAACGAGAGCCAGATAACCAGCACATTGTGTTAGTGGGAGCGAGGACCGATTTGCTTAAGAGCTCCCTCTTTCTCATGCATTGTTGTTTTGGGATCGATTGGCAGCTCGTTTAGGGGTCCGCTGCTGCCTTTTAGAAGGTTAAACTGCGAATTTAAACAGTGAAGGAATTAAAGGCAAAATATATTTAGATAATCAACCAATCGGATCCTTTTCAAGATAAAAGCTGAAGAAATCAGGTGTATGAACAGATGCACGCAGAGGACTTTGTCCTCCTCTTCCCACAAAGCAAATACTAAGTGCCAACTTTCCGGGGGGAGGGGGGAAGGAAATTCCCCTCCTTCCCTTTTCCTCCTCCCAACCCAGCCACAAACAAGCCCCCGAGCATCAGCAACACTAAAGGGAGGAGATTAAGTTTTAAACTTTGGGAAAGCTATTGATTTGGCAGCCTTTCTCCTCTCCTGTCTGTGCCCCAGCTGATTGTAACTAAGTAATCCTCATCAATCTGTGGTAATGCAGGACCATGTTTATTGCTGTAGTAGTTAAGTTGTTGTTAATTTTACACTAAACGGTTGTTATGATGATGAATGAGTAGCTCGGGCTGCCACCCAGGGGACTTCAGCCCGTACAACCGACAAAAGGGAGATCGCAGAGGGAAGATCAGATCAGGGAAAAGCCAGAGCGCCCACCCGAGAAGTTTTCCGGGACCTTAAAAAAAAAAAAAAAAAAAGAAAGAAAGAAAGAAAGAAAGAAAAAAAAAAAATNGAAAGAAAGAAAGAAAGAAAGAAAGAAAGAAAGAAAGAAAGAAAAAAGAAAAATGCAGAAGCTGATCTTCAGGTTTGTATTTGAATTTGGACGCTGTGGGGTAAAAGGTGCTGCTTAAGTGTAATTGCAATTCTTTTACATACTGGCTGGGATCAAAGAGGGGAACGAAAGTACAAGTGATTTCCCTGCCCGGCCCGGCAAAGCAACTGATGGGATCCTGCCCAAAAGCATCGCGCTCGTTAGCTCTTGNCTCTGCCGGCCCCGCTCCCGCCGGGTCCCGGCACGCTGACCCGGCCCCGGAGCGCCGGCCCGAAAACAACACATCGGGTTGGGTTTTTCTCGTCCGGGGATGCCACTGCTGGTTTCCAAGCTCAGCGGTGCTGGGAAAAAGTGCCCAAAGTCATAACCCGCCCGACCTAAGATGGGCATGGAACTGTCAGAGCAAGCCCAGAGGAGGGCAACAAAGATTATTTACTGGAGTAGCTCTCTTACGAGGAAAAGTTAATGGAGTTGGGCCTGTTCAGCCTCAAGAAGAGACAATTTGAGGGGATGTCATCAATAGGTATAAATATCTAAAAGGAGGGTGCTGAGAAGATGGAGCCAGACTCTTCTTGATGGTTCCAAGCAATAGGACAAGAGGCAACAGGCAGAAACTGATGCCCAGGAAGTTCCACCTAAATATGAGGAAAAACTTGACTGTGTGGATGCCCAAGCACTGGAACAGATTGCCCAGAGAGGGTGTGGAGTTTCCCTCACTGGAGATATTCCAGAACTGTCTGGACAGGATCCTATGCCACATGCTCTGGGATGACGCTCCTTGAGAAGGGAGGTTGGACCAGATGCCCTCACTGTGGTCCCTCCCAACCTGACCAATTCTGTGATTCTGTGCCTCCCTCCATCCATCATTCATGAAAGGCCTGCAGGAGGAGAGGCTCCAACGGGCCACAGAAGAGTTACAAATGAATGTAGCCACATCTTTGGGTCAGAGCTCAGTGGGACAGCAGGGGAACCTCGCTCAAGAATGAAGAATTAGATCTTGTTATCCTAGACAAGAAAATAGTCATAGTCCAGGCTTTTACGTCCAAACAACAGCCAAACATGGGAATGGTTAAGGATACAATGAGAAGGTAGTTATCNTTCACCGGTACCCCCTTTCCTGGCCCGGAGTCCCGTGTACCCCTCTCCAGCCCCATCGCTGCCCGGGGTCCCATGTCCCTGCCCAGCCCGGTCCCAGCCCAGAGTCCTGTGTCCCCCTGCCCAGCCCACGGTCCTGTGTTCCCTTTCCCAGCCCGGGGTCCCGTGTCCCCGGTGCAGCCCGGGGCGGTGCCGGCCGGCAGCGCTGCCTTTGTCCCGCCGCCACCGCNTGAGGGGATGTCATCAATAGGTATAAATATCTAAAAGGAGGGTGCTGAGAAGATGGAGCCAGACTCTTCTTGATGGTTCCAAGCAATAGGACAAGAGGCAACAGGCAGAAACTGATGCCCAGGAAGTTCCACCTAAATATGAGGAAAAACTTGACTGTGTGGATGCCCAAGCACTGGAACAGATTGCCCAGAGAGGGTGTGGAGTTTCCCTCACTGGAGATATTCCAGAACTGTCTGGACAGGATCCTATGCCACATGCTCTGGGATGACGCTCCTTGAGAAGGGAGGTTGGACCAGATGCCCTCACTGTGGTCCCTCCCAACCTGACCAATTCTGTGATTCTGTGCCTCCCTCCATCCATCATTCATGAAAGGCCTGCAGGAGGAGAGGCTCCAACGGGCCACAGAAGAGTTACAAATGAATGTAGCCACATCTTTGGGTCAGAGCTCAGTGGGACAGCAGGGGAACCTCGCTCAAGAATGAAGAATTAGATCTTGTTATCCTAGACAAGAAAATAGTCATAGTCCAGGCTTTTACGTCCAAACAACAGCCAAACATGGGAATGGTTAAGGATACAATGAGAAGGTAGTTATCAGTATTGTCCTCCATCCCCACACTCTAGAGATGGAAAAATGTACTAACCAGACCTCCCAAGCTCAACAAGAGCAGACCTGAAGGGCTGAAGCTCAAGAGAAACTTCAGCTATTTTAGCTTATTCTGAAAAGTTCTCACAAAGCCAGTAAAGGATAAAATACCATCTGTATATCTACTGCAAAAAATACTGTGTCCACTTTGCCCAAATGGTGCTTTTCCCTGCCAGGACAGCACCTCCGTAGCTCATATTTAGCATGTGCAGGAGTCTCCTACTTCCAAGGGCTGTCCCATAGCAGTCTGGGACTGCTGGAATTATAGTAAGTAGCTCTACTGCCAGGTGACATCCAGTGTTCAGACACCAAGAAAGCAGCTCAAGTCCACGAGAGTCAGAGAGGGCGAGACTACAGGATTTCAACTTGCTCTGGCCTTGACCCAACTCCAGACAATCCTAGGCTTGCTCAGTAAAGCTTTTATGAGAGATAAGAGCTGGGCAGCGAATGGTTCAGGTTACACTTCAACGTGGACACCTGCCCTAGAGCCTGACTTACCTGGATGAAGGCCAGATGCGGGTGAGTCACCTAAGGAGTCCTCAAGAGCCATTCTCAAGATGTTAAAGTCTTTGTTTCCCTATCACACAAGTAACACGTGAAGCACCGCTGGCATGTCAAACAATAGCACCATTAATTGTGCCGTGCCATGCCTCCTGCTTTTCCATGGTCATTAGCATCTCCAGACTCTTAGCCTAGTAAAACAACAATCCCTCTCCAGCCTTTTTGCAACTCACACAGGACTATATTACATGAGTGCTCCGAGAGCTGGGAGACTCTTTAAGCCACATCTGGTTATTATGTATTCTGAATACCTAGAGTGACCACTAAATTTGGCATGTAACTCAGAGCATCACCATAACCCTCTCCAGATGCTGAGATGCAACCATGACAGACAGGATTCTCTCAAGAAAGCCAACACAAAAAAGTTCTAAATGGCTCTGGTAGCTCAACAGCTCATCACTAATCTCTTGCACATCCAACTAGTATCCATGCTGAGTAGGTGAGATCCATCCATGTGGGATTCAGAGATGCCTGTTACATCATCACATGTACCAGACGAGTAAAACACTCCATCTCGACTTCAACACCTCCATCCAGCCAGCACC
This sequence comes from Cnemophilus loriae, assembly GCA_013397755.1. Classification (NCBI taxonomy): domain Eukaryota; kingdom Metazoa; phylum Chordata; class Aves; order Passeriformes; family Corvidae; genus Cnemophilus; species Cnemophilus loriae. The sequence goes on from VZTF01004039.1 coordinate 1,264,512, forward strand.
AACAAAACCTCACCGTAAATTTGGATTGCAAACAGCAGATTATCTTGTATCCTCTTATAATTTACATAAAACAACAGAATATGTCATTCTCTATCAGAACAACAAGAAGTACTGTGCTTATGTTGTTTCAGACACTTAGTTCTTCCTGGGCCTCCCTGTTGTGCTCAGAGTACCTCACAAATGGCAGCAGCTCACCCTTGGGCCCTGCCATACGGTCTCGGCCACCTGCCCGGCTCCACCTGCCAGCTTTATCTCGGAGCAGGACAGGACATGTGACAGGCAACCTTCGAACTCTTGCTCCCCAGTCAGAAATAAGGCCTCATCTCATCAGGTGACGAGCAAAAAGACAACTTCTGCCACAAACCGCTTGTGTTCCCAAGGCAGTGGCCAATATTTACTTCCTGTTATGATTAGCAGCAATTGGACTATTGAAAACAGACAAGTGTATCAGCAGTCCTTAAAATTAATGGGCAATAAACAAAATAAATGAATGCCAGTTCTTCCTTATTGACGTGGCTGTACCTCTTCCGTGTATGCTGTTCCTACCTTCTGTTCCAAGGGGAACGCAGCTCCTGTGCCACGTCAGGTCTTGCTGTACCCTAAACTGTAAGGGGACACGCACAGCAATAATCTCTGAATATATGCAGTCGTCCAGCACTGGTGTTATTGCAAGCAGCAGCAGCATGGGCTGGAGCACACAATATTCAAGTCTTTCTGCAGATCTGCCACTGCCTTTCAGCATTGCTTTGGGCAATTCACTCAGCCAACTGCATTTACTTCCCCCTCCCCAAGTGACACATTCCATGTATGAAGCCAAAGGACCCAATTTATGGCTACCCTTGCAGAGGATAGGGTTCCCTGCAGGATTATCCTCTGTGCATATGGATCCATGTTCCCACGCGAGACTGAGTCTTTTGCCAAGGCCTCATGTCAGTGACTGGCAGGAAGAAGAGGCTGCTGGGTGGTCCTACTCCTAAATTATTTGCTGACTGCTTCCCTAGGGACCATGGCAACCGTGGCACAGACAAGAGAATCCCTAAGGACAGCACTGAATTGGGTCACAGCCAGCCACTTGCAGAAGAAAAAGGGAGACGTCCTCGTGTTGGCATGGGGATGAGGTGCTGTCCCTCTTCTGTAGGGGCCAGAACCATCTCTAGTCTCAACAATCTACACTCTAAATTAAGGGCTACTATCCATGAGAAGAAAGCAAAATAAAAGGAAGCAGCAGCAGTACGAAGAGACCAGGCATTTATTCCTGGCTCACTTGCTCTTAATGGAGATAACAATACCTCACTCCTTGACAGCAAAGCAGGGAGACTTAATGCATGGAAGTTTGCCAAGTAAATTGAGATCTTTGTACAATAGGCACTTTCGACATGCACAACTCCTAGCTTATTAAGGCAAAACAAAAGCCGCTCACCTTGAGGAGCGTTTAGAAATTAGGAGCCACAGCTCCCTGTGGCACAACGCTCCACAGGATTATTTAAGCTTGGGCACATCCAAACAGCAATGCTTGACTAGTTAAATATCTAAGCCCAAGGTGGAAAACAGCAAAGAAGACGCAGGACTGCTCTGTCTCTTCCACACAATTTCCCAGACATTCTCCAGGGCCCCACTCTGCTCCCTTTGAGCAACGTCTGAGTTTCAAACAAGGCACTGCATTGTGACCTTATCATATCCTTACATCCAGTATTAATGTACGTATGAGAGAAGAAGGGTTGCATGTAAGTGGCCTATTTAGAAAGGTCCCAGAATACTTTTTGTGCAATTTTCTCCTCAGCTCCCCATCCATCCCTCCCTGCTGAAGTGGCAGGTAACCTGAGCAAGAGCAGCGTGTGAATTGATTTGGAGGCGATCAGCACATCGGTGTTCAGCTCTGGCCAGCTGCCGTGTCATTGATTGCCTCGGGATCGATTTGCACACCATTCCCACTCACCTGCCAAGTCAGATGGAGAGAGAACAATGAAGTGAAAAGAAAATTATGTATTTGTAGTAGACACTTTCACCTCTCTCCACATTCTCCCTCAGGAGAAGTTAAGGGACCTGGACTGATTTCAGTGCTACTTTTAGCAAGCATTAGGAGAGAAGTCAGTACAAAAAAGGGGACAGTAGGGATGACCCTCTTCCCCAATTCCCTTTGACAAGAACCACCTACAGCGTAAAAGAAACTAATATTTGTGCCTATAGCAGAGGCAGAGATACAGCAGGACAGGGCTTTGGCTGATAAATAAATCTTTTACTGTACTATGGTCTTGTGCACCAGCCATAGATGATACAGTTTTCTATTTGCTTACACCTCATCTAAAAGGGGGACCAGAGCACTCCAACACACAAGTATTTCACATATCTACTATACCAATGGCAATGATATTTCTCTCATATCACATGTAAAATTCTCTAGTACTGGAGAGCTCCAACTTAAATGTATCCCATTTCTATTGTCCATTTTATTTTTTTTCCCCTTTCTTCTTTAAGCACAAAATAACATTTAACTGATTTACTACCTTAATTCCCAGAACCCTACACAGATTCTGACAACATTTTTCCAAAAATCACTCCAGAACTCAACTCCCATTATGGGCAATAGTCAGTGACTCTCAGAAGACCTGGTTTCATATATCCTTTCTGAAAATGGGTGTTAGGCTCCTAAATCAACTGGAATGCACTACGTGTGACACTGAGCTGGACAGGAAGACCCAGTGCCAGGGGACCGAAGAAATCAAAGGAAATAGATGTATAAATGAGGGAAAGCACCATGCTGGGCTATTACACAAGATGCTTCGAAGGCAAACTCAGACTCAGAAAATTCTGCAGACTGCTGAAAGTAGGAAATTATAACCCAGCCAGTGTCACACACTACCTGTCACATTTTATCTTTTCTCCCTTATGCATTTACTATTGGTCACCATCAGAGACAAAAACATTGTGTTAGAAGGGAGTTTGGTTTGACATTGGAGAGACATTACTGTACTCTTGTCTATTGGGAAATTTAATTTTCACAACATGTGTCAAATAGGTGTTATTTTTCCTTCCTAAAGAGTTTGCAGAAACAGGCAGAGTAATTAAAGGTTACACTTGCAGATAGCATCACTATTATAGTTATTACACAATACAGTCATATTATTACAGTCACCACAGCGTTGTGTTCCTCTGGTTTCAGTTTTATCAGCTGGAGACACTTGCTTTCTAATTTCAGGTACATCACAGGCTTCTAGTGAATTTGGGTCTAAATGGCCATCTATTTAAGAGTGCTGGGTAACCTTTGCTTTGTTATCCTATTTTCAGAAGAACTCAGCTTACCTTTAAGCACCGCCAAAACAAGCAACGTGGCACCATAATTTGACCAGCAATTTACAGGGCCTTTTGGGTGACAGAACCTGCAGAATGCAGAGCAACTCAAAACACTGCAGAGCTATTCAGGGTTCTGTAAAGGCCCTGCCCCCAATCCATTTATGAATATTTTTGTCTCCCATTTACAGAGATTTAGATAATATAGAGAATTTAAACAGTAAGCTGAAGTATCAATACCTACACGCAGGTGTCCACATTTAGTCAAGTAACTCTCATCCTTTTGTGCTCTTCTAAAGTAATTGGTTTCAGAGAATAAAACATTCATCATCTATTTCCAAGCATCATGTCACAATACCCCTTCTCTCTGCCCACCTTCTCCCTTCAGGCACTTCTTGATCCCTTCCTCCCCATGCAGATTATAAAGGTAATGTTCCTTTTGCCTAGGCCTTCTGCCCCAGCCATTTTACTCTGTGCTTTGAATTCCTCTACCATCCTCCTCTGTGTCATCACATCATCTCCAAAGGCCTTGTTCTGAGCTTCCAGCTTCCTCTCTCTGCTTATTCATCCTCATTTCCTACTGTTCAGCCCCAGCACCCCTAGTCCTGCTCCTAAACCATCATCTGCCTCACACACAGAAAACTCCACATGCCCAAGGGTCCCCTCTCACCTTTGCCCCCTCCATAAACTGATCCTGAAGGCCCTGTTCTTCCTCCACAACATAATACAGGACTCATTGCTTTTGTGACATCTGTGAGAAACTGATAACGAAGCTGATAATGAAAATGTTATCGACTATTTGGGTACGATCAGTCCATATTACAAAGTTTATTAACTGCAGGTAAAACAAAGAGCAACTAGACACGGTGGTAAGTGATTCTGAGGGTTTAATTTTTCAGAGCTAAGAAACAAAACTGCACTAAGTACCTACAGTCTGAAAAATTTAGCTTTTCAAGAAAAATACACCTGGATAGCAAAGACATCCGAGATGACCCCACAATGGTACAAGTGATTTTGAAATTCTGTTACAGGAACTATTTTTAAAAGAGGAAGAAATAAAACAAAAAATTCACTTCAGGTACAACCTTTACTCCATTGCTTATGTGTCATTTATACCTGCTGGATTGAGTTGCAGACATATGCAATAGGAATGAATAAATCCTGAAAGTCAGCTTATCAAAAATAGATTGCCAAGTCAGGATTTCAGCTTTCCTCAGTTCCAGTGGTTTGCCAAGTATCCCCTGGGTTTTTACTGAAATTTGGAATATTCTTCACCTTGTGAAGAATAACTGACCTGAAGACAAAGAAGACTTCAGAGGAGGCTGGAAGACAAGGAGCATTTTGAGGATGGATTCTGATAGAAAATCCCTGAAGACAGCTGGCTCTAAAGGTGACGTGTGGTCAGCACTTTTCTCCCACAACAGGATGCTGCTGCGTGCACCAACTGGCACACAACTTCCTTTATCCTGACAGCTGCTGGATGCTGATATAGATCCATACTTAACGTTTTCCTCAGTCCAGCGCACTAATACTAGGCCTTACTCCACCTTTTGCTAGAGGTTCAGCAGAAGTACATACCGAGAAATATTAAATTTTTTTTTTATTATCCTCTCTGAATCCAGGTTCAGAAGAACAACCCCAGTCCTGCTGTGAACACAGCGATGTTAAGAACGTGCAGTCACGTCACACTTGCAATTGTGGGGCTTCTCCGCTGACACATTGTGGAGGGGAGCAGCACATCAAGCACTGATGCAAGTGTCAAATTAGTAAGTAGCTGCATAAACTTCCTCCATGGCTCATGCTAGACCTGGTATTTTGGTGTATTTTAGGTGCACTACAGAACAGTTATTTATAGAGTCAAGGTTCCAAGAAACGCTCTGTACCATAAGCCTTTGTTTCCTGCCTGAGAAAAAGAGGTAGTCCTTCCAAAATGAAAAAGTAACTATGACATTCTGAGCTTGAACCCTGGAACAGAAAATAGTTCATTTACAAAGAATCAATCCCATCACATGCAGTTGCTTTGAACTCTGTTCATAATACAGCTCAGTGTAAAATACATCAATTCTATCAAACAGGAAAAAAAGCAAACATGGCTGGGTGAATCACAATGGGTTGTGAAACTGAGGGAGCTTGCGCTGTCCCTCAGGATAAATAAATTTTCATCGATCTCCCCCTCCATTCTGGTGATCTCCAGAGGGAAGCAGGTTGTGATGAGCTAGTAAACTCCAAAACCAGGAGCTTCTTCGCACACTCCTTGTCTTGAGAGGGGAAAAGACTTTGAGAAATCTTGTCTCCTCGCTCATAGTAAAGACACGTAGCCTGGTGGCCACCTCTGTGTATCTCGTATGAAGCTGACTTGGAACACGCCAGGACATCATAAATAAATTCCAGAGTCTTTCTACTGCTTCTATGCTGGCTTGTTTCTCCATGATCTTCGTAAAACTACTCTGCAGATAATCTAGTGGAAAAACAGCTTGGAGCAGATAATTGCAGGGGCTGGGAAAGAAGGGGTGGCTTTGCAGGGAGAGGAAGTAAGATCTCCCTTTTTTCTTTACAGTACACCTGCCCCACACAGCAATCTCTCTCTCCCTACTGATGTGGCTATGACTGATGCAGATCCATCCCTCTGCATTCAGCCGTGTCCACACACAACAGGCAGTGCCTTAACTGCAGCACAAAATAGCCTGTGAAGACAATTAGGCCATTGACAGATTCTTCACAGTCCAGCTGAGGACAGTGCTGCTGTGAACTCTTCTCCCCATCCACTCCTCTGCCAGCAGAGCAGCTCAGATGTTCACTTCCTAACACATGACAGACAAAATCACCTGGGTAAGTTCAAATCAGCTGTTTGAACTGGTTGAACTAGACTGGTACTTTTGCTTGACACACAAGAGAGTCTGTTGGTGCTGGTGCTGATCAGCAGCTGGGGCATTACTGCCCTTGACCTGCCCAAAGAGGGCATCTCACCATGCATTACTGAGGGACATTGATCCCTTTCAGCTATGTCTGTGAAGGAATAAAGACGGGCAATGTGGAAACAGGGCACTTTTTCACCATTTCTGTCTCCATGTTATATCTTTAAATCTAGTGTGAGTTTTAATCCAAATAATTTAAACTTCTATGCTAACTCACATTTATGCACACCCACCAGCCTTTGAGATGAGCTAAGTAATTGAAATCACAAAATCTTACTTTAACAGCCTATTTTATGCTGTAGGTAATTAGCATTCACTATTCTTTTTGAATTACAACTTCAAATACGATTTCCTTGTATCTTCTTCAGTTTAAGGTAAATTTCTCTGGGTTATGGGCCAGTTCAATAGAGGTTCACTGCAAATGCTGAGTCTTTCATGCACAGGGAAGAGGCCACTGAGTATCTGTGCACAGCTCTACCCTTTAAAGTCCACATAACATTAATTATGAATTATTCACTTTGTGAAATCTATGTCACAGAAGTTACATGCTGTTGCTTCTTAAATTGATTGGTGTAACCCTGACAAGGATCTAATTGAAATCAGTCTGTTGCTTAAGGTTATCTGGATGTTTTATGTGCTGTACCAAACCATGGCTTGTGAGCTCACCTTGTATGATACATACCAATACTATTAATAAACCTAGCCTTGCATCTTAGACCTATGATCCAAACCCATAGTCTTCATCTGCAAATCCAAGCAACAAAAGTCAGAGATACATACTATTCATTATTCTGTTTTCTAAATGTTATTTGAGAAGAACCAAGGTTTTCAAAGCTGGGCACCAGAAACATGTATTCAGATTTATCATAATGCAACTTGACATAGAAAACTTATTTCTTGGATGTAAGCAAAGGTTTACATCAAAGATTCTGGAAGTTGATTTAGAAGTCCTGCATAGGGAAGCAGCTCTGGAAGCAAATGAAAAACATTCAACTCCTCACAGATCTCCCTTTTTTCCATTCACCTTCCACTGTCTTCTAAATCACAGTCAGAGAGTGGATTGAGATCTTCAAATAGACAGGGGTGTAAAACCCCAAATATTCTGGGTAATCATAGTCTGAAAGGGAGCAACTGCTCAGATTACAGAATCAGACACACGTTTGTCTTTGCTGAACACAGTAGTTTGATCTCAAAGAGACTGGAGGTCAGTAGACCCAAATATGTGAAGCCAGGAGAAGGATGAAAAAAAGAAGACAAACCTAATCTCTAATCCAATCTAGGAATGGCACTGGCAGAGCTAAAAGCCACATGTGACTAAACCTCAAGGTCTTCTATCAATAACATCAAAAAAGCAGTGACAACCACCACTGAAAAGTGCAGGAGAATCAAAAGGATGAGACATCATAAATCTAAGTCCACACACCACTGATGTGCTAAATTCAAAGCCAGTAGCTCCATTCTTCCTACTTGGTATATTTTGTGAGCCTGAACAGCATATTCCAATTCTATGGTGCCAGAACTTTTTTTCCCTTGTTTGTCTGTGAAAGAGAATCTTCAGTTCATGCCCAGAGTTTTAACCAAGGCAGCGAAACCTACCCATGTTAGAATTTCAAATAACAGCCAAGAAATGAAAATTCTGTCACCTACCTTGGGATGTTGGTACTAAAGCATAACAACGGCACATAGGAGGCCAGCATCAGCTGCTCTGCTGACAGCATTGTAACAGATAAAACAGGACAGTGGTGAATAGCAAAGAGTACATTTGGAGCTGCAGCAGGGAAAGAAACAGAAGAAAGGAAGGGAAATACGCCCTTTTAGCACCACTGTGTATTTTCCTACAGAGCGGGGCTGTAACAAGGCTCTAAAAAGAGAGGAAATGGGTCTATCACTAAAACAGCAAGTGCACTAAGTCTTTGCAAACTCCTTCCACCAGCATCAGCAGCAGTGCCCTTACAGACTGAGGGATTGTTTGACCTGCACACATTAACCTACAGATCAAAACAAAGAACACAACTAGATCTTCTCCACCAGATTCCTTTTAACTCAATTTAGGCAGATCCCTGCATTACTAAACCCTTGATAATCTCAGAAGCCAAGTAAAGCAAACACCATTTCAGGAGAACAAAACAAAAATACCTACATTTTTGAAGTTTGAATTTGGGACTTGTTTGGTGAAAACAGTAACATAGTTTTGCTGTTAATGACACTTGTGACTGGAATGAGGTATGTGCATCACACAAATTCCATCGTGCTCTGCCACTGAGAGGTCTGTACATGCTCAGACTGAGGGAGGAATGTTTCACATCTGCATAGCTGAGCAGCAAAACTCAAGGAACTCTAGAACTGTTTGAAGCAACTAAGGAAATAGGCTGATACTGACTTCTGCAGGTTGGTTGGTTTTTGCTAAAGTTTGAGTTTCTCAGCAAACACAACAAGAAAAATAGAAAGACACTGCATTAAACTTAGTTCTATTTTCTGTTGTTAGAATTCAAACCTAAAAAGCACTGGTAAAAATAAAGAGCTGATCTCAGCACTCCAAAAATTCAGAGTAGGAGGAAGGAGTGCAGGAAGGGGTGAAACATAGGTCAGAGGATGGTGTCAGAAAAGCACTCAGGAAAAGCAGAAGTTTCAGACTGTTTATAATGCACCAGATGAAAGTGAGGCCTGTAACGAAAGCTCTAAGAGCAGACAATCTGTGAAACCAAACCTGCAGATAACAAGATAACTCCTAAATCGCCATCTAACAACTGTAGAACTTGAAATACATATTAAGGCTGTCTTTACAGCAAGTGTTTTACTGTAGATTGACAGTGATGAAGACACCGGTGCTCACCACACTCCCCCTTCACCCAAACCTTGTAAAGGCCTCAGCCCGAGAGCCTCTGGTTGCCACTCCATTAGTGCTCTTCCCCTACGGAATCTATAAGCCAGGATGTAACCTCAATCCAGAGGAAACCAGAGTGAAATATCAGCTTGTTGAAAACGCTTTTCAGTGCTCAGCCATCCATCAGCAAGTCTGTCTGCCTTCAGCCACAAGTGCAAAACCTCCCATTTTCTCCCTTATCTTTCCATCTTGTGGTATTTCTTTGCCAAGGCAACTTGGCACATTGCAGTAGCATGTCCTGGTGTCCCTGACCTCCTCCTGTTTGCTGCTTCTTTCTGTAAACTGTGACACCATTTCTGATCACCCTCTGGTTTCTGCTGTCATTAAGGACAGTCTCCACAGCACCACTCCAGTGGCACCAGCAGAGATAAGCTGTATCAGCAATATAACCAAGAATGGATAACAGTAGGATAGTTTTATGGCTGAAGAATTCTATAAACAGCATATGTCATAACTGCATTATAGAGATGGACTTTATTGGGTTCACCTCCACCCCATAAAACTGCTTGGTTACATCACTAGGAACAGCAAGAGAACCATTATTGCATGGTCATAACAGCCCAGTTTGGTTTTGTTGTGGTTTTGTTTCTTTTTTTTACAGATACACAGGAATAATTCATTTGCAAAACAGGATAGTAATAAGGCTCAAATCAAAGCATAGTTTATGTTTGCCAGCTTCCTCTATAACCAGAGACCACTATTCCTGTGCTTCTGGAAAACTTGTCTTTTACCTCCCATTTCCAACAGGTGTAACTGTCACTTAAAGAACGTTAATTAAGATAGATCCATTGTGATTTCAGAGTACTTTTTGTCTAAGCTTGATAAATTTATCACAGACAGCCTTAACAATACATAACGAGTTATATCTGCACTTTCTGCAAGTCTGTGCAATTAATTTTCTATTTGTGAAAGGAAATGGAAAATGAAATATTGTGCCCTTTCTAATGCAGAGGCAGATGTAATGAATGGCTTTGGCAAACAGTTGTCAAAGTGTGTTAACTAACATCTACAAATCTTTTCCTTCCCCAACAATAGTTTCAGGGCCCAGGATAATTCACTTCCCTTTTTTGTCATACTGATATGACATGCCGAATCCACTGTATCTACATAAAAGAAACATAATTGAATTCAAGTTGCAAACCAATTGTCTTCATCTTTTAGCCACTGGCTTTAGAGATCCCAAGCGCAGATTAAAATCCACAGAGCTGATCTTTTCAGTATTCCCATTGGAGAACAGAAATCTGGTAGGCAAACACTTGAACAGAAGACTTCCCAGTTTTGGAAGTGGCTGCTGACACACACTGATCACTCTGCTCCCAAAGGGAACAATCACTGTATCCTGCACCTCTTGTCAGCACCCTTTGTGTGGGGATGGGAGTATTCACACTCTTTGCATCTGAACTTTAGAATTGGCTTCAATACCTTTAAATCCTTACCTGTACTATTAGAAAATATCTATAACTATATATATATATATATCTTGCTCTTCCAAGTAGAGCATCCCACCCTGCTTCCAGACCGTCAGACAACTTGCTGCAGCTCTCCATTACTCCATTAATGAAAATAGTGATATCCATAGGGCAGGCCTAAAGAGCTTGTCTTCTGTTGTCCCCCAAACATGTGGAATTATTCACCAAAACCTACATGAGTTTAATCTTTTAGTTTGCCAACTTTAGGCTTCAAAAGGTGAAGAAAGCCTAAGATGAAGATTACCAGTACTTCCTTGAGTTGGGCCCCTTGGGGCACTCAAACAGTCTTTAATGGCATGCCCACACACCATTCCACCCTAACTATCAGATTTCTCTTTTATTTGTGAACTGGGGAAGCAGAGCATGGTTTCAAAACTTCAGGTTCTTTCATCCTTTTACATGACTAAGTCCAGCTAAGTTCTCCAAGCAGCTTTGACTCTGGCTTTTTTTACGTTTGGAGACCTTGCAACTTTCTTAATACTCTTAAAACAATTGCTTTTAACTTTCAGACATATGTGATATTAGTGTGATGCAAACCAGCCAAGGTTAAGTGTTTGGTAAAGCCTGAAATAGTTTAGCAATGAAGAATAACAACAATGCACAAAAAAAAAAAAAGCAATACCAAATTGCTTGTAGGTCATCAGTGACACCACTAAGCTACAAGAAGTTTCTCAGCATTACACAAAAGAAGAAAGCAACACTGTACCCAAAAAAGCAAAATTGAAATGACCTGGCAGTACAACAACCACAGCATTCCATCTGCAAGTAGACTAAGGAGAAAGGACATCTGGATGAAAAACACCTAGCACAGAAGCCATTGTTTTACCTGAAGCCATGAATGCAACAGCACTCACCATGGGAGAAGTTTATCCTCTTATAAATTCTTCAAAGCCTTCTGATTTTGCAGTGTTCAGCCTTGCATTACGCCAAGACATGGAACTGCCTGGATTCAAGCTGTTCAATAGGCACAGAGGCACTACTCAGTAGGGAAGGCTCCAGAACTGATCAGGCATGAAATGTATAGGCATTGGTGGCATTTCAGCATCCTGCCTGTCTTTCCCACAATCAGTAGCATCCAGCAAGGATCCTTCCAGCATCAGACCAATGCAGCAATCACATTCATTTCCTCAAGCAAGGAAACAAGAAGTAAGGGAGAGTCCCTGCAGTAATCAGCTACCTACTGATTCAAGTACTCCCTTAGGAAACTCAGATTCCTCATCTGCTCAGTTTGAGCAGACACACAGACTTCATTCCCCCAAACCTCAGGCGACACCCTAACCTTAGCCTCCCCTCTCAAGTCCCAGTTCCACATTGTGTAAGTAAGATCAACAGTGAGGGCCTGAAGAGATCAAAGTTTGGGTCCCCAAAAGGTTTAGGGAGCAGATCAGCCATGTTTTTGCAAGTATAAGCGGAATACAAGCATCTTCAAAGACATCACCAGCCATACACGTGGACACACACAAAGCCTCAAGCTCAGAAAGGACTGCATCTCTCTGATATTACCAAAACATTTCTGAAGTAGTTGATGTTTCCCAGGCATGTTACACCTGAAAACTTGAACAGCCTAGCCAACAGAGCATCTGCTTTACCAAGAATCCATCAAATGAAAGAAAAATTATGGGAGCAATAAAATAAATGCTGAAGGCATCACTGCTAAAGCCATGAGGCTACTGAAAAGGTAGGTAATTGTTTTGGGTCCTCCTGGCCTCTGTACCCACCTGATTCCTTCCAAGAGCCAGGTAACAGCACTTCTGCATAGACACAGAAGTTGTGCAAAGCCCTTGAAAAAACACTCATCAAGAAATACTACCTGACTTGGCCAGAGCAGTCTCAATGCTCATTGCCAAAGGCACAGGCACAAGGTATTGTGGAAGGACAATAGTTACCTCATAGCACAGTGGGCACCAGCAGATGCCAAGGAATGCCATGTGGGAACCAGCCTGCCACAAAGGAATATTAATGTCATCAGCAAAAGCAACCAGCAGGATTTCTGAGACGCAGAATCAAAACTGTTCTGGGGTATGGGCACAGGAGACAGGATGGCAGAAAAGGCGGCAGAGCACAGCTGTATCTTCAGGTTTTTGCTACAAAGCACAAAAATGGGAAAAAGTTACACACATTGAAGCTGGAAACAGCTACAAAACTACGCACAGCCTATCTTTGCTTTCATTGCAGGAGCTGCAAGCTGGATCTGAAAAGCAACTCAGAAGATATCACTGCTAAAAATGCAGCTGGGCTCAGAGGTTATTAGGGTTTGTTGAGACCATCTTTTGAGCGCCTCACATGCAGACAAACTACTAGTATGAACAAGAGACAAAACTGCAATACAGACACTGTTAATTCAATGCAGCACAGCCCTCACAAGAACTGGTGAACAAGGACACCAACCTCAGGATGGTGCCACGTGAAAAGGGGTGTTAAGTGAAGTAGGATGTGGGCTTGATCCCAACAAGCTACACAGCACTGATTTCAGAAAATGCACCCACCCAAACTAAGTTTCATAAGTGTTTGTATCCATCTTTCTCTCAGGACAGCTACTCAAGAAGATAGCAACTCAGAATGTGAATTGAGCAGGTATGAAGTCATATATAAGACAATCAAATAATGAGGCACAGATCATTAGAAAGAAGGAATCCTTCTTTCTACACTTCCAGGCTAGTAGCCTGAGTGTGGAAAATAACAGATGCTGTATGCTGGCCAGGCATGTCAAGAGAGATCAACATCATGATGAGGAAAGATGAGACACATGAGGAAGTGCAAGCAACAAAAAAGTAGCTGTGAACATAGATAAGGCTCCTAAGAGACCCTGAAGAATAACAGAAACGAACCTACTGGCCTTGTATTCAAATGTCTTCATTATCCTAAGTGACTCTTTTGACCGCTGAGAACTCAGCAGGTCTTTCATTACCACAATAATAACCATAAAAACATTTCTGCACATACGGTGTCCCAAACCATGCAGCTCCAGAAAATACATTTTCGGTCACCAAGAAAAGAGAATTCAGCTCCACCACACATCAAAAGGTCAAACCAAACTGGCAAGTTATGAACAGCAATGACAGGCGAGTCATTCCAGACTGGGGAATGTCTGGGAAGGCACTGAGAACAGTGCGAGACTAGTGGTAGAAAGAACAATGGACGAAAGAGAGGGGAACAAAAATGTGCAACAGCCAAAACCTGTCTAGTCTGAAAAGATAGCAGCCACAACTAAAACCAGACACCACTTATTAAGAAATTGTGTTTCCTTTGCCAAATCATGTACTCCTGAGTAGTGCTTTGAACAGATAAATTCTTATTTACATAACATGACTATAGCTGCATCTTTCTCACTGAAATAGCACAAATGTTCACACACACCATACATATCAGATGCACACATGAATGTGGAAATTAGTGAGGAATAATTAGTGAATTAGTGGGAAAACCACCATGAGCCAATAGGCTCACTGCATCTGGACACTCTTTCAAAATCCCCTGGAAAATAAAGTCAGGACAATGTCCAATTCATAGGGAAGTATCTGATTTACCAATCAAACAAGCAGATGCTTAAGAGTTGAGCTCACGTTATGGGTTTGTGCATTCAGATGTGCACACACGTGATGTTACAAGCAGGATGGAAACACAGTAAGCTCCATAAGCATGTTTACTTTTTATCTCTGATGAATACAAAGGAAGTGATTCAGACTTGCCCAGAAGGCAGGGATTCTACTGACATTATAGGTGTCTGTGGTTATGTCTAGGAGCCTTCAGATAGGTACTACTTGTGAAAGAAATACTGAAGTCAGCTTTAAAGTACAGAATTCAGACATAGGTACCAGACTAGCTGTGGCAGCCTGGAGCTCAGCAGGGGCTGATTTATCCCGCTGGAAAGTAATCATTGTGTAATTAATGGAAACATCAGTCTTTATTTTAGGGGGTGGATAGTAAATGTACCACACAAGTTGTTAACTAAAGTATATGTAAGTTTGTTAAATACTTATACTTTTTGCACCAACATGAAAGAATGTTTTATTCTATTTGTAGGAACGTTTTTCAGGGGAAAAAGTGACTAACAGACCATGCTTACGTGACAGGTCACAAGAAGCAGGTTTCATATGCTGAGACAAGAGGGGAAATCCACCCTGCACCCTGAGCTTCCAATCTTGGGTCTTGACCTAATGGCAAAAGTCCTCAGAGACCCTTCCCAGAACTACTTCCTCTTCTCTGGTAAAATAAAGCTTCTGCTTCTCTCAGTTGCTCTATCGTTTTCTTGGGACACAATAAGTATAAATAACCAAAGTCTTTAAAGCGCTTCATCTTCCGCGCATGGAAGGATTAATCCTTTAAATTAATTTTAACAGCAGCATCTCAAATGAAAACCAGGGGCACTGTCTCCACTGCATTCAGAGCAGCACAGCTATGGATTTAGTTCAATTATGTTTTAATGTAACATTTGCTTTGTTAAACAAAGCTCAACATCTTGGGGTTAACATCATTGGCCAAACAACCTCAGCCCAAAGATGCCAGCATCTGAGGAGAAAGTACCACTGCATTCTCGCATGCTGCTTCTCACCCAGTGCCTGTCAGCTGAGGAGCTAACCCAGGTCACCTTCTGATGGCTACATGGCCAAGTTAGCTCAACTGTTTCTACGAGTCACTGAACCAGGCCATGTAGTCCCATCCAAGGCTGCTCATCAGTGCTCTGACCAGCAGATTTTGAATTTGCTCTTGCTCTTCACAGAGCTGTGTTCCTGCACGTGCTGGCACAAAACAGCTCAGCAGCTGGGCATTACCAGTGTTGCAAGCAGACTATCACATCAATGCCCAGGTGACTTGAATGAAGTGGGCCATAGCCAGCTCCTCCAAGCCTTTCTCAGGGCACCCCTACTCAACAGGCACAATCGCTTCTTATCTTTGAAGTGAACCTCTGTGGTGGTGGATGTCAAGACAGAAACACAACCGCAGCATTTAAATCATGCCAATACAACACCGAGCAGCCAAAATAACAACTACATGCTACCTTTTTATCAAGACATCAGTCATTTTAATTGCCTTACACAGTGGAGTTCTGGCTATCCACCTAAGCTCCTGGACACCTTGGGTAAGTATTTAATGACACTGGTAGCTCTAACAAGCGAGCCTATCCTTCAGTATTTTCCTTCCTATCATGAGTGCTCCATGTCCTTCTTTCCCAGCCCACTCCAAGGCATTCCCTTAATTTCTTTGGGTCTTTACACAACAAGATGCACTTTCAGTTAATGATTTTGAAGGAGCAGGAGAGCCAAAGTAAAACAAGAGCAAAAACACAGCAGCAAATAAAGTATGAATGTTTTAGCATTTCATTCAAAGCCGTAAGGGTATAAAGGATTTCGGGAATTAAGACAAACCCTTCACACCAAGGATCTTCAATTTAATGCAGACAAGTTATAGTAAGAGTTGACATTAAAGAAAGGCAAGATGACACTGCAGTGACATCATCAAGGACCAGTGCTGCCTTTACACTGGGGCAGAGGCAAGACTGGGATGTTTAAAATCCCTTCAAAATACTTTCAAGGCAAGCTATTTCATGAGATGGAAACAGTGCAGGTAGGAATACACTAAGTGGGTTTTTTTTCAGGTACATATACATTTTGGACTGAACTTCAACAAATAGGAAGGTGCAGTGAAGAGACTGATAGACTTAATAGCAACACAAAACCCAGCACTAGACTTTTTGGTCAGGTTGGATGGGTGCCAGGGAAAATAGGGCAAAATATCCCATTAACTTTCACTTTCACAATTCCAGGGCTATTTATCTTTGAGAAATGTAAGAAGTTACACAAATGTATACAGGTGTCCAGTTAAAATGACTTGTTTTGGAACTCCCATACCTTCATATTGCAACTACATATACAAACAAATGCTATGTGGGAGATACAGGATCTTCAGACCCACAAGGAGAAGGACAGAAGTCAAAGTGTTTATGTGAATTGAACAAAGGGTCAAAGAAAAAGAAAAAAAGGCAATTTCATTTCAAATACATCTAGGGCTTTCTCATTAGGCCATGAAACTCACAGGTATTAATCATGAAAATAAATGTTCCTTGCCCCTAGGTGCGACACAGTTCTTACACAAGAGAAATGACCAATACAACTCTTTCTCTGATCAAATTACTGAAGATGAAATGAATTTTAAAACAATATCCCGGGTGGATTATGCATGTAGCTACTTAAGAAGAGACTTCGAAAGGACCCCCATTTATTACTTTGAAAAGCCAAGCTAGTTGCTGCCAATAATTAAGGCACAGTCTTGTTCACATCTCACCTTAAAGGCTTTGGAGCCAAAGAGCCTATGGATAATAGCCAGCTGCCCTATTGTACCTCACACTTTGCTTTGAAAAGTTGTGAAACAAAGGTAAAACCAGGTAAAGTAGATGGTGTCATTCATCAGCACTTTATTATGGGGACTTATCACAGGAAAACAAAAAATGTTTCATATATTGCTTGTTAAAAAAATTGATAGAACAAATATTATACATGTGTACTTACCTATACATTGTATGTAATCTCACGAAAATAATAATAAAAAAACCACTGAAAGGCAGATGTTTAATTAGCTCTAGACCCACAATTTAATAAGATTTCATTTAGGCTGGGCTTCTCACAAGTAGAAAATGAAGTGTGTGATGGATATTCGCAGGATTAGGACTCGTGGGCTGATTGCCAGACCTACACTACAGCTCCCGCCAGGGTTGCGTGCAGACAGCGTCTCACACACTGCACCCTGCACCAGCAGCTCCTGCACCCAGACAAGGCTTTTGTGCCACTCAGCTACCTCTGAGGCTGCTTCCTTTACTCCACTTAGCCAGCCCAGCACATTGAAAAAAATTCAACAATCACAGCTCACATTCCAAAAATGTCAGGGGTTTGGTTATACAGCATGACATGGGCAGCCAGTTAAGAAAAGAGGGTATCTTTTCTACTTGAACTTTTCAAGTCTTAGTCAATGGAACCTCATTATGTTTAGGACACATTTTCAAGCTTTCCTTCACAAAATGAGAGACAGAAAGCATAGAACAAAAGCTCTGGTTTTCAGAAAACTCTCTGAACTTCAGTACAAAAAGAATCCAGACAAACAAAAAATCCACACATGGCTGGAAATAAGATCACGAGCAAAAGCACTACTGTTCTTTAACTCAGAGTTCAGCTCTGTGCCTTTTCCAGCCCCTCTCAGCACTGCTCCTGGCCTGCCTTTCTCCTCACCATGTTGTACATCCCTGACCTCCTCCTTGCACCTAGAACTGGCATTTGTCAAATCCACAGTAAGACATCCTAGGATAAGTTCAGCTGCCAATATGAAAGCTTTTCTGCAGGTTTAGGTTCTTGAACCTACTTATGCTAGCATGAGACAAGCTCCTGTGCCAGTGTACAGGAGGCAGGGGGGAACTTCAACAGCACCAACCAGAGAGGCTTCAACTGGTCTAGAATCACAATTACATTTAGCTACAGCCCAGCAAATCCAAAGCCACTGGTATTCAAGTGTCCAGCAGAGTAATTACCCACCTAGAAGAACGTTTGCAATTTCTAAGAGGTGTAGAACGAAGCTCCTCTTTCAGACGTGCCTGTGTAAATCAACAGCAGAGCCCATGACAGCAGCAATCTGTTCAGATCTGCCTCAGAGTAATTGACAATAGCTTTTGGCACAGCTGACAAATTCAAGCAGGACAGGGTTTAAAAACCACATCTCAAGTTCCTACTGCAAGGGTTGTTATATGAACTTCTCAGTAATTACAACACCACCTCAGTAATTACAACAACTTATGTTTTAATTCAAGTCAGTCTCAATTGAGTGGCTATTCTGTGGCTAATCTGTGTAACATGATTAATATCCAACAATCAAATAAATAGTTTCTTATTAATCTGTGTCCACATAGCAAAGCCATGAGCTAGGCAGTGTTGAGTGAACTCTGAGCTTTGACAGGATTTTCAGAGCACTGAGAACCTGATCCATTTCTCCCAGAAATCTATTCTTTTAAAACCCTGACCCAGGGAAGGCACTGCAGGAGCCACAACCAAGTTCAGTAGGTGGCTCTTCCCTGGACAGAAGTGACAACACAACACCAAGAAATTCTCAGAGCAAGAGGTATCGCTGGGAATATTCAGCTGGGCTTCCAAGTATCAAAGATTCATAAGTAACAGCAATACAAAAATGATGGAAATTCATGGGGCACTTCAGAGTTGGGATAATTCATGTAAATTCCAGTTTGAGGAATTAAGACTGTACTGATTCCAAATAACCACTAATCAAAAGTGTTTCATCCTGGTCTGAAGTGTGGTAGAGCCTCACAGAACAATTAACCAGCTGCAAATTTGGGCATTAGGTGACATAATCGACTCCATTTTTAGAGCATTACAAGATTAAAAAGCATCGTATTAACGAAGAAACTTTCACTTAAAAGGAGCAGTGGTGACAGCACAGAGGAGAATGTTTGTGTGTGGTCTTCTCATCAATGTTTCCTCACCATTTAAAACCAGGCAAGCCTTAAAATTAAGAGTGACGAGGAAAGGACAGAGGAATTACTACGCTGAAGTGTTCCAAATAAAAGGAAAAAATGGAAAATGGTACCAAAAGGAGTACATGAAATTAAACAGTGAACTTTCATAGACAATCTATAAGAGAAACTATATGACGAACTACAGAATAATTAGTTCTAAAGTTAATTCATATGCTTATACAGCACTAAAATATAAAGTGGCTATTCCTGAGGGTTTTCCATTTTTGTTAACTTTTTAACTAAGGACAAAAATTTTAAAGGCACATTAAAATTATCGTCTACCACTAAATTGCATATTATACAAATGTAAATGTGATCACACCACACTTAAATTCTTATAACAATAAACTATTCTGTTTTCTTCCCCCTGACATTTACAAAATTCATTTGGAGGAGCAGGATATACCTTACAGAGATTAGTGATAAATCATGTATTTTTAATGAATATCAATAGGAGAAACCCCAGGACATAACCCACCATCTAATTTGATTAAACTGTGCTTAAGGCAACACCACCTCTCTGGCTGGGGAATAGCACTATAATGACTTTGTGAGCATTATTGCAGGCTGTTTTAATGATTTAATGAACTGACTCTATATTTAGTTCAATAGCCTTAAAATGATTAGTGTTTAAGAAAAATTAGCTCACTTTGATCTGATTCTATTTGATAGTAAGTTTAAATAACCTAACCCTTCAAAACACAGTGGAAAAAAATTCCTAGAATCACAGCCAGCTAACTGCTAGAAAACATTATAGCAATCATTAATAACAGTTCATTTATGTTTAGCTACAGCATATGGAATGACACGCTCATCCCCCAAGACAGGACACAGCAGCATATATTAAGTTATATTATTTTCCTGTGGCTTTTTAATGTGAAAAATAAACCAAGAAAAAAATTCCCTCCCGTATGCTCATGTAATGCAAAAGATTTTTCCTTCATCAATGGTACCACTTAAGAATTTTAACTTAGGGGTCCAGAGTATGGTTCCGTGTCATCTAGAGACTGGAAAACTGTGTTGGGATTCTGGAGGCACAAGCTATGCTTGATGGCATTACTCAGTGCTGGCAAGTTACTTGAAGTGCTCAAGCCATGAATGCAACATAGTCATGCTGCTGAGAAAGGGAAACAAAAATATACCATAGTGCTAAAAATAATATTTCCAATAGGAAGTTTATGAAATATGGAAAACTGGAGCTGAGTTTTTGAAAGGATGAAGGCAGCCCTGCAGAGTGGATGTTTCTATCTCTGCACTTCACCTGTGCAGACACTGTGATCCTTTTGTGATCCAAACCATCCCTGGTATATCACATCAGCACCCTCCCTACGCCAAACTGCTAGAAGCAAGACCACAAACTTCCAAAATTGTAACCCCCTGTGCAAATTCAAAAGCAGGCACCCAATTCAACCAAGAATCAAACCTAGCATCGAATTCTTCTCGAGAAACAGCCCTAGCAAGGAGATCCTTTGCTGGTTGTAACAAACACCAAAGGGGAAATGCCGAGTACAAGCTAAAACTAGAGACTAGTGCAAGATACCCTCAGACCTTGTGTTATGTTTTCCCACTTTCCTCTTCTAACGCTATAATAATGAACTGGTCCTTGGGTTTTTAGGCTTAAGCAGTTCACCCACCCTTTAAAGTGAGCTCCAAACTGACAGGCAGCAAACACCTTCCTCTCCCCAGAGACGAAGTGCAAATGAATTTGTTGCCAAGCGACCCAGTGTAGTAGCCAGCAAGTTGCAACAGAAATCCAGGCACTGATCCCATCACCCCAATGAACATGTTTCCCCTGTCCTTTTCCAACTTGCCTGATCATGTCCCTTGCAAAGTACAAGAGTTTGATTTGCTCGAAAGGAATTTCTTGGTGGCATTTATCGATATAAAAAATGTTTGGGTACATCCAGAACGCTCATACTGCTTTTTCTCATGGTTATTCCTTCGTGTCTCAGTGCTCCTGATTTCCAGCCATCCATCAGGAAACTGCAGGTCAGGTTCTCCCTGAGGTTGGCTTTCCACATTATTTTACATAACCTCTGTGTTCCCACAGTATTTTTTCCCAGACCTCTGATTTTTACTGTGTTGGTCACCCTTTATGTTCAGTGAGTACTTTCCAAGGTTTTATGTTTCCTGTGAAAAATCTGAGACCACCACTTTCATTCCAGACTCACAAAACTGGTAAATATCTTTATCACCAATAGATTTGATTCATATCACGATTTGTTTTTTTCATTCTGCCAACTCTTTCTCAAGCTGAGGACAACTTCTATTTTCCAAGAAATTCCAGCATTTCCAATTTTTATTAGAATCTAATCTAGAACCTTATTTTTATTTTATTAGAAGAAAATAATAAATAACATTCTGTGGCAGCGACACTCAGTAAAAGTTTTGTGTCTACCCATATGTTCCACTTTAACATGATTTACCATCAACAAATTATTGTGTAGAAGATAATAGTTATCATATAAGCAAACTGGTATCTTGGTAGAATAGTGCAATTACTCAAATTCTGCTTTGAGTTCTAACATGAAACATGTCAAAGAGTTCAGTAAGACATACATTGTCCAAATGACACACTCACATTACTGAAGCACTGACAAATTGAGTTAATTTGCCCTTTCTGTCAAAAGCTATGATCAGATTGACACAGTCCCATGGAACACTCCAATTTCCACTAAACCGCATTTTCTAACAGAAAACTGTTCCATTAAAAAAAAAAAATCAGCCAGCTCTAATGTGCCTGAAGTCTATGCAATTAAAAAAGTTTCTAAATATAGCTTTAATCATGGCCGACCCCAATCTTCTCAGAAGTCCTTGCCCTCCAGGCCATCCCAAAGGGATAGGAACATCCAGTAACAAGCCAAAAGTCTCATGACAGTGTATTGACCCCATTTGATATTTATCTCTAGCCATTTGTGAGAGCTTCCCATGAGCTTAATTAAGCTCATTCATTTCCACAAATTGTGGCATCCTAGAAAATATCAGATTTTCCTTTGATAGATGAGATTTAGATGTGGAAGTCTTATGGGAGGCAAGGTGTCTCTCAGGCTATCTGACAGAGTAGCTCACAAAACAACTTATCTAATCCCTCCCCTCCACAATGTGGAAGTGGAATGCACATAGGATTGTGCCGTGTCCAATGCAGACCCCAGCAAAGAGCCACTTGCTATGAACTGTGAAAAACTCCTCACACTGTGGAGAAACTGAACCCTTTAACTACAGAGGCAGAATTGCAAAGCCACAAAATTATTTCTGACCTTCAAGGCAATATTTAGAAGGAAAAACTTGCCTCAAGAAGCAAAGATTTGAGAAGCAAACAGGGTGAGTGTTTCTGCACTTGGCATTTGGGTTTGGCTTCAAGTGTCATCCTTGTCTTTCCTACATTATATTTTTCTATTTGTGCTATATCTGACTGCCCTTAGGGAATTTGTTTTGTGTAACAAAGCCCATTTGAGGGGACGCTGTAACAGCCTTCCACTGTGCAAAGGGCTGCTGCAAAAACTCACTACTTACTCTACACAGATAAGGCAAAATACCAGGTAAAGATAATCAAACACAGCAGAGGAAAGCAGGAAGACTCAGTCTTTATCATAATGACTTTAAAGTGAAGCCAGACAAACTTCTGTCTTGAATAACAGGTAAAATTGATCCCGCTTCAGGGCAAAATAATAAACTAGCAAATCCCTCAGAGTTGCTTCAAGTTGGGATTTTTGTGTTGTTTGGTTGTGGGTTTTTTTAATTTAAGAAAATCCATGATAACTGCAGGCTGGAAAAAGTATACCTTAGCATCCTGTAAAAATCGTTTCTTAATATCAAAGCTAAGTAGAAAAAAAAAAGTATTTCCCTAACACAGCAAAACATTTTTTCAAAAAAATCTACCTTTCATTTATTTCACACTAAAACATTCAATCACAAGGTATAAGCTTAAACTTTGTTGATTGCATACTTTTCTCCCACAAGTGTTTTCCTTTACAAAGCTGCTTCAATCTAGTATGTGGTGAGCTGAAGACCAGTGCTAATATAACAATATTTTCCTTCCCTGAGTATATTTAAGCACTACATTTACTTTGGAATTTTGGTTCAACATTCCTATGATACTCTTAATTGCTCCATTTACCTTTAACTTATGTACACAAGAGTCCATACCAAGGAGTTCAGGCACTTCATGCAAAGGAAGAGCATTTGGTCATCACACTGGTTCCATCATTCCTAATTTTTCCAGCTGATTTAACATCTTTTCTACTGTTTTATGCATACTGAGCACCAGTCTCATCTCAGCTGTGCTACCACCATTGCACTACATGTAACCTGAAAAACACGTTTTCACCTTGGGGTCCTTCAGTTTATCCAACACCTCAAAGAAAAGCTTTTTTCCACCCTTCATATCTGGATCATGAACCATCTTACTACTGTAGCACAAATACAGATCTGTTTTCTCCAGTACACGGAAGTTCAGGATTTCCAGTGTTTTGTTGTTCTGAGGTTACAGTGACGTCTATTTACCAAGCTGTGTCCCTGAAACAGGACATCACAACAGTGGCACCAAACACAAAATGATACCCATGTGAAGGCTCTTTCCCTCAGGAGTTCAATAAATCATTTGTAGCCAAAACAGCTTTTTTCCTTTAATGTTTCGTTTTTCTAGGCATAGCTTACCTGGAAAAGTGTAATGGACGTAAAGCATTCTGATTTTATACTTTGCTGTTTTATTATTTGACTTAGACAAACTCCAAGTGGCAAGATAAAACATTTCATGCAGATGAAGGTATTTGAGGAAGCTGCCTAAAAATAGTAATGTTTAATGTATATAGTGACTAAAAATAGTCACAGAGTCAGCAGGTATTGAACAGCTACAGAAAATCTCAGCTGTAAGTATCTGTTTACACAGATCCTTCTGTCCCAAGATCTAAGAGTATTTAAAAAAAAAAAATCACCACACAAAACACATCTGTTTGGTTTTTTTTCCAGTTACTAATATATTTCAGGACACAATGTGGGTGCAGCAGATGAAACCACTACTGAAGGGGAGGATGTGAGAAATAAAGCAAGAGAAGCAATTTTGCTACTCCATATCTTGGCCCTATACCTACAAAAATAAATGGCTTGTGGACAGCTAACCTCAGGTCAGCAAAGCTTCCACTATTAAGTAGTACCAGCTGGTAGGGATTTCCTAATTCCCCATTTACAGGAGTCTCTCAAATTACTTGTTCAAATTCATGCAGATCTAGGATTCCAGATACAGATTTTAGAACAGTGACCAAAAAAATACTGAACCATAACACCAAAAAATCCTAACTTGAGCTGTAAGTGAAATTACAACAGCAATATCTCCAGAAAACTACATGCTTCCTATAGGAAGCTTTCAGGTACGACGTGCATGCAAAGTGGCAGTCAACATCTGAAGAAAAGTGAGAGCCAACCTTATTCTGTCAACATTGACCTATTTTGTTCAGGTCTAACAGCTCAAAAAGCTACAAATTTGGTGAAACCTGGATTGTAAAACCATAACACTCCTCAATTACTTTTCGTTGGCCAGACAGGCAAACCTGTCATTTGAAAACACATCATGATCCAAGATAGCAAACTTTATCACTCAGGGGTCATGAGAAAATGGCCGCAGGTACAGCTTGCTAACCTTCCCTAGATAATTTTTCACAGTTATCATCCAAAAAGCGTAAAAGCATAAAAGACATGTTACCTTTGAGCTCCATGTATTGTAACACGGGTGAGATTCCCTACAAAACCACTAAGTAACTGTTGTGTGTTCTTCAACACAGAGAGTCAAATCAGTAAAACATCTCCTTGACAGCGTGTCAGGAACAAGACGACACCTCTCCTCTCAGAGACCAACGCGTTATTTATCATTCTGCTCTGACTTACCTTTGCTTCCCAGCCAGCACTAGCTCCAAAAGCACTTCCCTGCTTGGTTTCTTAATACAATATTTGAAGACAAAGCTAAGCCAAGAGTTCCAGAACTTGGTTCACATTCTCTCAAACGCCAAGAATCCACTGGAGTTTTGCTCTTACCTGTAAGTAGACGCTTGATGACAAAATTTTTGCTTATGTTCATCTTCTTGTGAAATCAATTGAGCAGTTTCTGTGGGGGAGTTTGAAGAACAAATCAACTTCATTTCTCAATTCTCCCAATAAAGTTTTGTCTTCAAAAAGTTTTGCACTACATTCATTGCACGGGCAAGCTCAAAGGCTGGTTTCAGGGCTCCCTGGATTACCCTCTCAAGGATTTTGGTTTTTTCCTTCTCCTCTAAACAAAATCAAAGTCTACAGCAACATGGTTTCAAATGAAGGATGTCCAGCAGCCCATGTGGAAATTCACAGGCGAATTAACATGCAAATCTTGACACTTCTGATACCAAATTTGAACTCCGTACAGAATCAAGTTCTAATTTAGTATTGAAACCTCTCATGCTGATTCCTACCTAAACTGAAGTCCATTGCACTGCTGAGAAAAGCTAACCCTTGTCTTCCAAAGACACATTAAGAGGTAATAAGAACCAGGCATCTGAAGCTTCTTTTGGAACCTCAAAATTACCACAAGCTGAAAAGAGCCTTAACCAGTTCATCACTGGCTCAAGTTAAAATAGGGAAATGCTACAGTGGTGTGTATTCAGTCTCCTCTAAAACTGGACAGACGCAGAACTCATTAATATTATTAGAGGAACCATAATTATGTCCCTCATGTGGATTAGCCAGAGCAGCGTTGACATAAGACAGGAACAACTGTCACACTGACACAGCCTCACTCTGCAGTCAGTTAAAGGACTGGTCATGTGCAACACCAAGTTCTCACAAATCCATTGTTTAAACATGAGCTGGGCAGGCCTGGTCTCTATTTGAACCATTTTAGTGGTCAAGCCGGTGCAATAGAAAGTCCTCTCATTATTTATTTCACATCCACCCAAGTTTGTTCCTCTCAGGAATTTCAATCCCTGCATTTATGCAACACCTCGTGTCTGTTCCATCCTTCCTAGTGCTGTGAACTAAAGCAGAACTTTTAGATACTTTTCAGGTTCCTGATCACCAGGTTTCTGCTGGGGTTTTGTTTGGTCGGGTTTTTCTTCTCCAGCAATTTGAGGAATGTTGGGATGAATATAAATATTTTGTTCTGTAATGATAGCATTATCAAAATAACTACGATTGCCTGAATTTATCATTGCTAGCAAAACTCCAGGATTCTGAACTTACTCCATGCTATTCCACAACTGATTATTCCTGGCTGTTTGTACGGCCCTTTACCCTCGTAGCTTGTGGCCTTCTTTACTTGATACCTCCCTACAGTCACTGCAAGCTCCTTCCCTCCTCCTCTGCATTTTGAAATCAGGTCTAACTTGCAATAGCAAGTTAGATTTTGTTTGAGAATGATTCCATTTATTCTCACAAACACATTTTTGGGGGTAGCCTACAAGTAACCCATCACCTGATTTCTACTTCATGGCACATGAAGATCATTTATAGTTGTGTTTTTGTTTGGTTGTTTGAGGGTTTTTAATAGCTACATATCTTACACTCCCTCACACCTGCACAAATACACCAATAAACAAAACCACAGAATTTTGTCTTGCAAAAGGACACTAATAATAGATTCCTAATAAAAAAATCATAGTAATATATCATTTATCTTAGGAGACCTACTAACTTGCAGTGGAGTAAAACCATGCTCAAAGCACACACCTGGGGATTATGTGAGCCAAAGCAGAATGGCAGTTTGCATTTTTAGATCCTGCTGCAGTCGACCCTCAGGAGCTGCACTTGGTGCAAAGTAGTACAAAACAGGATGAAATGGAAGAGTTATACACACACACAGAGCAATCCTAAAACTGGTCACAGTACATATAGGGGAAGAATATCTTTGCAGGCACAATCCCAAAAAACATACATTAAATCACTTAATCAAGGAGCAGATTGACCATCTTGCCTGTTTTCTGTTCACCTTTTAACCTTTTCATTTTATTGTTTTGCATAGTGGATTGATTGAAATTCTTTGCTCATGTTTTATTTTTGAGTTGACGATGAGTACAGATTACACTTAGATTTCTTCCTTATAGCTACAACTGCTTTTCTGTCAGCGCTTTACTCTGTACCTCCAGCTCATTTCAACTTAATCTTTTCCAAATACACAGGTCCCTGTAAGAGGATGTCTACATTAGCATTTTAAAGCATAACAAACTCGAGTATTTGGTGCAGTTAGCTCCAAATTAACCTCCCACCCTGGCTAAGTAGAGATGTGAGGAGCTCAGAATCAAGTGCTTGGGGCCAGTGCTTTTCTTCCATTACCAGGAGAAAACCGTCAGTGTAAACACTGCCTGTTCCTCTGCAGCTTAGTGATTGCTTATAAATCTGACCAAGGAGTATCTGGTAGTGCCTTGCACCCACTTCCCTCAAGTATAAATGACTGCAGGAGGTGAAGGGTGGTACAGAAAGATCATCGAAATTTTCTGTTTGTTTTAAAACTAAACTATTTTATGGCCCTCTCTACAGCTATATACTCTTAACCTCCTTGTTGTGCTAGTGTTTTCTGGTTATACCTCTTAGCACAAGAAACATCTTTATCCCAATCCTAACACTCCACTCAAATTAGAAGCTGAGGTGTGAAAAATAGAATCTTGGTAGAAAACTAGCATCTTTTTAAGATACGGTCACTAAAACATTCTATAATATTAGGGCAGAAATAATTTTTATTTGCATTAGCTAGATAAACTGAACAACAAAAAATTATTCCTTGGGCAAGAGGGGGAAAAAAGATATCTTCAGACGTGACTTTTTTAATGCAGGTCATATGCTTGCTTTACCCTAGTTGATCCAGAACATTAAAAGTACAGCCTATTAATTACCATGCATATGAAGACTCTACCTAATGATAAGGACCATAACACTAGAGCAAATAAAACCACTAGAAATACCTAAGAGCTGAGTAAAATTTGGTTACAAACAGGAATTATCAGCACCAGTTAGAACCTGTTTGTTAACAGGTTTAACCCATAAGTGTTCAGGCGAACTTAGAAGTGAACACCTTTGATGACGTCTCTTAACACAGAAGCTTAAAACCAAAATAATTCTCTATGTGCACAGTCAGTCCTGGATTTGGTGTTGTTTCCATACACAAAGACTATCCAGGGCATCAGTAACTTCTCAGTTTCCAGAGGTACTTCCAGATTGGTCATACATAGGGATTTGCCCTTTCAAGAGATTTTTAGAAGAATACACAATTTGTTCAGCTATTACTTGGCAATTCTACACGTGCCAGATCAAAGTGCAAAATCAGTTGTAGAAAATCCTTATACAGACCAGCAGGACTTTGACAGAGTTGTATTTTCAGAGAATTATCCTCTGAGAGTTAAATGACAATGGGAGGGGATATGTATTTTTAGACACAGACAGTGCATGCGTAACTGCAGTGGGCATTTTCATCAATTAACAAAAGCTTTGGGTAAACCCTTAGGTGAAATAGATAAAGCCTCTGTCCACAAAGTAAGGGATTAAATTAGTCTGCAAATCGCTTCTTATATTTAATATTCCATCTGTTATATTTGCTTTGGCTAAAGACTTGCAGCTTGAGCAATTTCTACTCTACCTAAATGACAGGTCTAACTACACACTTATTTTATGACTTATTTTTCATTTGTCTGAAAAAGCAAGAATGCCCCCTTTTGACAATTCCATATATTTCCCCTATGAGGCCAGGAGAGGGAGTAGTAGCTTGTAGTTTTCCCCAGGAAAATCAACACTCTGGACTCCAAGTATTGTATTCAGCTCCCCGCAGAGAACAATTGCATCCTTTGTTCATTACTACTTATAAAGATCATGAAGAGTTTATTTGGGGGGTGGAGGGAGAGGGTGGGGCAGAAAAAATTCACTTTGAGAGAAGAATATCTGCCACAAGGACGTTTCAGATGAGAACTACACACTTTGCAAAAGCTAAATCTCTTAAACTTTGATGGATGGAAAGCTATGCAGGTGTCTGCACAGGTTAATCTGTGCAAGCTCTGTGCTCGCTTGCCCTGTTGAAGGTACAGCACAAATCCAGATCACCTGCAATCATGCAACTGAGCAGATGCTGGCCAAAACATGATATTAAGGTCAATTAAAAATAGACTCTGCTATTCTTCTGCCTCTTGTTATACAAATTCTAATAAAAAATGCAAAACACATATTTCTCTAGACTCCCACCCAAAATCTCAAGGCTTTTGTACTGATGCTGATGGAAAGCAAAGACTGTTTGAAAGCACTTCTGCTTCAAGTTCGTCTGCAGTGAAACCTGAAACATGACTTGAAATTCTTCCAAGATTCCGAAAAACTCACCAACTGATCTTAAACCATTTAAATTCCAGTGTTAGGAAGTCAGTCTGAGCTCTCTAGACAGACAGTGGCAAATGACGTGGTCTTCCAAAAGACGACTCAGAGGAGGAAGAAAAAAAACCAAAAAACTAAAAACTTACTTGTGTATTTTCCAGCTCTTCCAGACAGCTATTATCTCAGCCTGAAAAACAAAAGCGAAAAAAGTCCACAAATGAAATCATACAATGTATCAAGCACGGCATTTCCAAGAGAAACAAATAACGTGGTAGAAGGTACCAGGCAGATACCAGTTTAGGGTTTCTCTCACCCACATCCCGAGCAGCAGAACTGGAAGCAGCACAGCTGCACTGCCTTGCACCAGAGCCTGTCTCCCCTGACCTCAGGGACTGTCTGAGGGACTGACAGGCTTAGAGAGAGATATATTAGACACCTGCAGAGAGCAGTGCCAGCCTCAACCTCTCACCAAGAGTCAGCACTGACTTAAGGTTGCCACATTATCAACCTCGGTCCACGCTCAAGGGTTTTGTTTCTGTAGCTCGGGCAAGAGGCACATCCCTGCACCTGTGTGATCTTGATAAACAGAGATGAGCACACTCTTCTTGATCCTCACCCTAAATAATAACCATTAACTGGAACTGTAGCCTGTTTCTCTCAGAGACAGATGCACTTATGGTATTTAATTAACAATACACAACAGTCATGACAATTGCAAGATCTCTTATTCAGCTGAAAAAGCACAAGTGTTAAGCCAACAGCATGGAATGACAACTGAAATTACAGCATGGGGAGACATCTCAGGTCGAATCTGGGGGAAAATTTTTTACCTGACCCAATAAGTTAAAAAAAAAATAAAGTTAACTTACAGCTGTCAAAGTAAGAATATCAAAAATCCTGCTATGTACTCCTGAAAAACAGAAGCAGCTCTCTCTCATGAAAGAAAGATTCTTTCTGCATCAGTGAAAAATAATTTGACTGATTTCAAATTTCAGGTTTTGCACCACTGGTTAAGTTTCCTCTAACAGCACTGAGTTACTGGGTTTAAAGTGTTTATTGGGGTCACCATGGCTTGTTACAATCCAGCTACCATATTTTCCAAGACCTGTATGGATATTTAGCCACATATGTCCTATTAAAGCTAAATCTTAAATAAAAGAATCATTGTGTGTCTAACTACCCCTGCAGCTCCTTGAGAAATTTTAAGAAACTACATTGATGTTATATTCTCCTCTCTTTGGTGAAGTAGTGGAGAGAGGAATCATTGTTCTCAAGCAATATTGCTTGCAAACTGAGTTTGCATTGGATCAGAGGCATTCACCAATGGCAAGGGCCTTACCCATATAAAAATTACAGTTTTCACAGAGGTGGCTGCAATTAAACGATGCAAGTTTGATTACACATGCAGATTTTCTCCAGCTCTTCCTTTTTCAGTGACAAGATCTACAAAACCAGCAACATGAAGAATAGGAAACTGTTTGTATGTACTATTTAGGAACAGCCACTCTGAATACCTTTCGCTTTGTCACTCATTATTTACTTCAGTGTGATATGACTTACCACACATTGAAATTTTTAAACTCTGTTCTGCTCCCTGGATTCCTTCACAAACATTCTGAAGCACATTACCTACAGGGGGAAGTCTTCCAAAAAAAAAAAAAATCTCCTTACAACAAAAGCACCTTCAAGGAAGTCTTTCCCATTGCTCTATTTGTTGCTTTTCCTTCCCATTTGACAACAGCTAAAGGCAAAGCAACAAGTGTTCTATCAGAATTGGAAGAACTAGTCCAGGTTCAGGATGCAGCCCTATCTGCTGAACTTGGCTCTATATCAAATTCTGTTCAAAGCTAGGGTAGGGTGCTCACTTTCTTAGTGACTTGCACACTTATCTTTAAAGCTACAGATTTAAAGTAGCCTTTCATCTTCCTTGTATTATACAGATTTTTTACTTGTCTCCATAGCAGTAAGTATTGCTGCCACTGCTGTTCAGTGTTACCAAAAGTTTTGTTTTCTTCTTTAAGCGCAAAAGAAGTACAGTTGGGTTTGATTCCAGTTTTATAAAATAGGGCTGTGGGCAGAGAGAATAATTTTCTGGAAGATTCAGAAAATTAATTTACATTGCTTCAGCCTTTTTCTCTCAACTCCAAGGACATTCACCACTACATTCGTCTGACCACCTTTTTTCATTATTAAGCAGCTTCGTAAGGATATTACTCTGATTTAGAGAATGTTTTACTGGAAGCAAGTTCCAAAGAGCGTCTTTCCTACTACATTCAATGTGTTAAGCATTCACTATCAGCTCTGGGATTTACCGAGAACTCGGCAAAGTCTGTTCTCATTCTCCATCAAAGATTAGAAAATTTAGGTGTTTCTATAGTTACAGAGCACTAGTTTCTGGAAAGCCCTTTATCAAGAATGAACTCTGCCTCACTGAAATGAGATTCTCCTTTACTGTTATTTTAAAAATTCTCAAGATCACCTAGCCAGTATTAAAGGGATTCCACTAGTGGCTATGCAACCAGCTTTTTCTACGCTCTGGTTCTCTCCCAGGAAACAGAAGGCTTTTATCTGTTGCCAGCTAAGAAATATCCACTAGACTGAAAATCCACTGTATA
The DNA here is from genome assembly GCA_013397755.1 of Cnemophilus loriae. Classification (NCBI taxonomy): domain Eukaryota; kingdom Metazoa; phylum Chordata; class Aves; order Passeriformes; family Corvidae; genus Cnemophilus; species Cnemophilus loriae. The sequence continues at coordinate 1,296,503 of VZTF01004039.1, forward strand.
CTTTTTGGAAAGCCGCAGGGCTGAAGGTAAAAGCTGAACGGCACTAAGGTTTCTTTTCTAATCTGTTTCAAGTCCTGCACTCTTGGATGCTGCTAATTATAGTACAGTATGAAACAAGCAATATGAAAACCTATTTATTCTCAGTCTTAGTAGCTGAAGGTAATTAATACTTTTATCTTCCTACGTGCTTCATTGATGGGGCACATGAAAGGATAAATGAAATGAATCCACATGTAGTTTAAAGAAAAAAAAAATCAATTTATAAAGTTACAGTCCCAGGAAAGAGGCAGGGCAGTCTATGCATGTCTGTTGCTTAGTGAAAAATACAGATGATTTCTATGTGAGTAAAAATAACCATCAAGATGCTGAGCTGCAGGGTTACAGTTCCAGATCTATGTCTGTTACCAATTTAGACCCAGCCTTTAGGAGAGACTTTCACCCAGACTTTACATTCTACCTCATACTATTACATGATAACAAGATTTACACAGCTTAGTTATGAATCAAGTATTTGGCAAGTAGGTCCTTCCACAGCCATGAGTAACCAGGGGTGGAGAACACGTACCAAATAAACACCTCACCACTTTATTTACGCCTCAAAAAATTAATTTTACTTCCTGATTTTTGCCTCAAGATTTTGTGGGCATTGAAAGAAATCCAAAGCAAAACCAGACAACTCATAGATTCAGTTGCACTCATGTGGATGCCACATTGAGGACGATTCTCCCACAGCAAGATCGCTGTAGTTTCATTGCTAGAAGCTCTCAGCCCTGAGCTTCAGAGCTCAGCCCTTCCCTTACCGTGCTCCTCACTCACAGCAGGGTCCACTTCACACAGTATGAAACACACAGAAAGATTATACACCAAATAACCCCAGCAGAAGCCTTAAATTTCTACTTAAGATGATGATTCCAAAAAGTGCAGCTTAACAGGAACTCATTGCTTTCCAGAATCATTGCAACTAATTGTATTTATCCAGGCATAGAGCACATCCTGTGCTATTATTCATCTGCATTACACAACACTACACCGCAATGTTAAGAACCTGCTGGTCATCCATCGGGGAAGGAAGCAGCATCTTAACACAAAGGATACTTGCACAGCTGTGGACTATCTGGAAAATTCACAAACACATCAAACCAGTTATTCTCTCCACTTTTCCAACAGTTGATAGATGATAGAACATTTCTTCCCCTGCCAAGTTTTCAGCAATCAACACGGCACACTATTTTTGTGGCTATGTTAATGTGATGATTTTATTATGATTTTATTTATTGAGATGCATATGATTTTAGCTGTGTAATAAATTCTTAGCTTTACTTTCCTGTATCACCTCTGCAAACAACCAGTATATTATAAAGATTAAAGTATGACTCCAAGATCACACTTGTCCCTGTTTTCACATTATGATAAAATAGTCCCAAAGTTTGGCAGATGAGAGCATAATTAAAAGCAACCTTGCACAAGTTAGCATTATTTCTTAAATATCTGGAATAATTAAATACTTCTGTGCAAAATAGCAAAGAACACCTAGAGACTTCTTGACGAGTGAACTCAGCCATTCCAGAAAGGAGTTACTACATCTAGTTAACATCAATTAAATAAGGGCTCCCCAGGGACAACAGAGGGCTTCAAAGATGAAAAACTTATCTGGCAACAAACTCCTAGTGAACCAATTTTCAATAATCTCAGAAAACAATAATCCTGTGTATCTGAAATCTTTACATCAATCTTCCCCGAGAACATCTCCACTTTATTCCACTGCTTCAAACAGCAAGCAAAAAAAAGTGAAGCTTACAGACTAAAACAAAATTCATTAACAGAAAAAGGCCCAAATAGACATTATTTAGGAGAAACCAGGTGGATGAAAGTACAATAAAGAGTGTGGGGGTTTATTTGCACAATTGCCATTTTCTTCTTTTCGTACAGCATAAAGAAAACCTAAAACAGGAGTAAGTTATATCTATCCCAAGTAGAAACCCTTTGTGTTTTAGTAGAGTCGATGCACCCAAGAACGAACCCTGTATTCAGGAGCTCAAAACATTTCAGCATTTCACCCACACACTGGAACACCCATCCAAGGCACTGGATTCCTGAGGCAGACCTTGGACTCCCTTATTTAAAAGCAGTTGTCATGAACATCATGCACATCTAATCTACTGTTCACTTGTTTGTCTCTTGCTTTCTATCCTCTACTTTTATCTGTAGCTAAGAGAATCCATAATACATTAAAAAATTAAAATTTTAAAAATGTGGGATTTTTTAAAAATGTGTTAAAAATTTGAACCTACCAAGAAAGACTTACATATTTGTATGTGATATTGATTTTGTCCTATGTTTGTTTGCCAGTCACCAAGACTGAAGTAATTGAATATGCACACCTACCTGTACACACACAAACAGGCAAGAAGTCCTAGAGGACATGCACATAAACTACATCATTGTAGTAACTTTGTTCTATAATGTTCCTCTTGCTTTTTCCTAATTTTTCAGCCCTTTGTCATTTTCCTTTGCTTCATCATCTCCTTTTTCAGTTAATTTTTGTTTATTTAAAGACTTATAAGAAAGCATTGCTTCCATGCTTACCTTGCACATAAATTCCCTGACTAGACAACTGTTCAAAAAGAAATTATTATTAATTATCTATGGTTTACTTCATCAGCTGTAACAAAGAAAGCCTGTGAACAATGCACCAGACAGGATACAAGTGCCAAAATCATAAAACCCTCTAAAAGAAGCTGAGCTCTACTTATGCCCTTTTTTCCTGTTTCTGCATGAAGTAGAACATAACACCATCACATAAAAAGGTGAGGGGAAAAAAACCTTCAACAGAGTTTTACTACAAGGTTAATGGATATGAAAATTTCTCCCCACTCACACATACAATTGAGGTGTTTCAGTAATTATCAGTATCCATCCCCCTCTTTAAAGTTTCCCTGCAAGCAGCAATCAGAATTATATACGATCTCTGCATGAAACTAATGAATTCATGACAAAGAAGACTCCTCAACATGGTAAGAGATGGTGCATCAGGGGTATTAGCATCAGGCTTTAATGCTCAAAAACAGGCTCACAGCCACGTCCACACTATAATGGAACTGGAACAGTACCAGTGTCACACACCATCAGCTGTCTAAGGACTTGGGTCCCCACCAGAGGAGGAAAGAAAAATGCAAAGATTAAACAGGTTTGTTCTCTTCCTGTATCAAGAAAATAAAAATATACACTTGTCTGCTCTCCATGTAAAGCTTTTTGTAAAGATATTCATCTGTAGAAACTTCTGTTCAGGTCAGAGAAAATACTTTTTCAACAATAACAAGTTACACCTCTTCAGTACTCCTGTAAAATAAATATTACCTGCAAAATGAAGGTAGTATGCTAAAAAAAAAATCCACAAGAGCCATATCCTGTTAAATTTGGGCAATACCTTCCTGGCAACTATTTCTGACTCCGGAGACTTTCTGAACCTACACCTACCACATAAGATTTTTTTCCTTCTTCAGGTGCAGCTAGCAGAGATCACTGTTCTTGTTATGGACAAGTAATCTTAAATTACAAGTGTGCTTTCCACTTGATTTTCCTCTCTGAAAGCAAGCACATTAAAGGAAAACTGAAAGGGCAAGGAATTTTATGCATATAATATCTTTGGAGGGTACCAGAGTCCAAACCAAATCTTTACAGAACCGCAATACCCAGGTTCTCTATAGGACACGGAAACATTTCACCACACAGAGTTTCCCCTAAGAGTGAAACCCCAAGAAACTGAAGAAACATACAATTCCCTATATGCCAGCTGCTTATCCAAATATTGTCACCCTTAGACCTTGTTAAGCAGACCCTTTGCTCATCCTTAAGCATCACACATCTCATCCACACTTCCCCATGAATTAATATCCCAAACATACCATCCCCATATCTGATGCATGCTGGTAGAATAAAAAGTGACCGTTCATGGGCAAAAAATGAGTGAAGAAGAAAGGGAGATGGTGGGTTTGCACATGGTTGCCACAAATACACAGCTTAGGAAACAGCTGGAAAAGCAAAAAATCCTGCGCACCCTCCGCTATCATCTTACCAGTTCCCAGACATTTAAAGCTGTACCCCACTATCAGATGGCAGAACAGCAGCGTCCTTTAGATGACCGGCTCAGGTAATCAAAGCAGAAAACAGCCAGAAATAATACTGCCAAGTGATTAGAAGAGAACCGGTTGCAAATTTAAACACCCTTTTGATTCATTAATCTCCAACAGCTAAAGACAAACCTAAAGCAAAATTACCATGATTGTAAATCGAGCACTCCTGTCCTGTGGCTATTTTTCGGCCTGCTGAGAGCGAATGAGCTGATCAAAGACAGACACTTCAGTGAGATTAGTGCTGCTTCAATGAGCTCACAGTTAGCTCCCATTAACTAACCTGTTTTAGGAGCCGGTAACACCAGCATTAATCTCTGCTTCAATGGGAAGTGAAGCCAGGGAGTGACCCGTCCATCTCCTGGTGACATTCGCACCTGCCCTGCGAGCCTGTGCAGGTCCAGTGAAGGGCACTACTGATTCCACATCAGGGGCACGAGCATTCCAAACTGCCCCGGGAAAGCAAAGCAGAGGTTCCATTTTGCTGGCTCATCACCAGGGGCACATTGAAATCCCACCAAGTGACTGCAGTGAAGGAAGGAATCCCCAGAAATGGCCCATAGCTAACAACCATTAGGAAAAGCCAACCTGGAAGCACAAGTGGCAGTGCAACAGTACAGTCCCAAGGCAAGCTTGGTTTTTAAGCCGCAGCTAGAACTGGCTTAAAATATAAATGTTTTATGCATTTACAATTCTCAGCAGCTTATAAGGTTACAACTCTACAGAATTACATCCCTTCAGTAAATTGATGAAATTCAAAAATAAAGAAAAAAAACCCCAAATCCACAACAAACTACTCAAACCACCTTCAGCCACCACTTGCTTAAATCCCTCCATCTGAAATCTGTCTTCTGTAACCCCACCTTCCGCTGTTCAGTGTTATCTCTCAACATAGATCTTCCATGGGATAGATTAGTGAACCCTGGAAACATTTATTACAAAATGCAGCTTTCCAGAATTGAATTTCATATTTTTGCTGATATTCATCAGAGCTTAAATGTATATATACAAATTATTGCTGACAAAAATCCCTCTAGTGAAATATAGTATATTACACAGATAAGATCCTCTGCACAAATACAAGATTTGAATGAACAATTTTTTTCTGATAAATTTCTGTGATGTAGACAATATTTCAATACCACAAAATATTTTCTCTGCAGCAGTCTCCCTCTCAGGCAGATTTCACATGTTGAAGCAGACTCAGGTACAATAGCTGGTACATAACTTTTACGCATAAGCCCCAAATTCCTCCAGAGCTACCTTAAAAAAAAAATCTGCTTAGACTCAATCATCTTTAATCATTAAAATTTTACAACATTTAAGTGTTAGAAGAATCACATAGCACTTTATAAAATAAAATAGTGATGGGTAAATAGCTCACTTGGGATAGACAAAAACAGATTTAAAGAGGGAAAAATGGACAAGGTTGGCAGGTCCCACTGAAAAGGGACAGGCATTTACAAGCCAAATTCCCTATGGAATACAGGGCAGCACGTGAATAGCCCCAAGTGGAAAAGAGGTAAGAAACAACAACAGCAAGATTATAAGGAATACCCAGACAGCTTCTTTTATTCAGGAATAAGAAGACTGTCAAACTCCACAAGTCTATCAAACACATGCTCTCCCACAAGTGCTTTATAAACCACATCACACTCTCATTAACTCCACAGATTAGATTAAAGCAACATATACAGACTCTGACATACGAAAATGCATTGCCTAGATGTTTATAAAGCACCTCTCCATAATTCAGTAATGCCCTCTAACAGATTAAAAGTACTCAGATATCACCTCATTTTTACTACAGAGAAGGATATTTACTCCTTGGGAAAGTAGCAGCAATTTAAAAATAAAATAAAATAAATAAACCCAAGCATCCCCTGTACACCACATCAGTCTAGAACGAATGCTATCTGGATGACATAGACACCCACACCAAGGAAAAAAAAAACCCAAAAACCACTTAATTAGTTCTCAGGAATTTCTATAACCCAGGTGCTACACAAAAGTATTTTGAAGTTAACATAACAGACCCAGCAAAGAAAAGCACTGCCTTGAAACAAACTGTCCTCAAATTCTACACACTCTGAAACATGAGACGGTTTAGTCACTGCTACACATAAAACTGTAAGAGTTACGTGGGCAGAATGCAGCAGGTAGACACTAGAAACAAATAACTAATAGGAACTAATGCTAGAATAAATAAGTGGCAGACAACAGGAGACCCTTATTTTCTGTTAAAAAAAAAACAACAACAAAAAACCCCAAACTACTCACAGAACAGCCAACACAGTCTCCTCAGGTAACACTGGAAAACAAAACTTACAAACTCCACGACAATAAGAAGAACCTTATACAATTAGCATTCTCAGAACTGTTCCTTTTCCAGAAAAAACATATTATTTGTATCTCCAAGCTCTAGCCACTATAAGAGCTTACCTGACCATCTCACTCCAACTTTATACTCTCTGTTTCTCAAACACCTCCTCCCTTTCCTCTTTATTAGCTGAGGATTGAAGATGGTTAAGCTTGATTAGTCTTCACTTCCATTTAACATCAGAGCTGCACCTGAAGAAAAACTTTTGTGCATGATGAGCTGTTATTTTTTTTTCTAAATGCTCCAGGTGATTTAAAGGAAACTATAATTTCTCCATTAAAAACCTCCCATCACATCTGTAGGCAAATGCAGCTTCTATTGAGATACCAAAGCACGCAGCAGAAACAGGTTTAAAGAAATTAAACTTGGGTAATTGGCCTTGTAAACTCAGGAAAAATAAAGGCAGGTGTTTCCCTCACACTAAATAGACGGTATTAACCTGAGAGAAAAGAGCAAAAAGCAGTACACAAGTTTTCCTGATTGCAGGATCACAGTATTGTTGTGAGGACCACAAAATATTAATGAAAACCCTAATGAATTTCTGAGAATAAAAAGACTAGAGATTCAACGAAAGCTCTCAATAAATTTGGTTGATTTTTTCTTTACCCATACAATTCCTTGCAGAAGCATCAATCACATCAAAGACTTCAAAATGTTAGCACAAACACTACCATGCAAATATTCGATAGATAAAATAATTTTCAACTCCCCATTAAGTTATTTGAGTAGGGTGACTAAGGATATTCTGCTAAAGGTACATTTGTTCTGTTAATTTGTTAAAAGTTCAGGACAAAAGTTACGTTTGTGCTTCTTCAAAGCATCTTGCAAGATAATATGTATCTTACATCAAAAAAGATGCTACAGACAACTCAGAAAAGTACAGAAATCATGTGCTAATCTCAGAGAAAGGCTGTGATGTGGCAAGATACCAGGGCAGCAGGAAGCACAAGTTTTTCCAAAGATTTATTCGACTTTGCAGAAACATTATGCTTTTGATTTTTTAGCTTTTTGCAGACTCGAACATGAGTGGGGAAATGTCATCTAAATGCCATAGTCTCAGGATAGTTTAGTTGGTTTAATACTCAGTTTGTAACACATTGTGTTGGCCCAAAATTATTATAATTGTGGCCTGAATGGAACTTCGAGGAAAGATGAGGCAAGACTATTTACAAGAGTACGTAGCGACAGGAGAGGGCGGAATGGTTTCCAACTGAAAGGGGGTAGGTTTTGATTAAATACTAGGGAAAAAATCTTCCCTGTGAGGGTGTTGAGGCACTGGCACAGGCTGCCCAGAGAAGCTGTGGCTGCGCCAGCCCTGGAAATGTCCAAGGCCAGGCTGGATGGGGCTCGGAGCCACCTGGGATGGTGGAAGGTGTCCCTGCCCACGGCAGGGGGTGGCACTGGATGATCTTCAGGAAGGTCCCTTCCAACCCAAACCACCCTGTGTTTCTATGATAATTATATATGCTAATTAAGTTGTGGCGAGTACTCAAAGCTATTTGCTGACATTAGCAATGCGTGTTAAATCCTCCTGGTACCAGCTGCAGTCAAGGGACGCTGGGCTTGCACTTACTGGATGAAAATAAACTAAGAGCGATTCCTGGGGTTTTTTTTCACCCGTTCTCTCTGGAAAGGGATGTTAGGAGGCTGTCAGGAGCCTAATTCGAGAGCGATTCCTCTTTTTTACCCCTCTTCTCTGGAAGGGGGTGTCAGGAGCGGGAACGTCCTGTGGGAGTGAGGGGCGGGCAGGTGCGATGCGGGACCCCCTCATGCCGGGGACTAGCCCAGCCTCGGCGCATCTGTCAGCGCCATGGGGAAGGAATATCCTCCTCGGAGAAGGAATATATGCCAGGGGGAAGGAATATCGGCCACGGGCAAGGAACACCCTCCCGGGACGTGCTGCGCGCTGCCGCCGCCGACCTGAAGAGATGGCGGGGCCGCCGTGAGGNAGGGGGCGGCGGTGTAGAAGGGCGGGAAGCGCGGGCGGCGGCGCGGGCTGTGCGCGCGCGCCATGAAGGAGACGCGCGGGTGAGGCGGCGGCGCCTTCCCGCCCTGCCCTGAGGGGACAGCGGGGGGGGGGTCCCACCGGAGCAGCCCCCCGAGGGGCCCCAGCGGGCCGCAGGGGCCAAGCCTGCCCTCGCCCGAGGGGAGGAATTCTCGGTTGAAATAAATGGTGGAGTGCGGGTGGCGGGGCTGCCTCGCCCGGGTCTCACCGCGTGTGGTGGCGACGCCGTCGCCAAGCAACGGCAATGGCGGGCGAGGAACGGCGGTAACGGGGCTGCGCCTTGGTCTGGGGCTGCGCGTCCTGCGGAACCCTGCGGAGAAGTGACTCTGCCTGAGCCTCGGGGACAGGGACAGGGAGACTTGACCTGGCAGCAGCTGCCCGCGGGCTCCGCGCAGCATGAGCTGGTGCGGCAGCGGTGAAGGGCGGAGTTGGGCTCCCTTCGTTGAAGGTCCCAGGTGGTGGGGTTTTTCCTCGTTCCTTGTTTTTCCTGGTTTCTGCTGTTGATTTTGGTGGCTCAGGCACTAATTTCAGGTCTCTCTACCCCGCACTGATGGCTGAAGGCAGCGCCCTGAGCCACACAGTGTGAACTTACCCCTCGACTCTTGGTGTGTGTGGGAGACACACCTTGCAGCTTTGGGAAGCTGTAAAAGAAGGGCAAAACCTGGATAAATCCCTTTAGGTTGGCTTTTTGTGTAAAAGTGTGATTTACGAGAACAGACACATCTTGGAGGTGTTTGCTGTGGTGCACAGGTTGTAGCAAGATTTGGCAAAATATTAAACTGCAGCAGGATTCTCATTTAAACAGAAGGCTGATGGGTGAATAGGTAGAGTGCCATGTGTGTTAGGATCCATAAGATCCCTTAATTATATGCTTGAGAGAAGTAAAGACTTTATTTATTTTTTTATTCCAAAAGGGCAACAAATTTTATGGAGTTTCACTCAGTGAAACTTTCCAGGTGCTGTTTCTGTCACCTCTTAAGTTGTGAGGTCAAACTATCAGTAATATGTGTAAGCAATTGAAAAATATCTACTGTTGAGTAGAAGAATTTTATATGAATAATATTTAATTAATAATAAACATATTTGATACTATTTAATATTTGATAATATTAGGTTTATCTAATTGATATTGTGCTTTACGTCAATCTCCAGTTATATTATCTGTAGGCAGAATGAGGCAACGAAAGGCAGGTGGTGCCTTTTTGTACCTTGGAAAGGTCTTAAATGCTGGTGTGGTCTAAATCCTGTTCTTGTTTTGTGCAAACTTAAAGTTTGAGGTGTAAGTACAATGCAAGCAATGCACTAAACATGGAAGCAGTTGCTGCTGTAGGTGTTTTAATTTAGTTGTAATGCACAGCAGTTAAGTACAGGCTTTCCTCCTGTATTTATTGTGAAAATGATACCATAGGAAGGAAAATACTCATTATGAATATTTTTATTTATGAAGTGGAAATTGTCAATGTCTATGGACAAGGCAAACTAGGTCAAGGCCTATTTATGCCTGTAAGTAAACAGCTGTTCTGACTGGGGACACCAGTTGATAGGACTACAGTCCTAATTAGCTGCCCCCAGCTTTTTGGAAAGCACAGAGAAGAAAGTTTGAAAAACGGGCTTGGAGAGAGGAAGGGGGGAAAAAGAACCCCTAGGTGACTACAAGCTCTGTGTGTACTTGTATAAAGATACTTCAAGAGAGGGAAATCTCTTTAAGAGAGGGAGTAAAGGCACAAATTAGAAATAGGGAGTTATGTAATAAGCTGTCTTTTTTAAAATCAAGTGGCAAAGCTGGCCTTGGAGCATCTCCTAATGTTGTTCCAGAGCCAGAATGGGTTAGGTACCTTCAATAGGTATAAACAACTCTTGCCTAACCCAGCTGGTTTTTGCAGTTGTCTGTGTGTGAAGGAGGAAAATATCCAGCTTAAATAATGGCACAGTTAATCCCTTGAGCCATAGGGTCTGGGTCTGGACCCTGACAAGCATGATGAGCTGTACAGACCTTTTGGGGTGTGTCCCCCTTTTGCTACTGGTGTTTCTGTAGAGACCCTTGTTGCATTAGGCACCATTCTTACCTCCTGTCCCACTCCTTTCTCTCTCCCGGTTTCAGCTGGTAATGCAACATAAGATGCTTTTTCTCCATTTTCCCCTTTCTTAAGCAAGGGGTTTCTATAATAATATACTGAATTTACTGCATCAAGCCTGTTTAATGGACCTAAATGCCTTTACAGTCAACTATAATGCCTTTCCTGAATAAGTAGAAACCTAACAAAAACATTTAATCAAAAGAAAGTAAATTGTCTTGTTTGGTGCTACTAGGAAACTGTTGGGAGTATCCTTAAATTGAAACTGAAATGTCCAAAACTTCTGCTGTCTGTAGGATTATCCTTGGTGGGTTTCAAACCTTTTCACTTTCCAGTGATTAGTTCTGATGGGCTGGAGCAATGCAAATAAATTGGGTTAAGGTGGCAGCAAATTGGATCATTTCTTACATCCATAAATGTTTTTTTTTTTTTTTAAAGTAGTTATGACTTCTAAGTGAGGTCAAATCATCTAAAGATTATAAGCAAGATTTTTTTCTCCATTCTGTCAACGTTGGGTAAAAGAGCAGAAATGGATTTGTAAAGTGTAAGCTAAAGGGCGTTTTCCAATAAGATTTTTTTCTTTTATGTACTCATTCATTTATTTTCCCTCAGTACTTCCAGGCAGCAGAACCAGCCTCAAGGGCACTATGGACTTACCTCTCCAATTAGCTTGGCTCCTCCTAGTGATAAAGACCACATTCATACTCAGAAGCTGATTGAAGCCATGAAGCCATTCGGGGTGTTTGAGGATCAGGAAGAACTCTATCACAGGTATAACAAGAATAAAGTTTGTTAACCTCTTGGGTTTTTTTGGTTTGGTTTTTTTTTTTTAAAGCAAACTTAGCGTGAGTTTTCTTTACAGGACAACTGTTCTTGGTAAACTGAATAACTTTGTCAGAGAGTGGATTTCAGAACTTGCTGAGAGCAAGGTAAGTTTTTTTTTGTTTGTTTGTATCAAAACAGCTGAAGCCTTTTGATTTAAAGGCTATGCTACTGGGATCTATGCTAAAGTTCAACTTTCAACTTCTTAAGTATCAAGTAGAGCTGTAGTAACTGCTACTGCAATAAAAGATATTTCAAGATCAAGATCTCAGAGTCTTTGGGGAACTGAATACATTCTTGCATTGGCTCAATCAGTTGGCTCGTAGCTGTTAACAAAGCCAAAACAAGGCATTGTGGATGGGAAAGATGGTAAAATTGGCACTAATCTTGCCCCAAACAGCCTACAGCACTCAGTCTAGTTTGAAATTATGGCTCTAGACATGCCTTTTAAATGGCTCTTAGGCTGTGTTAATTTATGTGCCTCTGCTGCAGGGAAGGCTAATAATAGGTGTTAATTTGTATAAATTAATAGAAGTACTGCTACATCACCTATAATTTTTTTTTTGGAGTTGCAAGCTCAACTTATTTCAGAAAAACAGAATCAACTTAGTAAACTAAAATGTATGGGAGTGAGAAGACACTGCTTATGCAGGCTGTTACAGTTCTCCTAAATAACTTACATGCAAGGTAAACTTGCACAGAGGGCCATGTGCATCTTAAACTTTCTCTTCTACCCACAGAATCTTCCCCCTTCAATAACAGAACAAGTTGGTGGCAAAATATTTACATTTGGTTCCTACAGACTTGGAGTACACACCAAAGGTAGTGTTTCTTTCACTTTCAGCGCCTGGTCATAGTTCTGATGTTGGAAAGTGACTTCCAACAGTAACAAGAGAAATGGAATCTCTTTGCAGGTTCTGACATAGATGCCCTTTGTGTTGCTCCCAGTCATGTGGAAAGGTCAGATTTTTTTCAGTCATTCTTTGAAAAACTGAAGAATCAAGAGGAAGTAAAAAACCTAAGAGTGAGTAAACTCTCTGCTTGATAGACTGTGTAAATTTCACAACGAGAATATTAATGTTAAATACTTGCTTTGATAGTGAATGTCTTACAAGCCAAAATTAAGTCATTTCTGAGAACCTTCTAAAATACTGGTTTATGCAGCATGAAAATGTTGATGTCCAACTCTTGGCTCCTTTCCCCAGTGACTATATCACGTAAGAGCTTTTGTGGTCCCTCTCCCCTCCCTGTGTTTTGGGAATGAGTCAGCTGTATCAAAAAGCAAGGTTGTCCCTGGAAGCTGTGTTTTCACCTTGGATGCAGTAAGGGCTTACAGCCACTGATACTGGAGGTTTGTTGTGCACTGTTTGTTACAATACACGATCAGCCTCTGAATCTCTTGTCTAAATAAGATCTTTTAATAAAATCTAGTGTTGGTGCCATAATGGTGCTATCCTGCCTGAGAGTTATTAGCATTTTTTGTTTGGAAGGAACTCGCTCTTTATACTGAGTAGTTTAGTGTAAATTCTGTGTTTTATCGTAGTATAGGAAAAAACTTAAAGTAGCAGATTGATATCTTATTACAGATATCCTCTCCTTCACAGGCCATTGAGGATGCATATGTACCAGTTATCAAATTTGAGTTTGATGGCATTGAGGTAAGAATTTTAATTATTTGTGGGGTTTTTTTTCCCCTTTAAGTGAGATTTTTTTTTTTNNNNTTTTTTTGCTTTGGAGTAGGATAACTTTTTCAGAGACTTATGATCATGCTGTTTTATGAGGTTTTTGGTACATTGCAGCGTATTTGGGAAACAAAGTAAACAGTCTGATCACAACCTATCCCAGAAGGAGTAAAATGGGATCTTCTAGGAAAATAAGCCCCTAGCTAGCCTGGCAGGCGTGGGAACATGAGGGATATCTTTTTTAAAACCTATGCTGCAGACCAGGGTAGCCTGCTTGGGTAGCATTTATCTCCCAAGGATGTGCAGAGTGGGAGTAGAGGCAGTGTCCTTGCTCACTCCCCTGAGCTCTGACAAGAGCTCCCTTTCTGCAGGGGGTGTTTCTGTTGTGGTTCACTGCACGAATCTCCTGGTGTTTTATTGCAAATCAAAGATGAAGTGCTTGTGAGACAAACAACGTGGAAAATGAAAAGTAAAAGTACTCATTTGACTCCTGCCTCAGTTTGTCAGCTGCAGGAATCCTTCTATCTGGAATACATTTCATGTAGAGAATAAATACCTGCTTGCTGTAATACCTAAGCAAGCTGCTGCTTGGTATTACCATCATGAAGACACTTACTCAACGACCTCTTTGTGGCCTTTATCTGGTACAGACATTCACAGAATAATTTTCTTGCCTCAGGCTATACTAAAAACCAGATGCTTAAGGCCTTACACCATAAAGATGTTTTCTCATTTGCTGAAGTATAGTTGAGGTGGTTTGAATTTGTCTTAATTTTTTGGCTAATTTAAAATTTCCTTTTAATAGGAATTCTAAGTTTAGAACAATATTTCCAGCTTTCAAAAAAAAAAAACCCCTTCTTTTCTCTAGCTTAAAATAAAAAGAGGTAGTTTTATAAACAAATAGGGAACTTAGAGCAATTTTCTTGTTTTCTGGCAAATAAATACTTGGTTGGATAATTTTTAGAGATGAATGACTAAGTGTCCCTCACTAGTGTCCTGTTTGCAAACAGTGCTGCATTGTGAGTCATGGTTGAAACTTTTTTCTCTTGAAGATTGATCTCGTGTTTGCAAAGCTATCTTTGCCAACAGTTTCTGATGATCTCGATCTCAGGGATGACTCGTGCCTCAAAAGCCTGGATATAAGATGCATACGGAGCTTAAATGGTGAGCGTGTTCTGCCACACCTTTAAAAAGACATTGAAATTGGCATAGAACGCACATTACACAACCCACATTTCTCTATACAGTGCAGAAACTGATCTCCGGTGTGCTTGAGTTCTGAGGAGGAGACCAGTGGCCCTAAATCTAGATATTTCAAGGAGTTGTGTGTCTACACAGACTTGTGTTTCATGTTTGTTTGATTGGTTTGTGAGCAGTGCTCCAGTTTGCCCCAGAAATTCAGATGACTAAGTAGGGCACTTGATAAGAATGTATGAATGATAAAGAAGGTAGTTCATAAAAAACAAAAAGTAATTAAAATACCTGAAGTCTGACTTGCTCACTGTTTAACACCAATTGATTTAATGGTTGCTGGCTGTCAAAAGAAACCTATCTTTTGGAATCACAGAATATTTAGGGTTGGAAGGGACTCTGGAGAGTCATCCAGTCCAAGCCCCCAGCTAAGGCAGGGTCACCTGGAGCAGCTGACCCAGGAACGTGTCCAGGTGGGTTTTGAATCCCTCCAGACAGGGACATTTCACCACCTCCCATGGCAACCTGTTCCAGTGCTCTGCCACCCTTCAATGTAAAGTTCTTCTTCATGCTGAGGTGGAACTTCTTATGTTTTAGTTTATGGCCAAAATATCCTGTAGAGAGGCTTTATTTAAAAGTTATTAGTTGTTGTCTAAACTGTGCAGTAGCTGTTGGGGGCACTAGTTACCTAAAGTGTTGCTGAATGTTATGTGTAATCTATAATTTTTAAGGTAACACAAAACAAGTAATCTAAACGTGTTTTCCTAGACTTGAACCATAAGCTGTTGATCATAGATAGGAACACCTGACTTGAACCTGTTCCTGGGAACTTGTGTGCTTCACCTTTTGTCTCGCAGGCAGCAGGGTTACAGATGAAATACTGCGCCTGGTGCCCAACCTGGAGAACTTCCGGCTCACGCTCCGCGCGGTTAAACTGTGGGCAAAACGTGAGTGACGGGATGGTTTGTGGTCTTTAAACTTTCCAGAGGCACCTCGTGCTCACTATTGGATGTACCTCAGCTTTGGATTGCTCTGTAGATGACAGTTGTTATATTAAAACTCTTTTAGTTTAGGTTCATGGTTTGTCCATGTGGTAAATTCCATGCATTTCTTAGTGGGGTGGAGTTCGGAGAAGAGGGGAGTGCTTATGAGACACTGCTGCATTGTTTATCAACAACCTGACTACAAATGATAAAAATTCCCAATTAAGTGTAAAAGCAGTAAGAAAATCCCATTTGCCCATGTGGCTAGAACAAGTACTAGAAGAATGGCAGAACTTTTAAGGGGAATTGAAGTGAAGCAAGTTTCACAGTAGCAATGTTTTGGGAAGTGGTGATTCTTTTTCTCATCACTGTAAGGACCAGCCATTTGAGCCTCATTGCACTGCAAAAATAAATGACATTGAGGCTGAAATATATTAAGTATTCTATAGATTGTGCAGCTGGTGCTGTAAATTTGAAAGACCACAAACTATAACTGCATGCTATCCATCCTAGGACGTGGTGTTTACTCCAACATCATGGGATTTCTTGGTGGAGTCTCCTGGGCAATGCTGGTAGCAAGAATATGTCAACTCTACCCGAATGCTTTGGCCTCTACTCTTGTTAACAAGTTCTTCTTGATTTTTTCAAAATGGTAAGAGCTGTTTATTTTAATTTGCATAAAAAAGTAACACTTGTAGTTATTTATATAAAGATGTACATTGACAACATCCTGTGCAGCCCTGAACTGCAGAGCTTAAAATGGACACTTAATTACTGTTTTTTCTTCTGTAGGGACTGGCCAAAGCCAGTATTGCTGAAACGACTTGAAGAGAGCTTTCTCAACTTGCCAGTCTGGGACCCTAGGGTAGGTAGCCATTGAATTCAGAAGCCTTAAAACTTTCTTCTGGCCTAAGCTAGTGTTAAACAAAGCTGCTGTAACCTCGTAGGTGAACCCATCAGACCGGTACCACGTGATGCCCATCATCACCCCGGCCTATCCACAGCAGAACTCCACATACAACGTGTCTGTATCAACACGAGCAGTCATGGTAGAGGAGTTCCAACGTGGTAAAGTACATTCTGTGCTTTTTAGCTGGTTAAATGCTGTAATTCTTGCTCTGTGAAACCACGTTATCTGAATCAGTTTTGTTCAGTGAGGTGTTCTAGGTATAAGATTTCTCTGGGAAATATGCCTGTTGCAGGCAATAAGGGACCAGTTTTCCAGTAAGCTGTTGTAGATCTGTGTTGTGTCAAGGGAATTCCTGCTTTTTGTTCTGTCAGTTACTGTTACAATCTTCTAAAGCTTGTCACGGTAATCTTAAAAAAAAACAGTAATGAGATTTTTCAACCATGTTTGTAGGTCTTGAAGTTACAGATGAGATTCTCAAAGGAAAATCAGACTGGTCAAAGCTCTTCGAACCACTGAACTTCTTCCAGAAGTACAAGTATGTATGAAATCTGTTGTCTGAACTTGAAATTATTTACTTAGTGGTTAGTATAATGAGTTTTAACTTGGGGTCTAAATAGAGAACTGTATTGATGTGTTTCAGTTCGGGGCTTTTTAAAGAAATTGGAAGTAGTCATATAAATTTTGGTAAGTATAAGCATAGGGAAGATAGGAAAAACTGTCTCATGCCACTTATACCATTTTTCCTACAAAAAAAAAAATCTGATATTTAGAATGTAGAATAAAGTCTCGAGCTCGTGAACTCATTTTCCTTTTTTCTTCTAGACATTACATTGTGCTGACTGCCAGTGCCTTTACAGAAGAGCATCACTTAAACTGGTAAGTCCTGCTTTAAATGTGGGTCCAGTGCAAAACTGAAACTCAGTTCAATGTTGCACCATGTTTTTGTTAATTGTATTAACAAATAAAGTCTGTAACTATGCAACTAGGCATGGACTACACCCCCTTCCCTCCTTGCTTTGAAGACCACTGTTCTAGAGCCTTAGATTTGTTTTTATAAAGTGTTTTACTGTAATATTAAGGGCTAGATTGCACTCAGTGCTAGATTGCACTGGTGTGTTGTCAGCCTATTCCAGACCTACTTCTCTTCAGTGAAGGGAGGTATGCCAGTAATTACTTATTTAACCTGTGTGAATGTGCTGAGTCACTGTGAATTTTGAAATGAGGGGAAATGGTGAGGATTTAAGGCACTGTAATGTGTGTTTATTGACTTTCCAGTGGGTTTCTTTGTTAAGAAATTAATATTTTGCTTGCTTTGCCCAAGTAAGGAAGCAAAACACCTCTCTGTAACAGACACCTATTCTGAGGGCACCTTAGTTTTATTTCAAAGTTTGGCTTGTGCTGTAACTTAGATATTCTTGTGCCATCTCTAAAAGATAGCTTAATGTTTAAAAATAGTTTTAATAGGTAATACCTTTTATCCTGAACTTTCTAATATATTCACCTAAAAATCTTCTCGGCTACAGCTTGATATCACAGTTGTGTACAACAAGGTGTATGGGCAGAGGGATAAATAATTTTTAAAGTGAAATGTTCTGGAGTGAACAAAGCTTGTTGTACCTCACAATAAAGACAAGGGAAGTTCTGGCTGTTTGGTATCAGCTCTTCTGGTAAGAGCTAATGTTTTTTCAGGGACAGAAGTAGAGGCAAATTTTCCAGTTTTGCGGCTGGGGAAAACGATAAAGCAGAAGATAAACTTGCTTCAGTTTATTATAAGAAAAGGTTTAGTTCACCACTTCTTGAGTGGATTTGGGAACAGATAACATCTCTGTTATTCATCAACATAGGATGCTTTTGAAGAACATACAGATTTCTGACTGCTTTTAAAGTTATCAGAGTTTTAGGTAGAAGGATGAAATGCCAGTACTTTATTGAAATTAAAGCCCTCGTGGTCATGATTCATTTATTAGGGAAGTTTCCGATGGGACTGTTGACTAGATCATTTGTTTATTAAAATAATTCTATTTTTCCATTTTCATTGATCAGTTTGCAGGAAGAATTGCATCTTTACTTGGTGTGCCTGAGCCTTTTCAAAGCTATGCTTCTCCTTGATCCTTGTGGCAAAAAAGAGTTTTGCTGCACCCCAGAGGTGCTGGGACCTGCTCCTTGTTATTTCCATCATAGGTTACAGGTGGAAGTGTTCTATCTCAGCTGTTCCGAGTACATGTAAAACTTACTTGTCTCTGTCTTTGGAAACAAAAGCACAAATGTCACTGGAGACATCTCAAATTACGGTGTGTGTGTGATATAAAGATCTAGTGTCTGCTCAGCTGTATGAAACTTAGTACTTATTGATTGGTTAACAGGGTATTACAAAAAGACGTCTAACTGATGTGCTGGATACAGTTAAAAATGAATAAAATACCTCTTGTTCTTATTAGGATTGGCCTCGTCGAGTCTAAAATCCGTGTGCTGGTTGGAAACTTGGAAAGGAATGAATTTATAACTATTGCACACGTGCAGCCACAGTCTTTCCCTGGCAATGAAGTTCTCTATAAACAGTGAGTTTTGTTATTTTTCTGAAGTACAGTTTGGCCAATGTGGATCCTCATTCCCCTCAGCTCACTGGTGAGAGATGTTCGGTACGTTTCTGGCAGGGCCCTGAGCGCGTAACATCTTTTTAAAGAAGGGAGCAGTTCAGGGAGAAGTGCTCTGAGAACTTAAGGCTGGGCTGGCTGTAAACTAAACAACTAAAATGTACCAGATTCCAAATGACTGGTATCTGTGCCCAACTCAGGTTTGTGAATCTGTCTTTTTTTTAGGAGTGGATATGTATCGATGTGGTTTCTTGGGCTTGTATTTAAGAAAGCGGAAAGTGCAGTAAAGACTAACGTTGATCTAACACATGGGATACAGTCGTTCACAGATACAGGTAAGGCTCTATTTTTGCTCTAGACTTAGAGGGTGTAATTCTTTTTATTCCAGTGGAAGTTGCTTCACAAAGTGAATTGTACTTCCTTCTGTTATTAGATGTCCCTGTAGATAGCAACATATAAAAGATTATCTTGAAAAACAGGTTGTGTTGACATTTTGTCAAAGTAAGGCCATCTTGAAACAAAAGTCCGTTACAGTCATACACCAGGTACCATATGTGAAATAACAGTTCTCACAAAGCTGCATTTCTTGTAGGAGACAGTCAGCTGCGAAGCCCAGAGATGCCCATTTGCTGGGGGTAGCTATACTTGTCAAAAAGTAGTCAGCTGCTGAACTTTGAAAGTGGGAACTGACTGTGTCAAGCTCTGAAATGAGTTGTTGATGCCTGTTGATGGTATTTTTCCAAGACAGTTTGTGTATAATATGATCCCAGAATTGTGAAAGTCACTGGGTTGTCACATTGTAATTACATGCAGTCTTGCATGTAAATTTTCATGTTCATAGTCTGTTACTATTTTTGATAGAAGTAGGAATAAAGTAATATTGCAAGTGTTGTTAGATACTGCTAGAATAATAAGGAAACCAGGCTATTCTGAGTGATGAGTATGTTTGGACAAAGAGTTCTCAACAGTGAAATCCTCTAAATGTTTGTTGGAGTTTATCCATAGTACCAGCATGAGTTGTGTGTTGTCTTGCTCAGACAACATGAGTAAAAGCAGTAAAACCTGACCTTGTTCTTAGCTCATGCTTGGGATATGAGAAAAGCACAGAAAAATGCATCAAAACTCTTGTCTGAGTTTCAGGCCAGGTGGGGTGATTTCCTCAGACTTGTGCTGTTGTCTGTACTTGACCATTACCGTGGCACTACATTCCAACAGCAAATGTAAATTATGTTAATGAGATTTACATGCTGCTGAGAGGCCAGAACTCATGGTAAATCCTTTATGCACAAACACTGTTAACATGGCTGTGTGCTCTTGCTTTAGTGAAACACAGCCTATGCTATGTGTTGAGTGTAGGGTGTGAATCCAGAAGGAATTGAACAGAAAAGCTGTTCCTTGAGAGGTGTGAAATCCTTTGGCACATGTGGGGGTGATCAGTAGTTCTGTGCTAGAGAGCTGTTACCATGTGCCTTGACTTTGAGAGAATAATTTTAGA
Organism: Cnemophilus loriae; assembly: GCA_013397755.1. Lineage (NCBI taxonomy): Eukaryota > Metazoa > Chordata > Aves > Passeriformes > Corvidae > Cnemophilus > Cnemophilus loriae. The sequence continues at coordinate 1,316,770 of VZTF01004039.1, forward strand.
GGGCAAAGATTAATTTCAAGTTGATGAGCTCAAGGATATAAAGCTCAGTTTGGAGGGCTTTTGTTCAGTGAAGTTTATTTCTCTTTTACATACAAACTGTTGAATTTCCTTTGAAGGAACTGTCCATATTGGTATGTATGCTCATGCCTGTGCTTTAATTTCACTTCTGGTCTCCTGTAGAAAGCCTTTGAGTTGCATGTCCTTGCTTTGATTCCCACTCTGAATGTCAGTAAGCTGACTTCCCAGTTATGCTCATGATAGGCCAGTTAGATAAGCTTATCTAAATGTGACTGAACTCTGTAATAAACTGTTGTGCTGCTATAGCATTTGTCAGCTGCATAAAAGGCTGTTTGCAGGCCATTGAGAAAAACCTGTTTAAATTGTAGTGAGTCTGTTAAGTCAGATGTCCCTGAAATCCAGCCTTGCTTCCTCAGTCAAATAGAATTTATAAATGCATATTTGAACTCAAAGAGCTGTCGTGTCTGGTCTGTAGTGAATGTGAAACGGGCATCATAGGTCACATTCATCCTCTTGTGATTATTGGCAGTGCTTGGGCAGCGTTTTGTGTTCAGTTAGGCTGGGAGCTCTTCATTTGGGCGGGGCAGATGTGTTTCTGAAGAAACCATGTGTAACTTTGACAAGTACTAATGCAAACATCCCCATGCTGTGTTTGATGTCAGTTTACAGGCAGGCCAGTGCCCTCAACATCCTAAAGGAAGGTATGAAGATTGAGGCAACTTATGTGAAGAGAAAACAACTCCATTATTTTTTGCCAGCAGGAACCTTACAGAAAAGAAAGAAGGTATAATAAAAATGCAGCACTTCTGGTAATTTTTAATAAAAGCTTTAATAATTACTTGAAGACTTTATTTTTTAACTGTCGTTTCAGCAAAGGGTGTCAGATATTAGTCAAAGTAATAGTGGACTTCAGTGCAAAAGGTCTTCTTTAGGTGAAAGCTGTTTGGATGGTTCCAAAGACAGAGATTCCAGAACACCCTCTAATTCCTCTTCGTTAAATAAGATATCTAAGTTGGACATCTCTACAGCAGAGACAGAAAGGTTAGTGCCATAAGCTTGGAACTGTGGAGAAGCTGCTTTCAACTGACTCACAATATAAATGAGGTCTAGGATTTCTTGTTTGAATCTATGTGGATCATAGATTCATGATGAAGCATGTGGAGAGCTCTAAAAGCTTCAGAAACAAAGCTAGAATCTCTGTTGGGCACATGGCAGGAGACCAGGTTAAAGGAACCCTTGAAAAAACTAAGTAAGATCCAGGAATGCATAGGAATGAAGAACTTGACACAGGGAAATTATTAAGTCTTAAATATAAATCTTCCTAGGTTAGTGTGTAACTTGAAGCTGGAGTATTTTATGTGCAAGTAATTCTTCTTTCTAACAAAAAGTACTGTTGATGCCAAGTAGATTAAGTTCTAATGATGTACTGATCTTGGTCACAAACACAGAGCTGCTGCTGACTTAGTGGAGTGGTATGAGAACTCAGGCAGTAAAAGTGTCTGTCACTTCCTGGGAAGTGTGTTTATCCCTAAGCACAGGAAGAATACGTAATCTTGAGAGTAATTGCCCAATCCTACCAAATGTGTGATACCTGCTCTGTTCAGACTGTTGGATACTGTAGGAGTCACATGGAAAAAAAAAAAAATAAACAAAAAGTTGTGTGCACATCTGGATAGAGCAGAACAGTGGTTCAAAGCAGTACAGTGTGCTGGGTAGACTAATCTGGGAAAATATATCAGGACATAAGGACTCAGTAAAGAAAATGCTTGAGTTTAAATCTGCAGTCTGAAATTCAGCAAAATGGTGGTCTGGTGCTACATTGCCTGGGAGGTTGTGTTGTTTAATAAGAGCTCTGACAGTGAGCTAAGGAGGTTGATGTTTGTCTTGCATGCACTTTCTGGAAATGACATATGCATTATTTTACAAACCAGCATTTTATAACTCTAGTGTTTGACTTTTATAGAAATGTTGAATGTCAGAGTTGTAGTGGTGCCAACAGTGTAGCTGAGCCATCAACGTCTAAGGGACTTTGCATTCCTGTGACTGATCCAAGTATGTATTTGAAGTGGTAGGTGGAATGTAGTTTTTAATTTCATGGCCAAACTCTAAAAGCCAGGTGTCTCCTACAGAAATGGAGGCTACAGTTGCACTAAGAACATCGGGAGCTCCAATTGGTTGCACCATTCCAGGATATAACACGGTTTGTCAACTCAGAACGTGTTTTGTGCCAGGACAGCATAAATTAAGTGGGACTCTAGTCACGGATCCTAAGAGCGCTTCAGCTAAGCGACATTATTCACCAACCTCTAAAGTATCTCGTCCACCTACATCGGGAGAATGCCCCCAAAAAGCCATAGATGGAGAAAAGGCAAGAAGGGGGGGCTAGGCCAACGAGGGTTTGAAGTAGTATTAATTACTGACGTAGAACAAATGAAATAACTGCAAATAAATGCATTTATACATCCCCAAAGGATTTGGGAATCTACATTTAAGCATATCTTCTTGTACTAGAATGTAAATGTGTGAAATCGTAATGAACGTAATGTAAAACTATTAAACAACATATTTTCAGGATCTGGCACTTAGTGACTGCTTCTCATCTGGTGCCAAGGTCTCTAAATACTATGGTATTTATCTGTCACTGCAGTGACCAATTGCAGAATGAACTGTCTCATCTGGAAGCAGTTCTTAATTCAGAAAAAAAATTATCTCCAAATGAAGAAGATATGAATCTTAGAACTCATACTTAAAAGTATGAGCTAATCTGTTTCTGGCAGATGCTTTTTGAGTATAGCAAAACTATTGATAGATTTGCTGCTTTAGAAATCAGCAGCCTACTCAGTAGGTCATCTATTTCTGAAATTACAGTCTGGAGTCGCTTGTTAAATCTTGCTTTCGTGGAACTTTTAGATTTAATATTTCATTTGTTTTATTGCTGTATGTAAATCTCCTTAAATAGCTGTTCTTGGAGCTTGACCTGTGATTTGGGGCACAAGCAAAGAACAACCAGAAAAAGAACCCTCAGTTTTGACACTTGTAAAGAATCCTCTTGTAGAACTGTTATCTACTACTGAATATTGCAAATACAGATTTCAAGGTTTGGGTAGTAGGACTCTTTTAGAGGCTTGAAATTCCTGTGGGGTAACGGTCGACTTGTTTAAATATTCTTTAAAGAATGCCCCCTAATACATTTAATGTGCTGACTGGAAGCTGTACCCAAATAAGAAAATTTTAGCACAGCAATTATTTTGAGTCTGTGTATTTTGTTCCTCCAGCTAAATGTGTGGGACTCCGATTTCACAGAAAGCGGATACCCTCAAGATGGGAGGAAGAGAGCTACAAAAAATGTAATTTTTAAGTGATTTTACTCAGTGGACTAACTGAAGAGCTGCCTAGACTGCCTTACATAAATACTCTGCATGTTTACTGATGGAAACAAAAAGACACTTTTTAGTTTAGGTTATTTCAGTCCTCATTCCCCAGATACTACACTTGTATGACCTATCTCTTAGATGTTACTATTAGATGATTTGGTAGTGTCTAATTCCTTGCCGTGCTTGAAATAATATTGAATTTTCTTTTTAAAACTATTTGATTCACTGATGTAAATTAAAACTGCTATAAAGACTAAAGCATTTGGCCTCTCAAAGGGAAGATAAAGAGCTTTGCTATTCATGGCGCTTGTTACTGAGGCATAAACTCTTGAGGGCACACCCTCAAATCAAGATGAGATCTTGTTGGTGAAGGTTGAAATACCTGAACCACTGTCTATGTGGTTTTAGGGCTTCAGGATACCTAAACTCACCCCCATGGGGTGGAGATTGTTAATGCATGTATGATTTTAAGGTATCCTAGCTGCCAGAACTTGCTGCCTCTCAGTCAGGAAGCTGGCAATACTGCCTAACAAATTCCTTCTGGCTTTTTTAGGGTGTCCTTGATGGAAAATCCATGCAGATTCCAGTGATCACATCAAGATCACAGGTATTTATTGTGCTTTTGTATTCATAGGTAAAGCAGAGCTAGCATTTTTATTTTATGTACAAAGATTTATGTACCGTTAAACATGGTGGTTTGTGGATTAGTAAGCTTTTTGCCTGTTGTGCTTCCAACAAATTAAATAACTGAACAATGACTTTCACAAAAGTGAAGCTGAAGTTTCCAAGTTTTGAACTTGAAAAACCATGTTTCCATGCCCTCAGACACTGAGTTTGCGTCCTGGTTTGGTTTTCTTGTACTGTTATCTGTACTTGTATATTGATTTCTGTGATGAGACATGGAAGCTTTGAAGTCTATAGGTGACTTTAACTGCTCTGTGTCATGTGAAACGTTGCGAAATTGAGGGCTATGAGACTGGAAGTGATCCAGACAGCACAGACTGTTTTCCTCATCCATGGATCTGAGAAAAATCTTCCTTTACTGTGCTGTTGAGCAACTCACAGCTAATATCCCTCCCATCAGGGATATACTTCTCTCAGTTCATGCAAGAGAAGAATTGTGCAGAGGGGAAAATGCTCTTTCTCTGGATATGGTGGTAATTAAACAAGTGGTGTGATTAAAAAAAAAAAGGCTTCTCTGAAAATGGGTTTGGGCCATACTGGTTTGGTACACAAAGGATGTTGTATTCAGCTAGGGAGGGCTTTATATGCTGCTACTTCTGAATTAATGAATTTAAAATTAATTCATTAATTAATTAAAAATTCCTTTTTTCTTTTTTTCTGTGGCATCTGTTTGTGTGTTATAGAGGCTTTCCAGTAAAGAACTGCCAGATTCTTCATCTCCTGTTCCAACAAATAGCATTCGTATTATTAAAAGATCCATCAAACTTACCCTTAATGGGTAAGTGGTTGATCTCCAGGTGAAGAGGATAATCACTTGTTACCAGTCCTTATTCTGAATGTGTGTTGTAGTTACTAACAAAGGTGCAAGGTGACTGTGGCCATACTGTAACTGACCAGTTAAAATCATGGTCTTGTTTTTATACTGTTGTTAGGTGCTTGCTTCCTTTTGAACTATTCTTTGCATGTGCTTGTAACAGTTACCTTTATGAGTTTTTAAAAAGTCTAAATTGTCACCAGCTGCAACAGCTACAAAAACCAGCCTGTCCTGTGCCTTGGATTCAGAATGAATGCCATCAGGGTTAGTTAGTTGCTGCAACCACATTCTGTTTTCAAGTGTGTGTGAATGTGCTTGTATTCATTTGTGCTTGCCTAATTCATGTGCATATATTGTTCTTATCTCCAATTATTTTCCCATTTGGCACACACACTCCTGTGCTTCTCTCACAATGGTGCTCAGCTTCCTTGGCTCGCAGCTTTCCACTGTCTTGCACAGCCATGCACTACACAGGTATTGCCTCCCATGGAGGCCCGTAAATGATTCCAGTATTGAAGGCAATGCAGCAGAGGATGCTACCAAGGTATGGAGATGATAGACATGTCCCATGCTGTGTTATCTGGTATTTTTGTCTCAAGACTGCTCCGGCATGAGACTTGAGAGGTTTTTTGTGTCACTGGGTAGTAAAGCCAAACTCTGAACACACAGCTGAAGATGCAGACAGTGAAACATTGCAACAGCTGAGGCTGTCCTGACACTACTGCCCACCTGCAAGCTGCATGCAGAAAGTGGTTTCAGATAAATCCTGAAAGCTGTTCTAAATGCTTACATGAAAACCTGTAGTAGTCTTGAGTCTGGTTCTGTAAACTGATAACACTGCTTACCCAGCGAAGTGCATTAGGGGTTTTGGGGGGTGGGGAGAAATTCTGGTTATACGAAACAAGTATTATGCTATTTCTCTATTGTAATTTCTTTATCATTTGGTGGTTTCATAAGTGAACTTGTAAGTTGTTTTTCCAGAGTATTTTTGTATGTACTGTAAAAAAACTATCTTCAAAGTGAAATTTAAAATCTTTAGTCTCTTTTTCTTTTTTTTTTTTTTTTTTTTTTTGTGCAGATGGGATCTGCTTAAAAAAATCTAAACAACTGAACTGACTCTAAGGGATGGGAGGAAGGCAGTGCCAGAAAAGAGTGTTCTATAAAATGATAATGTCATAGAGTCATTTAGGTTGGAAAAAACCTTTAAGTTAGAGTCCAGCTGTAAACCTAACACTGCCAAGTCCACCACTAAACTGTCATGCTAGAGTAAATCTGGAACACTGGTTTGCTTTCCTGCTTCTGGTAGATCTGAGGTTTGATTTAATGCCTTCTGAATTGTGCAAACTGCATGATTCAGCTGAAGTCCCAGTTTGATATGTGGAGAAAGATACCCCTGAATTGTTTTAAAATGAGTTGCTTGTCTTAAAGGGCAGATCTGAGCTCTAAACATCTTAAGTATACACCTTAGTGACAAGACTGAAGGACTGTAAAGAAATAAGAGGTCGTATCTATCTTGTTGTGTCTTAACTCTTTAGCATTCCCTCTGCTGCTGGTATCCCAAACCTGTGGAGAAAGCATGACTATATTTCTCACAATCTATTGTTTTTTCCCTTATTCTCTGGTTTCCAGCTTGCTTCAAGTGCGATTTATCCCTTAGGAAGTGACCTTAATGGGTTTGAGAGGCCTTATTCTTCCTTCTACCCTCCAAAACCCCCAAAACTTAGACAGCAAGGCTTTGATTTAGTCACAGGTTAAAATTAAGAAACAGTACCCATATTGCTTAAGTAGCTTTTAGCAGAACTACACGTTGGGTTTATAAAAGAACTATACCTTGGGTTTATAAAATGGTTGGCTCAGTTTTGTGACCTGTTTTAAAACAGTGGTACTCAAATATTGTCACTCCTGTGTACCAGTAACAGTAGGTGTACAACTTCAGCACCTGTGTAAATACAAATCCATCATGAATGTGAAGGAACTAAAGCTGAAGTAGGTGATAAGATAAACAGCAAAACGAATATGGGAAGTGTTTTGTAGTAGACTACAGTCCTGTAATATTCCCATGCTTTTAAATTCTTCCACATGAGTGCTCTGAGACTGTTTAAGGGATGATTTTCCCATAGGCTCTATGTCAGCACATGCACTTATGCAACTATTCTCAAACTAAACTAACCTATTTAATGCATATATCTTTACACAGATAATTTTATTTTACTCTTGCTTTGTAGTTATCTTCTAATTGCTCTTTTTAAATTTTTTTTTTTATTTTCTTCCTCACTCATAGGGTTTTAAGAAGAATGTTCAGGGTTTTGAGAAGAACATTCAGGAAGAATTTAGGTTACTAGTTTCTCAGACTTGATCCATTGGTGAATTACACGTCTTATCTTAATGTATCTTGACATATAAGATGTCAAGTGTGATGTTAAGTGACGTCAGTGTTCTGGAGTTTCCCTGGATGTTGCAGAAGTTCGATGCTGCCCCAGGATTCTGCAGATTAGAATTCAGCTGTTTGTAAATAAAGTTCAAACTTATTCAACTTCAATGTTCTCCTCTGTTAAAGTGATTGAAAGGGAAGTTACTCCTGCAATAAGGACTCAGCGAGGGAGGCTCTTTAATATCAGACTTCTTCCAAACGTTGCTCTTTTCTCTCTGCTTTCTTAGCTGGTTGCTGGGTGTCTGGCTTGAGATGAGAGACTTGTGCTCAGTCTCTTCCGTGGGGAGCAGCTCTGTATGGAAATTGTATCTGATTAGTAACTTTAAGCAAGAAATTCCGTTGCAGGAATTAACATCTGTGGTTTTACTTATTAGGTACAAGCAAAGAAGCAGTTAATGTGAAGTCACCTACATTTTGGCTGTAGCCGTTGATTTTCCTGTAGAAACTGAGAGAAAGTAACAGAATACTTACTTTTTGCCTTAATGAGGAAAAAGCAAAGAGGAAAAAAGGTATCTTGAAATTTGTTAAACTTGACTGTGGGAGAGAGGGGGCTTACTAACCCTGTCTTATGTAATGCTTAGTGACATAAGCTGTTGAGCCTAAAAAGACCAGCAAAAACTCCTGGCTGTATTTTTGTACTTACCTCATCACACTTCTTATAAAGAGTGTGATCCTGTGCGTTATTCCAGTAAATGAAGAGCCGTGCTTGTAGGGTGCAGGTGAGGAGCTCATACCCAGCCCGAGCCCTGTCCCAAAGGAAATCAAACGGCCGTAGGGCATGAGCCGGACTTCGGTCCTGTGGGAAAATCCTCTTCCCCTGCAGAACCCAGCGGGCTGCTGCCCTGCTCCCTCCCTCCCTGCACCTTCCGCGGGGTGGCTGTGGGGGCTGCGTGCCGTTCCCCCCGCGGCTCGCAGGGGAGCTGTGGCCGTCCCACGCCGGGGGCGGTTTCCTGTCCCGGGGGCGGGCGGGGTCCGGGNNNNTGCTTGTGCTATGACAGTGCCGCGTGTGGCCGCCCTGGGGACGTCACTCCTGCCGTGGGCTGCTGCCACCGCGGCCACCGGCTTGGGGGAGGCCCACAGCCCCCTGCTTCCTGCCCAGCCCTGCCGTGCCCTGCCTTGCCTTGAGCCCTGCGGGACTAAGCAGAGTGCAGGAGGTGTTGTCCAGCCAGGAGCGGGTGGTGGGTACTCCTTGCTGCCTATATCATGTTGGTCAGTGTGGACTCCCCCATGGATGAGGGTTTCTTCAACCATCATCCAGCCCAGGCTGCCAAGCCCTAAGCGTGGCCCAAGGGCTCAGCGCTCCAAGTTGTTGGACCCTGGGTGTTATTATGGGAGGATCTTGACAAAGCGGTAGCCTGGGGCCTGATTTTTCTCTCATTCTGGAAAATACAGCCTGTTAAACTCTCAGCTGTCTGACCTTCAAGAAATTGATATGGACTGCTCATCCCTAGGCAGTTCCTCTTTCCTGGGAAGACACTGTCTGGATCCTTCTGCTATCTTCTCCCAACCTTGTTTCTTGTTCGCGCCTCATCTTTCTTTCATTTCTTCTGATCTCAGACTCCTGCCTGCTTTCCTTTTCTCTCTGATAATTCCCATTTTCCTTTTGCACCTGATTCCTTTTTTCTGAATTTGGACTGGGTAATGCATTATTCGGTGGTGATGAGTAAAACTCCTGTGAGTCCTGAAACCAGAGGAGAAATAACCTACCCTGTTTCAGTTTCAGCCTGTGACAGCCTGGCAATCAGCTGCCTACTGCAGGCACCAGCTTGCTCTCTGCATGTGTGTGCAATGGAGAGAGAAAGCTGAAAATTTTGGCTACTGAAAGCAAGTCTGGCAAGCATGTGCAAGGTCAATCTTTTCCAAGGAAGAGCAAAAAATCCCAGTAGTAACACCAGCATGGCCTCCTTGCTAAATTTCATGTCCTTGTTTCTGAAATGCAAAGAAGTTTCTTGAAAGTTTTAAGATTCTTTGAATATAGTTAAAGCATTTGTTCCCCATGGTCATTCGTAGAAATGACTGAGTCATATTTGTTCTGTTTTTCTTAAAAAATCATCTTAAGGGGCAGTGTATGTGATCATGTGAAGAAAAGGTGTTGGCAAACTGGGAGTAACTGAAAATGTGGCCTTAAAATAGGAAGTGTTGACTAGCCATAACCAACTCTGTGTGTTGATGATAATATGATAAAAATAAAACAGAGTTAAGGCTGTAGCAAGTAGGTGCTAAAGCTAGAACATGCTAGAACTTCTTTTATCCCTGCAGTTCTAGTTCTGCTCTGTTTTTCCAGTGTGGTCATTTGGCCAGAACAGAAAGTTATCACACCTACTCCGAGTGCATGCACACAAGGGAGAAAAGCTGAGGCTTTGTGAATCACTTGGTGTGTAATTCTTAGCTAAATGCTTTCAGCACTGCTTTGGAATGATGTTTGTTGTGATTTTGTTAAATTGTTTTTCCCTCTTATTTATTTGATAACGAATTTACATTTTGTTATGTACAGCCTGAACCAGAAAGGCATAAGCCTGTCATAATGAGCAATCCAACACAGATTTCTAATAACTAAGCTAAAGAAGTACCAGCTATTTTACATTTCTGCACTTTCTGCTCTCTCATACAAAGGCATTAGACTGTCAGGAAACTGAAAGCTGGTACTGGCTCTGATTTGTATTTCTGAAACTGAAGTCTCTGTTTCTTGCAAGACTTTGTAATTGGTGATTACATTCACTTTTGGTTTTGTCTAGATGGTATAGCATATATTAATTTTCTCCACTCATTTCGGGTGTCTTTACAGGTCTTTAATTAATACTGTACCTTTTTTGCTACGTAGGATAACATGTTGGGAGAGTCTGTAAAGCAACCTACTAGAGCTTTTGTTCAAAGCATTTACCAAATTTTTCAAATCATGAACAACTGGAAAATCATGGAAACAGTATTTTCTGTAGAGTGATTGTTTGCAGTAATTTAGTTAAAACCAAATGAGACAAAAATATGCCCCTGGGAATCGTATTTTGAGGAAAATGACAGTGTTGCAAGCAGTGAAGTACTAGCAATGAGAAGGCCAGGGAATCCCCTGTTTCTGTTCCTCTGTTCACCCACTAAATAAATCCTGCCTTACACCAAATGGTAAGTTGTGCAAGTACAGAGATGTTCATTTTGCTGTAATTCAGGGTAAATGTTTGGTACGTGCCTGTAAAATTATCAGTCAGTTTACTAAATACTATTCCTCTTACAGAAATGAGTAATCAGCAGCATGTTAATTTTCTCTCCCATTCATACATGTTGTGACTTCAAATGGGGAAAATTCAGTAAAGGTAATACCTCAATTTTCTCTAGACTTTGGTTATTTAAAGTTGGTTTGAGTTCACCTCTCAGTAACAAGTAAGCTGAGATGGATTGTCCAGCAGCCCAGCTATGGAGCTCAAGTAGAGGTTCGTATGTTCAAACTCAAATTTTGTGTGTTCAGCCTTAAAGGTCACTCCTGATTTCAGTGGCTATGATGTCAGTGGGGAAACCCTGCTGCACTTTTGTCTGTCCTCGTGCAAAGGTCTTAAAAACGTCAAACAAAAGCAAAGCCATTACTTAGAAAAGTTTAAGGCCACAGAATAGAAACTAACCACAGGTTCTCAGTGACTTCTAAGCAACACCACATTATTTCATCAGCTCCTGCTTGTATGTGAACTTCGGTCTGTTCTCAGTCACTGTTCCTTTAGCTTAGATTGTTTTGGTTTTCAGCTACTTATCAAGAAGATGTTTTGTTGACAAACATGGAATGATCTATTTGTTAAGTAGTGGATACCACTAACACTAATGTTTAAGATGACTTCTTATCCGAAATAATTGGAGAGAGTGCCCACCAAAAGTTCCTTATTTGTATTAAGTTTTGGAATTACGTATCATGCGTTTTTTTCCAAGGCTTTCCTTCTGCTTTCACAGACGAATCTAAGGTGTAGAGATTAACTATTTATGAAGGGTCAGACAGAAATTTTGTGGCTGAGACCAGAAACTGAAGCCAAGTTCCCTGAATGTCTGAGACCCTTTTTCTTTAGAGTCAGGCTGTCTATGCCTGTAGTGGGGATTCCCAGTGCTTAAGTTACTGGTATCTGGCTAAAGACTCTTGTAAGGGCTCTGTATTTTTGGAGACTACAACCAACATCAGCTACTGATTTTTAAGCCACTACTTACATGATAGCCCATTATTCTTTCTTGTTGCTTTTTTATAAGCTTGCAAATTAAACAGCTTTTCCTTTCAGACTATCTTCCTAACATCAACAAAAAAAAAAATCACAAATTTGTTTCCTGCTTATTTTTGTTTCTCCATAAGAAAGTCTCACTAAGAATTTTAGCGCAACCCACAGTGCCACAGGACTGCCAGATGCAAGTTAACGCCTTATTAAGTGCTCATAGGTAAGTTCTTGCCCTACTGTTGTGGGGGTGGAGTGAGAGTTCTAAGGAAGAATCCCAAAAGTTCTTGATAGTAAAACTGTAAAAAAGAAAAAAATAGGGTGACTTATTTTCTAAGGAGTATCTCCAGAAAAGGAATGGATGCTAAGTGTACATATTTATTTAAAAACATTATTAATGTTACATATGTGAACTGGTATATTATTATATCTTTCTGAAAGAAAGACAGCGTTTACAGCAAGTTTCTGGAATCCATCTCCCTTACAATACTTCAAAACTTACATGAGTGTTCTGTTTGCAGGGCCGTGGACTTTTATCACTGAAAATTCCTGTCAACTCGAGTGGAAGTGTTGTCTGAAAGTGAGGTGTGTGACTGGGTTCTTGACTTTTAACTGTTCTGTATTGCTGTGAATGTGTTATTGCCTGACCCCAAATTTAATGAACTTATTCCTGGAAACAAAGCTTGTTCAGTGCAGTGAACACGCACAGCGAGCACGTCTCCAGCACCAAGAATGTGCTGTTGCTTCATGCGTTTCTTAAAGCCCCTCAAATAAAGGGGGAAGAAACACTCAGTTGAGAGAAGTTGACATACCCCTGCCCTCTTCCAGCTTTAGGAGTGTGAATTTCCTGAAATTTCCAAATAATGCTGTTGAGTGGTCTCTGCTTGAGCATGTTATGAGCCAAGATGGAGCTGCTCTTGTAAAGAGAACCACAGAGAATTGTGGCTCCCCTCCATCTTACTGAGCCAGGCCAGGAGTTTATGAGGATACCAAACATCTGTTCATGAAGCAGTGCTATGTACATGGTATTGGGAAGCTCTGGGTTGGAAGATAGCCAGTAACTTTTGCAAAAGTTGAGAGAATGGTGGGTTAGAGGCTTGTGAAGGGGAGGATATTGCAAAAGAGAAGTGGCTGGGGTTACTCGAGCGTAGAATGGCTGTTAAGGAGAGGAAAAAAAACCCTTCAGTGACATATAATTGAGTAGTAGCTACTTTGCTATGTATTGTTTGTATAAACCACAATCAGTTGGGTTTTTTATCATTTTAGGAGGTTCTTAAACCTTTATCCTGCCTAAACCTAAACCTGCCACCTTTATCCCCCCCACACTTGAGTCCTTCTCTTCTTTCCTGGCTGGAGAGTTCTGCTTCATCAGCTGCAGTGAATGGACTGCCTGTATGTAGGTAAGGAGCCAAACACTATTAAAGGGAGCAAAAAGAACACCATGTTTATCTACCCCTGGTTTTTGTTATTTCAAATTAATTACAGGGATGTTTATGAGGCAGGGTTGTTGACCACACAAATATAGGCTGTTCATAATACATATAGTCTGGGAGAAAGCGTAATTGCTATGCTAAATGTAATTTATTCTGTGGTTCCATTCAGCTATAGATTTAATTTTATTTTTCCATTCCTCTTCTAGGGGCACTAGTAAACATTCTTCTAAGCAGGGATGGTAATGATGAGACAGTAATTGTCTGAGTAAATTATCCAAGTGGCCGCCTTTGGTTTTTTTTTCACTTCCTATATTTCTGGTGTCCTCTGGCATCAGAACAGAAGTATATGCTAGTCCTGGGCTATGTAAATTAAAAGTTCTGTCTATATTGCAATTAAAAACATGTCAGGTCACATGGTTTCCACTTGACCAGTTACAGCAGTGCTGTTTTGCAAATAAGGTTTTAACTGTGTTGCAAGTGTGAAGTCCTGAACTGACCAAGTCTGTAGTAACTGGGTCACCTGCCAGAGTTTTTTGTGATGTAGGTCATGGGAATATTTGCAGAAGCAAAAGTGCTGTAATTGCATAGCTGTACCAGTATTTGTGTTGACATTGAAACTTAAAGGTGCATATTCAGGAGGCAGAAACAATACCACGTGTAATTAAGATACGTAAAAGGAATATCAATTCTAGTTTTAAAAAATCCAGCAGCCAAACAACGTGGATTTTTGAATTAATGTTATTATTTCAGATCTGTTTCCTAATGGACTTTTTGTACCCCGAGAGCACAGACATTGCCCACTGTTGGGCAAAGAAATTAGGAGCAGTAGCATAAGAGAGCTCAGGAACCCTAAAAAGAAATCAGTGCATCACATGTAAGGGTTAGATTGCCATGCAGCCGAGGAACTGTAGCTTAGACCACCCTGTTGTGCTGTGGAGGCAGGGTGAAAAATCCCCCCACATTGTCCCCGGGCCCTGGCAGTCTCAAAATAAGCAGGTGAAAATGGTGAAAAAGGGTAGCACCAGCAATTTCCAAGACAGCATCTGTCACGGAATGGAACATGATCTTGGAAACGAACCTCAGGATCATCTGGTTCAACCTTTCTTGGCGAAAGCACAATCTAGACAAGATGGCCCAGTGCCTTTTCCTGCTGAATCTCAAAAGTGTCTAACACTGGGGCAAAGAAAGCTGGAATTAAAGAAGGAGTTAAGGAAAGGTGGAATTAAAGCTTTCCTTGCAGCAGGAGCTTTCTCCTGGGAGCCGTAGTCTCACTTGATGGGTCAGGTAAGTTTGGCAGAGTTGGGGCAGTAAAAGTATCCGGATGTGAGTCAGATCTCACTACCAATCTCACAATTGCAACAGTCTCTCTGCAGGCTGTTTATAGGGGGTGTGGAGCATAATGGATATTAATTAAGTGTCGTAGCCAGTTTTACTTTAGGCAAGCGTCTCCGCTGCTACCATGTCTGTATCTCCTGGAATCAGCCAGCTACAGAATTCACTTCTCTTACAGCATCCATGCCTTTGGGAACAGATTTGGTTTCTCTCTTGCTAAACTATGAGTCTCTAATATCTCTAAAACTTTGAAGTGGTATTAAATCTGGATTGATTTACTCACAGGATTTTGCTTTTACAGGGTAAGAGAAGGTTGTAAGAAAAACTGAAATAACTATTATTTTTAAAAAGTAACCAACTTCTTTTAGACCTGTAGATTTGGCTTTTTGTCTGTTTTCTTTTTTAAGTAAATGATTATGTATATGGACAGAAATGCTTCTCAAATTCAGTGAGAATGTTGGTCTCAGTTGGATTTCAGTTACACAGATGGTTATTTATGCAGGTTTCCTTTTAATGGAAACTCCTGGAAAAGGCACAGTCAGGTCTCTTTGGCTACCTTTCTTGGAGATGAGAGCTCAAGATAAGCGGAGAACTGTAGTCTCTGTGCACTTGCACATGGAAGTCTTGACCCTCTTGTTCTGGGAGAAGCAGTAAACAAGGAGTACAGGAGCAGTGGGGGAAGCAGGGTTTGTGTACCCTGTGAGGAAGTCTTGGTGGTCACCACGAGGGGGCATTTTATTGAGACACCACAAACCCAAGGGTGTTACCATCACTGGGGCAATGGTATCAAAGCCCTTAAGGGTCAAGCTGCTGTGACAACCAGGAGTAAAGCCAGTGGAACTGTAATCAGAGACTTTATTCCAAATGCCCTCCATTCCTTACTTTCTGCTCTTTTGATATTGGAGCCTGTAATGCTTATCTTAGAATCTGTGGGGCTGGCACAATGGAAAAGTTTAGGTAGCAGGTACCTGTCTCAGCATTTGAGAAACAGAAGACTGACCAGGCTGACTTTCAGCACTGCTGACTTGACTTGCACCCCAGGGTCTTGTTGGAGACTGATCAGAAGTGGAGCTGGGACATCAGTGGCTTTACTGTATATAATTGGTCTTTTCTACATCTGCCTGTTAATGAACCTCTCCATAAAGCAGTTGCCTTTTCTTTATATTCAGCTTTATATATGACATTAACCTTCAACCAACTCTAGCCCTTGTTCTAATTAATCCTTCTGGCCACTGGCTGTTCTCTGTCAGCTCTTTCTTGGGTTAGGCCTTCTCCTTTCTCTGGTTCCTGCACGTACTTGCCAGAAGCAGCTTGTGGTGTCTGTTGTGTTTCCATTCTACAGGCTGAGTCTAGAGCTGTTATTTCCACCGCACAGAGCAAAAAAATCAGTTCAGTTCCTTTTTTTTTGGATTTGTATTGCACAAGAGATCTCTTGGAGAATGATTCTTCTTGGCTTATTGTTTTTTTAATTAAAAAAAAATTCAGATTGATATGTGTACTCTTGACTTGCATACAGTGAGTAAGGTACATATAGAGTATGTTTTTCAGGCATCTGAAAATGTTCTGAGTCTCATGGTGCCTGACACATTCACTATACCTAAGGCACAGTATTTCAAATTGAAAGCCCAGAGGTTGTTGTTTGGATTTGATCTGTTTTCAGCAATATTGAGGCTCACAAGTGGAAATCCTGTGCAGGTGAATGAGTATTTATCAAACTCATTGTTCTATGAGAGGTTAACCACAACATTGATTACAAAAACGATGTTAAACTTTCCCCAAATGTCCTGAAAGTAAAATTGACAAGTCACGTAGCAACTGCCAAATGAACAAGACAATGAAATAGCACAACTCATCACTGATCTGGCTGAGAAATCAAGGGCTTTCAACTCAGTAATTCAGAAAGCTCAGACTAATAATGGTAGCCTTACTAAGATGTAGGCCTTGTTAGTAAATCTAAATTATTTTATTGCAGCATGGCAGTAAACTGGATGCCCAGGCACAAAGTGCAGACAGCAGCGGGGTGAGCAGCCTGGTTGTGGCTTACTCAGAGTTGATTGTGGCTGACTACTGCCAGTAAGGCTTTTCGTGGTGAGGTGGCACCTGTGACACACAGCCCCGGGCAATCTATAAGAAAGGGCTCATGCAGGGCCAGATAAGATGTGTAGTGGCCGATTTACAAACTGCAGGTTTGCTTTGCATATGTAGGAGGACTCGATGTGTAAACTTGTCCCAGAAGGTGTTGTGTGTTTACCTTTGGCCTGAAGAGTGGTGTCACTTTCTGTTGTTCCTGGGTGTAATCCTTCAACTGTACAAATCAGAGCTGCAGGAGTCACTGGGCTAGAGGTTGAAAATTAAGGTGTGAGACTTCAAATTAAGAGGAGCTATATCTGGTGGGGCTGTACTGAAGCAAGGTACCTTTTTTACCTCTTTAAGGTGGTTTTGTCACTCTTTGCAGCTCCTTGAAATGAGGTAGTAGCCATGTGGAGGTCGGGCTCTTCTCCCAGGCAAGCAGCCACAGGACAAGAGGACACAGTCTTAATCAGCACCAGGGGGTGTTTATGTTGGACATAATGAAAAATTCCTTCACAGAAAGGGTGATTAGATATGGGAATGGGCTTCCCAGGGAGGTGGTGGCTTCACCAACCCTGGAGGTGTTTAAGGAAAGACTGGATATGGCACTCACTGCCGTAGTGTTCAAAGATTGCATTCTGATCTCAAAGGTCTTTTCCAGCCTAACTGATTCTGATTATTGGCTGTAGATGCAGTCTTCTGAGATTCTTGAAGCTCGAGGTGATGTTAAGTAGCTTAAACTCCTTGTGAGCCCTGAGGAAAAAGGGAAGTCCTGTAATAAAATCCTGGATGAGCGATTGTTATCTTTCGTAGTGGATCCAGTGCACAATGACCGGCTGGTGTATTCTGGAGTTTTGGGGAGCAGCAGAATTACTTTAGGCATACACTGCCTGTATATTTTTATGCAGTTTTCATTATAAACTAAGGTACTCCAGCAGCTTGCTGTTGCCAAAGGGTCAATTCCCATCCTTCCTTCTGCCTCCTTATGTTTTGTGGCTTCCCTTTGAAACAGCAACAGTGATCTGGCTTATAGAGGTGATCTATTTTGACAAAAGTCATTCTGGGCAGAAAAAGGTTGTTTGCTGGTGACTTAGCTCCTTCTGCTCAGCTCGAGCTCATCTCTTCCCGAAGTCCTCTCCCTACAGCTCTACTGCATCAGATGAATCCTGACTGTGGCATAAGGAAGGAGTTTGCAGTTTTAGCGACCACTTCAGAGGTCACTAATCAGCTTCACTGTAATGAGAGACTTTTATGTAGCACAGTGGAAAATGAAAACACTACTCCATCTTTTTCTTTCCTGCCAACAAACATCTGAAGTTTTTCTCTGTTAAATAATGCAACTCCCAAACTGTGGTATGTGTTTATAGCACTGGGATGAGTAGAAGGGAATAGGAAACACTTGAGAGGGCTGGGGAAGAAAGTGCCTGACAAGTTCTGCTCTGAATACTAACTCTGGGAAGGAAGGAGTGTGAATTAGAAATTTCAGGGAGGTTTATCAATTTCTCAGGCTAAAAATACAGTGTTATGCTACAGTTCCATGACGTTAGCACTCTGTCAGGAAGCAGGCACCTCTGCCTGAATTTGTCTTCCAGAAGCTTTTTCTGGCCTTGGTGCCACCACATTCCTTCCTGCTGGCAGAGTCATTTCTGTGATTGTACATGGAACTGGCTCCAGCAGAAAAAACTGAGCCAGCAGAAAAAAAACCAATCTTGTTTCCTCCAGGTTACTTTTAAGCATGCTCCTGTGTCTCCAAAGGAGTGCTTGGAACAGTGTAAGAACACACTGGAGTGGGTTACCTGGATGGAAGGAGATGAAGAGGGGAGCCTGTCTTTTTCTGACACTACCCCAGTGTTCATTAAGCTATCATCGTTTTGTGCTTGGCTCTTTCATGTAACGAGCAGTTCATCCCCTGAAGAAGTTGCATCATGAGTGAATAAGGCAGAAGTGTGGGAGCAAGGAAGTATCTACTCTGATTTCTATTGGGGAAATTGAGGTTTAGAGAATTAAACGACTTGCCTAACAGTAGAAAGGCTGACTTGCCAAGAGCCAAATTCCACTCTTCTGAATCACAGCCTTGTGCCTTATCCACAAGACCAACCTTTCTCTATTAGCATTTCCTTTCTCTCCACCCTGTTTGGAGGGAGGCACAGCAGCATTGTTCTATGTCAAACAAACTCAAAGTGTGGTACAGGAACGCTTCCAGCAGAATGACTTGAACAGCCTTTGAGTTTATCATTAATCTGGAAGCCATGACTTTTTTGAGAATGGCTTCTGCATTAGAACCTTCCTCAGGACCAATAACCTCAGAAGCTTTAACCACCATAAGTTTAAGGTTATCTTACTTAAGTTTAAGTTATCTTACTTAAACCATTGTTTAAGTAAAATGCCTTTGAGATTAAAAACCATACTTCAAACAGCAGAAGGTTTCTTAAGGCATAAAGGATTGGAAATTTCTAATCTGGCAGTAGGTGAGGCTTGAGATACAGTGGACAAGAAAACAGGACTCTCCCTCCATAAGGAGAGAAGGGAATGATTTTATTAATGTTATTCCTACTCCTAGTATGATGTACCTTATTAGGAGAGCCATCTGCTGAAAGTACCTTAGTGTCTGCTTAACCAGGTCAGTGACAAGGGCCTTATCTTTGATCGAAGTCACATAGCTGGAAACAGGAAATAAAGACTTACACAGTTTGCCTGTGCTGCTCTGGTGTCACAGCCGGCTTCCTTGGGCAATGCCTGTGCTAAGCACCACTAAAGAGCCATTGTCCTAGGCTTGGCAAATACCATGTCAAACACTCAGTCCTTTGCTGTAGGAGGTTTTAGTGCTGGCTCTTTATCCCTGCACTCTACCCTTGCTTCTACGACATTCCCTGCCGGAACAGGGAGCTTTATTCCTTATAGCAGTGTAGGTGTTAACTGTGCTAGTGCAGCAGCCAGTGAAAAGCAGGAGAGGAGGAGCTGTCTTTGGACTTGATAAGTGGAGGGAAACGGGATCTTAAAACACTTGCTTTAACTGGAAGACAGGAATTGAAGCACTGGATCAGACTGGCCTAAGAATTCTGGTATCTCGCCTCTGGCTATAGCCAAAGTCAGCTGACAAAAATAGTAGTGAAGCACCTGGCTTTTGTTATGCAATGCTGCAGGAGGGGAATTCCACCTTGCTGTTTGCAGAGATCTGCATATACTCAGAGCTATGACATGTTCTTACACTTCATGTCAGTTGCTGACAAGGTTTCTGTGATTGCCAAAGCTATACTGTAATCCTCTAGTTCACTTCACTTCGCTCTCCCAGGATAATCCCTGTGCCAAGGATTCCGATCACAGCAGAGCAGAATTGCATATGGGGTAGTCAGGAATAGAGGAATGTCCTCATGCTTGCACGACTTTGAGTAAGGCCTCTTTCATTTGCTTAGGTTTTTGCCTTTTTCTTGGGAAGGCTTCTTGGTTTCCATAGAGTTTAGGAACATGAATGTTTTATAAAACAGCTACACTGGTCTTAGACTAAAAGCTGCTTTTGTCTCACTGTTGTGCTTTTCCCTGGCCATCGGCTTATGGCTACTGCTAGAGAAAAACCATCAAGAAAACATCTCTTTTTCATGCTGTCCTTCCTCCAATAACTTTGTTCAGTCTGTGTATTCTGATGGTTGGAGCACATAGATCTTATACAATGAAACTCTTCACATGGTTAGTTGTCCTCTTATCACAAGTTATCATTTGAAGGAAGAGATAGAGTTAAAGTTTTTGGGATGCTATAAGAAGAGCAATCCATTCATATTTTTTCTTAAAAATAATATCAAGGAGCAATTTGTACCAAAGACACTGGTGTGTATCTGAGATACCACCTCAATTTCGAACGTGCAATCTTAAGGATTATCTTTGAGCAGCCTGTTCCTGCAAGCCCTAAAAGTTAGAGTTCAAAAGAGCTGGGGAAAAGTAGGGAATGTTCATTATGTTTTAGTCATAACATGGTATTTGTATTGCCTGGAATACTGCCCTTAATTTCACATCGGTTTAGATTTGTGTACCCTACAATAACACTTTCCTTCTGAAGAAATGAGTAGATACTTCTGTTTTGAGCCACAGTCTCCCTGGTCCCCTGGTCTGTGTTTACTCAGTAGTGTCATGGGGGGGAGAAATAGGTGGGAACCAGGGATATGAATTATATTTAGGGAAGCAACTAAATTCGTTCTGTCTGAGATGTCACGGTTTTTACTATCACATTTGGAAAACCAGCCTAAAGATAAGTAAGGGGAAAAGTATTTAGTCACTTCATACATCTGTACTCACAACTTGCTTTACATTCAAACTCAAAAGTCACATCTACAGCTTCAGCTACCCCAGAGGAGAGCGGAAGCTTTCCTTTTAAAAATCCCACCCGGGTCACTTCTGTGATCTGCAGGGATGCCCTCAAACTGGGAGCATTTCTCTGGCTGTTCAGCCCTGTGAATAAAGCCTTGTACAAAACTTGTCCCACCAGGTGATCAATTAAAAAACTGAAGTATCTTCTAATATGAGATGCTGACAAGCTGATTGTTTGGATGGGGCACTTAGCAGAGAGAATTCAGGTTGTGCGTTTTCCTATTTGCTGCCTTTATTGTAGAGCAGCACCATTTTATTTGTGGTCTTTTTTTTAAGTTCGTGCTTTGGGGTCACATGTGCTTGTGTAGGTAAAGTCCAAGTTTGATTTAGAATATTAGACCCACTTGCCTGTTTTATTGTACATCATCAGTGATAGGGAATCCAAGAAATCCCTGAAGACGTAGAAGTCTAGTCTGAATTTCTCATACTTTTAGGGCACTGCTGGTTTATATCTTTTGTGTTGTTTTGTTTTGGCTTTTTTGTGGGAAAGAAAATAAGAAATTGTGTTCTTCTGGCAAGAAACTAACCCACAGCCATAGAATTATTTCATTATAACATCTGAATAATGTAGTTTCTTTTCTTTAATAATTTAATGCTAATGTCACAGACATTTTGATTATCCTGTGTGCTCCCTGGGATTTTTCTACGACAATTTCAGTTATAAATTTGACAGGGGTGCAACAATCCTACCACGTGATGAACCATGAATCTTAAATAAGGAAAGTTTTGCTTGCAGGATGGAGAAAGATAATTTTTGTTTATAGGAAATATGAGGATAGTTGAGCAAAACTAAGGTTATAAAGAAAAGGCCTGTTGAGATGAACTACAGAGCAGGAAGAGTAATAAGCATTTGGCAGCCTCTTCTGCTTAGTTACGTGGGTTGGTATATGGATTTGCAGATCATAGAACAGCATTTTCAACGTTTTCTGTATATCCCAATAACCCTAGCTTTAGAAATAGGATAGTGGGAAAAAAAGTAAAAACCTATCAGTTTTGTACCTCACTTGAGTGTTCTTTCAGGCTTTTCTTGTTATTTTATTAGGCTTTCTTTTTCAGGGATACTAATTTATTTTACTGCATTTTCACATGGGACAGTTTATTCCACTCCCAGAGTAAAGATTTAAGAAAAAAAATTAAATTTTGTTGTTAACTAAGCAGTCTTACACCACAGCTAGGTGTGGCCTTCCTGTTCCTTTGTGTTCCTCTTTCTTTAGGTGTTTTTTTTAATTTTCCCCCAGATTTGTTTGTTTGTTACTGACCCTTCCACGTGATCCAGCCTTGGGGCTGTGAGATTGTTTCCAGTGTCCAACTCCTTGGCTTCATCTCGCTGTGTCAGGGCCAAGCTCTGAGGTTCAGGATCTGGGATGCTCTGAAGGTTTGGTAGGTTTACAGCTGATCCTTGTGACTTAATCAACTTGTTAGTGATTAGTTTTTACCTTGCCCGCAATGTTGGTCTGTCCCTAGTATGTGCAGCTTAGTTATTGAATCACGGAATGGCTTGGAAGGGGCATTTGAAGCCCATCTCGTTCCAACCCCCTGCTTTGGGCAGGAACACTTTCCACTAGACCAGGCTGCTCCAAGCTCCATCCAGCCCAGCCTTGAACACTTCCAAGGATGGGGCATCCCCAGCTTCTCTGGGTAGGCTTGTTCCAGTCCCTCACCACCCTCTCAGTAAAGAATTCCTTATCAGTATCTAAAGTAACCCTGCCCTCTTGTCAGTTTAAAGCCATTCCTCCTTGTCCTGTCGCTATAGGACTTGGTAAAAAGTCTATCCTTGTCTTTCTTATGAACACCATAAGTGGCTTAGATAGGCTCTGGAAGGCTGCAGGACACTCTTCCCTGAAGCTTTCCCTTCTCCAGGCTGACCACCAGGCTCCATGCAACCGAGAAAAAGATGGATGACGAGAGCGCTTGGTCTCTCGAGGGTGACAGAGCGGGAGAGCGGGGTGTAGGAGCGATGCTCTGCAAGCGTGAGGGTATGGAAGGAAACAGGCTCTCAGTGTATCTGCCCTGCTCTGAAATCACAGTTGAACTTTCTCCTGTGTACTTTTGGCTACCGGGCAGGGCAGGACCGGAGGACAGACTTGTGCCCGCTCTCCCGGAGCGGGGTCTCTGTGCCGCGGGAGATCCGCTCCCG
>VZTF01004039.1:1340963-1352758 GCA_013397755.1 Cnemophilus loriae
CGGGGGGCGCGGGCAGCGGCCCCGGGGGGCTCCGAGCACTCTCCGCCGTCCCTCGCCGGTCGCGTCGGGTGTTTACACTGCGAGGCTAAAGCAGCGATGGGTTGTTGGGATGAGTCGCGATGAGATCTTATAAGGCTGTTCCATTTCAGCTGGATCTCTGAAGTCTTAAAATTGTGGCGTGGAAGCGTTTAGGTGTTCAATAAGCACGCGGGTCTCGTGTCTGGGCTGGAGACAACAGGCTGAAGGTTGGGTGATGCTCATCAGGATCCCGTTCACATCGGAACTTGGCTGTGAGAATGCAAATGAATGAGAAACAGCGGTGGCACAAATGCAAAGTAACGCAGATAAGGGATTGTGCTTTGAGTAATTACAGCAAAAAGCACAATTAAGTTTCTTGAGGCTAAATTAAACCGAGTTTGTCATCCTTTCGGGAGGTGTCTCTCTGGTATCTTTTTTAGGGTTAAAAAAAAATCCCTAAATTTAAAACTTGGCTATGCTAATTAGAACAGTATTTCTAGGGAAGGCTGCTTTTCAAAACCTGGGTGTGTGTGTGTGTTCTGTTCCCACTTAGCAAGGTATGAACTTTCACTCCTGATAAATATATAGGTGTGCTAACTATCAAAATAGAGAGAAAACAGCTGGACTTGTGCTTTAAATGTTATGATGCATTTTAGGGTGGCAACATGAAGCAGGAGACAGCAGTTTCGGGGGTTTTTTTCTTCATGTCTTTATATATTTTCAGTGTAATTAGGAACCAGATAAGGAATTTTTTCAGCGGGGGAAGTTTATAACTTCCTGGTACTAGCTAGCTTTTGTCGTTTGTTGTTTTTTTTTTTTTTTTTTCCTTTTAGTTGCTGTTTTGTAATGTAACACGATAGTAAAGAGGAAGTTCATGAGCATGTTTTGATCTCTGTTAGAATTTGTGCAGTTTATGGAGCTATAGGTAGATTACTGCTTTTTCAAATCAAATCGTGTTAAGTTTCCAGTGGCTTTTGCTTAAACTGGAGTGTGCTGTAACAAAGCTTTCACCATCCTCCCTCTTTGCCTGAGGTGGTGCAGTAGGTTGCAAGTGGATAGATTTTTGCTTTTTAGAAATGACAGGCTTAGGGCCACCGGAGATTTGTTCAGAGCAGTGACATCAGAGTTAAAGGGCAGTGCTTCTCCCATCTGTGTCTCACTCGGGCCGGAGGGTTTCGGGCGATACTTTCACATATTCCACAAAGACCCACAGCTGCTCTGCTTTCACACGCAGATGTTGAGGAGAGTCTGCTCACCCGGCACTCCTGGCTATGCAAGAAAATGACAAATTGGGCAGTTCCTCCAGAGCCTGCTTGCTTGGAGCAGAGGAATGAGACAGAACCCTTGATTGCGTTGTCACTTTGCCTGGTGGAAGTGTGTCACATTTCCTCTCTCGTGGCACAGGCTGTGTTAAACTTTCAGCCATCACAGGTTTCTTGTCGTGGAGAGGTCTGATAGAAGTTTGTTCTGAGTTTTAGGGATTGTCCTTTTGTTCCTCTTTGTATTGCTCAAAATGTGAGAATAAAACACTCTTCAGTTCCTGAATGAGCATAAACTGGCTGAACTCTCGGAGCTGTCACTGCTTCTACCTCTTTTCCTTGCTGAACTCTTGGAGCTGTTATTGCTTTTACCTGTTTTCCTTGTGTATATAATTGGGACACTTGATCTCCTATATCCCCTTTAAAATTATTCAGTGTTGTATTCAGGGCAGGAGGGGAAAAAGCAATTTAATAACAAAAAGAATGACAGGCAGGTTATAATATGTAGCACGATGTTTCTATTGCTAGCATGTGCATAGGCAATTAGAATTAATTACAAAGACAAATTCTTAAGAACTTAGATGAAGGATTAGCAGGTTTTTTTCTTTTCTTCCATTTCAAATGCTTTATGGAGCAGTTGTGGGCAGGCAGGTAATACAAATAGCTGTGCATTTCTCTTCCAGAATTAGTGAGAGTTTGGGATTTGGTGTATCTCACATTTGTTTGATAAACAAAGTGCAACCTGAGGAGGACAGGTCTGTAGTGATTGTGTGGGAACTAACAGACCTGTGTCTGTGTGTGTGAGAGCAGATTGTGAGATAGTTAAGCGGTGCCACTCCACAAGCACACTGCTGATTTACAGAAATAGGGAACACTGGACACTTGGCTGCCAGAGTGCTGGTAATACCTCTTGTTAGCACAAACACTTCTGTGTGTTTCCTCTCTACACAAAACATGATGACACTGATAATCACAGCAGAGATGATAACGTGATTCTTAAATAGACAGAGAGGCAGCCAAGATAAAATGAAGTTTAATGTTTAATCTCTGGAGGCTGCCGCGTCACCGAGCTTTACTTTCCCACAAACACACCTGCTGCTGAGCGGTGGGTTTACCTTCAATGACATTTGTTTCGACCACAGCCCTCTAAAGATCACTGAGCCCAGAGTTTTGAAATAAAGGGCTCTTAATAGATGAGAAAGTAGCCCTCTCAAGCGAGTATTAATAGAACGTGAAGGGAAATTGTTGGTTAAGGCAGCAAGAGTTAAAGACCTCAAGTGATTGCACTCCTGTAGTTTCGAGTGGCGAGACTCTGGCTAGTTTTGACAAATACATAATGTCTGTGGGTGTCCTGCACCTCTGGTTAGCAGCTATGTAAGCGTGAGAATCTCCCAGTTAGATTAGTAGGCACTTTGCTGCAACGTTATCATTTTAACTTGTGAAACAGATTTTTTAATTTAGTGTATGGATGTGTGTCTGTATTTGTGCTGATCGATGCAATAGTATAAGTAAACTGAAGTGTGAAAGTTAAAATAGCCATACACAGATGTGTGAGCATGGTTTTGTGAGAAGCTCAGACTTCTGCTCTCTCTGAAACCAGCTTTACGTCATTTCTAGCCTTTTTTGTTATCTTCCCCTTCCCTTTTGCTGGACTTGCTTCTTTTCCAGAAAGAGAAAATATGCAAAGCTCGTCTAAAGGAGGGATTAGGTAAGAGCTGGGAAGTATCTAGAAAAGGGGCCATCCTCCTAAGTAACTGCACCTAGACTAGTGGCTAATGTGTATTTAATGGGACAGCTCATGTCTGGTGATCAGAAGGTTATTTAAAATCTACCTGATGGGAGGTGGTCAGTTTAGAAACTGCATTTTGATTGACTGTTAGGTCCATAAAGGGTCCATAACTGAACCACAGTTCCCAAAGGTTTTGACCCCAAACACGGTGTGAAGTGGAAGTGCTTTGTGCTTTTGAAGGTTTCGCAGAGGCTCCAGTTGTTGAAGACTGTCCCAGCACAAGAGCTGCTCTCACATGGAGGCAGATGCAGTTCCACCGCTGGCTGTAGGTGTGTGACAGATAAATGTGCAATCGGGTCAGACTGAGGTGACGTCTCACATGTCGTTCTTTCCATCCATCCCTTCTCTGCTGCCCTTGATTATCTCTTCGGTTATAACATTTTCCTACTTTGGGTATGAACTGCTGCAGCACTGGAAATGTTTTGCGGTCAACAAATCCCAGGCATAAAGTTCAAGCTTTGTGTTGGCAGGGGTACCCAAACCACTGTAGGTGCAGCCTTTATTATGGAGTTAGGATTGGAATCCACCTCTTTGCCAAAACTCATGTGCTGTGGACTCACAGGCAGCACAGACCTTGGGCAAAAGAAGTAGGGGTTTTTACCCTTTCAGCACTTTCAATATATTTAATAACTGTTTTGCTTACTATGTTGAAGTCCAAGCACTTTTTTTTCAGTGCAGTGCCACAGGATATTGTCTGTCCTGTTTGTTTGTGATGCTCAGCTTTGCTTGAGGAGGATGCTATTATATGAAGATGACAGAGAACTCAGTAGACATTTCCATAAGCTACGTTGTTCTGATTGTGTAGCACTGTGATGATTCAACTTCAGCAATATTTACTTAGCCTCTCTTGTTTGTTTTTCACATGCCATCCCACTGTTGTCACTGTTTGATTGACTGTCCTGTTTGATGTTCTCTGTGAGATACATTAAATAGCTTGTCACTGTCTGGCAATAAAACATCACTTGAAAAGTACTTAGGCTCTTGCTAAGTTAATGTCTTTCTAACCCCCACCATTTAAGAGTTCTGCTGTCTCTTATTCTCGTCTATCACTCAGTGTTTCCTGAAAAAGCTCCCTTTTGACAACTGCCCAATAGCTTTGCTGAGGTTTCATTGTCTGGGGAGATACTGCAACTAGAAACCAGCCCCGTGGGAGATGGGCAGCTCAAAATGTAGAATTCAATACGAGCAATCAGGTATTTTCTGAGCTCACGGTGATAGTATCCAACCCAGTAGGGTGGGGGTTTTCTGCATAATTTGAATAGTTTCTGCTGCACTGTGATAGGAACTAAATCGATCAATTCTGAGCAAACATCTTCACTTTCAGAGGACGCTTAAGAGGACACAGCAGTTGACAGTACCAGTGCTTGGAGAAGGCAGCCATTCTTAAAACTGTATTATTGCTGAAATTGTCAACCATTCCTTCAAAATGATGATTTGGGTTTTGTTGTATAAAATCTTCTTTCATCAGACACATCTTTTATGATGGTTAAAAGAAGCTAAGTTCTAGATGAGAGAGATGGAGGGAAGGGTGTCTTTTTTTTGCTAATTACTTCCATGGCGTTGATACCATGGATGTTTCATCCAAATTTGGTCTCTCCCCTTGTAGCCTACCTTCAACCTGTGCATGTACGTAAAAATAAAGAGTAGACTTTCTGATAAGGTAGACCAAGTGGAAAGATGGTAACAAATCAAAAGTGTAGAAATTCTAATTCTTGCATCTTCTGTTGCTTCTTGAGCTCTGCTGTGTCCTAACATTGAAAATATTTTATTTTTAAGGTGGCCCGGAGCCCTACATTGAAATATTTGAGCAACCCAGGCAAAGGGGCATGCGTTTCAGATACAAATGTGAGGGAAGATCAGCAGGCAGCATTCCAGGAGAACACAGCACTGAAAACAATAAGACCTTCCCTTCCATCCAGGTAAATACTGCTTTTACTCGGGAATTACCATTGCCTGCATTACTGTGGTGCTCGTAGCTATGTGTTGGACTCTGCACAGTAAATACAATGCTTTTCATCTCACATCCTGAGATCCTTTCCTTGGCATGCAAGCGGAGTTGCAGCAGGGTGGGAAAAGAGTTACTTGCTCCTGGTCACGAAAAGATTTGGTTTACAAAAGGAGGAGAAGGTGCAGAGGTGGTTTACAAAGTGTTGCTAGAGGGGACTCAGTGAAGACTGAAGGTCTGGGAGCCATTCATTAGTAGCTTTTTCTGCATGCACTTTTTGCTCTGCTTTCTTAGTTAGGTGACGTGGGTTTGGTTTTACGGTTTGGACTGCAGCATAAGTTTTGGGAGAGCGTTGAAGGAATTTGCCTACAAAATGTGGAAAGGCTTTGAAATGTTGCTGGGCACAACATGAAAGAAGGCGCTTTGTACAAGCGAACAATCGCCCGTGATGCGGCGAATGGGCTCTGCAAAAGATGCCAGCGTGAAGTGTGTGAAGTCAGAAGGGAGTACAGAACTTCAAAATGAGCTGAGGAAGAGGAATTGTGTCCTCAGAGCATCTGCAATGATGATGAGTTGGATGGTTGCACCATGGATGTGTTGGGAAATCCAGAGTGAAGGGATTCAGAAGAGCCCTGGCAGCTGTGATCAAAGCAGGGACAGAGATAGAGACAGTAGAGTTGGAATGGAACCACTTGGGCAGTAGCTTTCATAGGTTGGACAAAGGATACCCTAGACAGGTAGGGTAAGAGAACAGAATTTCTGGTCCCCCGTTTGATGTTCAAGTTGCCAGTGTTCCCCTGATCTCTTTCACTTTGAAGAAAGTCTGTCAGAGCTGAGATCAGAGGAGAAAGCTCAAATTTAAATGGCAAATTAAGAGCACTTGCCATCTTGCAGTACATTGCAGTGCCCAGGAACAGAGGCTGTGTATCTGTGTTTGCAGTGTGTGCAAGTATAAAAAAAACCAATGTGGAGCCCAAAATGGAGTCTCTGGAATCACAGCAAAAAACAAACAGAGAAGATGTGAAATGTGAAAAATATGAGATGTTTTATGCTGAGGCATAAAAGCTCTTTAGGAGGGACGGTTTGAGAAAGAGTGTTGGCAGTCGTGTTGAGTGGCAGAGTGAGTCTCTAGTGCATAAAGTGACTGTAGAAGCCAGTCCAGCCCTGGAGCCAGAATTACTAAGGGAAGAAGCAAAGAAGGTTTCCCTTTGACTATCACAGTGCCAGATTTGGTTAGGGAATGCAGGAAATGGAGATGATGCCAGACTAATTTTTTCAGCACTGCCAATTGAACAAGGAACTGTGTGGGCTGTTGGCAAGAGTAGAGGTTTGCACAGACTCTCAGCCTATGTCTGTGTCAG
This sequence comes from Cnemophilus loriae, assembly GCA_013397755.1. Lineage (NCBI taxonomy): Eukaryota > Metazoa > Chordata > Aves > Passeriformes > Corvidae > Cnemophilus > Cnemophilus loriae. Next base: position 1,347,336 of record VZTF01004039.1, read on the forward strand.
GGCACAAGCTGAATGGGCTGAATCAAGCCTTTATTCCTCTTTTCTTGGACTGTTCCTGAACATGAAGGCCAGGCAGAACCCAAAGGGGAGATGGGACATGGGTAGGTGACCATGCAAGCCTGGCCACGTTTGTTCTTTTGAAAGGTGACTATTGATGACAGAGCTGATTGTACTGATAGCAGGTGATTTCTAGGTGAATTCCTGCCTCCCTGGAGCCCGTAGGAGGCTTTAGTGCTGATTTGGTGGCAGGGGAGTCCCCTCTAGAGATGGAAATGTGAATGAGGATGAGAAGAGAGGGGCCAGGAAGAGATTAAATTTCATGGTGTGGTTATGAAGATGAATATCAAAGGGGAACTGGAGAACCAAAAGCAGCTAGATCAGGCTTCACAATCATGGGGCTGGGTGTGAAATGATGTAATGGTTGAAGAAAGTGAAGGAGCAGTGGAAGTATCATTTTAAGGGTAAAAAGGAGCAGTGGCTTGTATGAAGACTGAATGGAGCAACATTGGAGATTGAAACAGACAGATGATGAAAGGTGAAAGAGCACAGTTCAAGTTAAAGGTTTGAGGTGTTGACTAACAAGGATACATGACAGATCCTTGGAGTCTCAAGAGGAGGAAGGGAAGGAGAGGAACTCTTAGTTATAGGGCAGGGGAAGTAGAGGAGGAGAGCTCACCCCTGCACAAATGTGTGCCTGAGCAAGTCTTGTATTTGCTTTCAAGTTTTTGTGCGTCAAACAATTTAGGCCAAACTGTTTTTCCTCCTTTTTTTTTTTTCCTCTTTTACACTCCTCCGCACTCAGTGACTTCACTGGTAGCTGTCAGCTTGAGGTTGCTTTTATGCACCTGAGAAAGGAGCATTGAATTAGGCTGATGACTGCTGCGAAAGCTCTGGTAGGAGCTTGAGAATTTGGTACTCCCCAGCTTGAATGTAAGATTGAATACTCATCTGAGAATTAGTTGGGAAAAAACCCAACAACTTCAGAGGGAATTGTGTCATGCTGTATCTGTTAAGATCCTCTTTCACTACTTAGTGTTCCATGCACAGGTAGTATCCTCATCCCTGAGGCTTGATGAGTTTTTCCTGAAATATTTGGAGGTAGACTTCGAGCAACATTTCTGTGTGGTCACCTACTCAGCTCTGGTGTTTCTTCCGCAGAGTATTTCAGGATAAAATTTATTTTCTGTTACAAGTGGGGACGGATACCTAAAATCTCGAAAATATCTCACATTTTTTTGTAGATCCTGAACTATTTTGGAAAAGTCAAAATAAGAACTACGTTGGTAACGAAGAATGAACCCTACAAGCCACACCCTCATGATCTGGTTGGAAAAGACTGCAGAGATGGCTACTACGAAGCTGAGTTCGGGCCAGAACGGCGAGTCCTGTCGTGAGTAAATGGTGTTGCTTGGGAGTTTGATTAATTACACAAGTGATTTGCGAATCTTGTGTTTTAAAACTCACACTAATGATTAAAAGAGCAATTAGAATGCTGTCTTTGCTGTAGTTTACTAATCCATCTCGTGGAGCTTCCCTTCGAAGTCTTTTCCTTCTTTTTTCAATACTACACTTGTGCTTTTTCTTTCCTGTCACTCTTTTCTTTCCTTTATCCATTCTCCCAATATCTGTCTCCTTTTCCTTTCTCCCACTTACTTTTTTTAGTCTTGTTCATGAATACATCTTACTCTTGAGCATGACTCTTTCCTACATGTGAAAATGATGAGTAATAGAATGGGTAACAGCATTAGAATTAGTACTTCGTGGTGATGAGGGAAGTTCACATCTTCCATGGAAATTATATTTGGACTTTCTGGAGAAAGTTTGTAGTGGCTGAGTATCATGTAATCTAGAAGACAGTGGTTGTGACACATCTAGAAATGTGTTAGTAGCTGTCACTGTTGTTGCTTGTTGTTTGGGTTGGGATTTTTTGAGTGAAAATACAGATTCTGCTCAGGCCCAGGTCTGAAGAGTAAGTGTGCCAGGGAAGGATCTGTTTGTGGATGCAGTGAGGAAAACTCAGGATGTGTACAAGACATTTCTCAGTGCTGTTAAGAATATTTCAAATACAGGTGTATTTGATGGTGTTTCCTCTAAGTTTACCAAGTCTTGTATAATAAAGTAAAAGCAGAACAAGTTGCAGCAAACATGGAGTGATTATTGCTGGAGAAGGGAATTTAGAACCAGCAAGCTGTTTGCGGTTCACAGTTTGCAGTGTAGGAAATATGGAAGTAGGCTATTGCTTTGGGGTAAGCATAACTGAGCTGAGAAGAAAATCAGGTAAATATTTCAGTGTGTAAGTAGCTCTTACACACAGCTCTCAGGCCAATGGGATTCTGTTGATGTTGGTGAAATTACTCCATGTTTACGTGGGGTTAGTCAGTAGGGCACTATTAAAGGAGAGAGCTGAAGACACCTCTGTTTTGAAGGTGGTGATTGCCTGATGGTGAAATAAACAGTGGAGATGCTTCTTCAGCATCCAGCCCAGGCTCCAGGGATCACGGATGTGCTGCAGTGTGTTCCAGTGGCACGGGGCACACTGACTTGCAAACGTCCTAAACTCTAACAGGACCTTGCACCTTCCTCTGACCATCCATTCACCAGCTTCCCCTTTGTCTTCTCAGATCGAGCTTCCTCAGCCAAGGTCAGAGGAAGTCTGCTGCTCTAGCCCATCCCACTTCCTCCCCTGAGCTCTCTGCCTGCTGATCCGAAGCAGAAAAGCCTGATTGCTTAATACCTTTTCTGGCCCTGTGTTCCCATCACCGAGTGCAAGAAGACACTGATGATTGTTTCTCCTCTTGGCATTTTGTTGCACAAGGTTCAGTGTGTAGGCACGAGGCGAGCCTGTTAGGCCATTACAGGATGTCATGCCGAGAAACACTGGGATACTCTGCAAATATTTATTTGCAGATTGTGATTTCATCTCCACTATATGTTTGCATCAAATCCTGTCCTTTGGTATAATGCCGTGCCTCTGTTTCACTTCAGGCACTGGTGCTTGTTTGCTCCATCCATGAATTCTTCTCAATATTTTTAGGATTTGAGCCTCTCAGTTTCTTTCTGAGTAGTAAGTGGGCTGCTTTCATTTTATTGATAATGTGAAACTGTGAGCTTTGTGTTTGACATTGGAGATCCTGATGGGAGGAGGCTCGACACATTCCCTTTGAAATGTTTCCAGCATCGGTACACTCATTTTTTTTAACAAATCATTGGTTGCTTTAAGATGAAAGAACAGTATGATCCATAATTGGATCTGGATGTTTAAAGTCATTTTCCTTTTTGTGGCTGGTGACTCAATCTTCACATTCTTCTCTTCGAGTCCGTGTTGGAGAAAAGCCTCGTCCAGTACTAGTAAGCAGGAGATGTCCTCTGTCAGTAGTGTTTCTGGCTCTTTACTCTTGCTGAGCATCCCAAATTGAGCAAAAATCCATTTCTTTTTTTTTTCTCAGTAGAAGTGGAATTATTAATCACAGGTTTTGGGCTGCTCTGGTAATTACTCTGCTTTCTGCTGTTCAAAGTTCCCCAGGTTTTAGAGTTCCCAAGCATTTTGTTCTGCCTATGGTATAATGATCTTTGTACTGCTGCCCAAACTTGATCAGAGCCCTCCCTGGCTGAGATGTCAAGGCAAGAGTATGAAAGTCAGAGTTTGTGGGGCTGCCTGTGTACTCAGATTTTTACTTCCTAGTTTCTTCCCTCTGCGAGGATGATATCATAGTTTTTTTAGATGTTTTTCATTTTTTCTCTCTCTTCCTACTTCTCCCTCTGTCTTCTCGTTATCTCACTTGCTTCCTGTCAGCGCCCATCAATGTGAAACCCCCACAGCCCTGCTGGGGCTGTCGGCAGTTCCTCCTCTGACCCAGCCTCTGCTAAGATATGGTTAAACACACACTTTCACTGTGACAGCACAGGCGTAGAAGATATTGATAATCTTAGAATTTTGGGCTGCTGAGAAGCCTCCTGTCCACAAGAGGCTTTGTTTGGGGGTATAATATGGAGCCGGGCCTGTTTGTGGACTTTGAAGTGTGCTTCAAACAATCTGTGGAATCCAGTGGGTATTCTGAAGGGGGGGGGAAGTAATGTGTGCTGTGATCAAGCCCTAAAGAAAGTACTTCCCCCAGGAGCAGGTGGAAATAGGATTGCTCATCAAGGTACAGTCCCAATCTGAATGTCAGATATGAAGGCAAAGTTCTTTAGTGAATTATGAGATGCTGCTGTGTGTTATTTTCCCCTGTCATGTTCAGTTTGCAAAGGAAGCCTGTGCCTTCCTCTAGTGAACAGAGGTTCTGGAAGTGGAGCCTGATGGCAGAGGGTTTGGGAACCTCTGAACACAGCATGTGGGGCACAGACAAGGGAGTTTAGGGAAATTAAACTTAACATCATGCTAGGATAGTCTTGTTCAGAAGTGTAGAACCACTCTTGGCAGGAACAAGGAGTATCTTTAGGTGCAATAAGATGCTCTTCTGCTAAAGCAAAGAAGGTTTCTGAAGTTTCAAAGGAAGGGAAGTTGCTGGTACTTCTGGAGAAAGATGCCTGCTGGCACAACCCATCTTTAGAGCTTATTGTAACATCATGAAACACAGATTATTTCTTTTTTTTTTTTACTTCCTGCTTTACATCCACTCAGCTTTGATGATGTCATGGTTTTTCCATGTGGGAAAGAGTCAGCCTGCCTGGGACTCCCCCCACCTCCTGCATCGGGTTGACCTGCACTTTTATGCAAATCAGGAGGAGCTGCAGCTCTTCAGAACTTTTCCATAACTATGTGAGATTTAAAAACCTGTTTTGACCTGTTTAAAAAAAAACCTTTAAAATAGTGTTTAAGATTTATATTCCCTGATAAAAGCAGGAGAGCAAATCCTTTAACTAATGCAAATTACCAGGTTTATTGATTACAAAAATGATTGTTGCTACGAATCGCCCAAGACTGAATATCTAACTTTTTAATCACTGTAGGTTTACTGCAGGGTAATAATTTTTAATATAGAAGTATATATTCTTAATAATGTAAACAATTTAGAATTTTATTTTAGTGGTTTTTTTTTTTTTTTTGCTTCTGTGCCTGCCCTTACTTTAGAAAAAACAGCATCTCTGCTCTTCAGGTCTTGTACACCCTTCTCAAAAGAAGCTTTTTTTCATTTCTTACACTGGATGTTATCACACTAATTAACATGAATATTTTATATAATAGTCTACACTGAAGATGTTATTAGTTGCTGAAATCTTGCCACATATGCTTCAGTTTTCAGAACTTGGGCATTCAGTGTGTGAAGAAGAAAGACCTGAAGGAATCCATTTCTTTACGAATTTCGAAGAAAATTAACCCTTTCAATGGTGAGTGGAAATCAGCTGGTTCTCTTGGCAGGGTGATGGGGTTTTGTTTGTCCTGTCCTGCCTTTGCTTTTGTGGTAGAGCTTTTTTTTTTTTTT
>VZTF01004039.1:1353622-1404324 GCA_013397755.1 Cnemophilus loriae
AAAAAAAAAAAAAAAAAAAAAAAAGAGAGTGGTTTCCCTTCAGATCAGCTTGCTAAACCAACTCCTCTCACAGCAATTTAACTGCCAGCTTCACTGCACAGAGGGGATGGGGCACACACTGCAAAGCTTTGGACCAACACATGCAGAATGCAGGCACAAGTGGGGAGAATTAGATGAAAAGCATAAGTACCCCCAATTTATTAGCTAAGCAGTGTCAATGTAGTCATGTATTTCCCTAAGTGTGGCAGGAGCTTGGAGATTCTCCAGACACTTGTGTGGGTTTCTTAATACCCACAGAATTCTTGCTGTATTCAGGTAAGATCCTTTATGGAGAGCTGAGAGCTGGGTTTCCGGCTGGCTTTAAAATACGTGTCCCTGAACTAGGACACAAAGAAGGATGTTGAATTTATGACAGAATAAGAAATGTCTGAGGTCTTTGTCTTAATTTTAGAGCAGCTGTTTGGAGTCAGGTTGATGGCCCTGATGACCCATCTGAACAATTGCCCTAGTTATGATAATGTATGCACTCAGTATTTTGACAAGAGTTCAGTTCATCAGCACAATTCAAACAGTTTAAGGGTTTGAATTATGTTGCCTTGACTCAGCCAGCTCTACCTTGATTTCAAACAATACAAGGGGAACTTTCCTGTAGAAGGAAGTAGATTTTTACAATTGTTGGCACTCAACTCCACATTCACTAATAAATTTTGGGCGATTACAGAAGGTTGTGCTTGGTAGCATCCGGGCAGATCCTGGGCTGCTTCCCGTCAGTCCAGCAGTGGAGGAGACCATATTCCTGCCCTGGCAGCAGGGGAGAGCCTGCCTGGGTGACACACAGGGCAGCACCCTGCTCTGGGCAGGGGCTGTGCTGAGAAGGAGCCGCTGGCAATCCCCAGCTGCGTCATTGCCCTTCGGCGCATGTTAACATGTCAGCACAAAGCAGAGCCACTTGAGAACGGCCTCCAGGACAGTCCCACGCTGAGCAGAGCCCAGAGAGGCCTGGACTAAGGTCTAATAAAACAGGATTAGTGACAGGAATATTTTTATATGTTTATTTAGTTGATCAGAACAGGGTTTTGTGAGCAGCAGTCACCGCAGTGTTTGCTGCTTGATAAGGTTGAAAGTTTTATGTATGGATTTAGTTTGTTTTCTAAGGTCAGAGGGGTGTTGGTACATTTTCCAGAATTGTGCAGGCTGTGCCGAATCCATCCTGCATTGTGCTTTGCCTCTGTGTCTTCAGAAAGGCATCTGACTTCCCTGTTTAGAGACATTCCAGAGCTGTGCATCCTCTAAGCAGGTCGCAAGTTGGTGTTAGTCATTTCTTGTATGACATCATCAAAGAAACTTCATGGAAAACGAGCCTTCAGGGTGCTTGTGTGTTGGCTGGCTTTTCTTTTTCTTTCCCACTTTCTTCTGGAACAAACATTCCCTGTCCTGAGCCTCCTTTTAGGGCAAAGAGGTTCAGTATTGACCATAAACAATTGATGCCTACCTCGGAATCCCTGGGTGATTGGAAGTTGTTTGCAGATCACTGCTGTGTGCCCATCTGGAGGTGTCTGCATTGGAGTCATTCTGCAAGTGTACCTGTGTAAGGCTGTCTCCCTGTGAATTCCCAGTGTTGGCTGGCAGCATTTATCCCTTGTGAAGTTCAGTATAGGCTGTAGGACCTGAGCGTATTCACCAGCATGACTTGCAGTCAGGTTCCTCCTTGTGTTAGCTTTGTTTGAGAGAGAGGGAATTGCTGTTTCCACACCGTGTTCGTGATCCATTGTGTTCCCAAAGCACATCCCATATATTGTTGTCCTCTAACAATCTCAACAATTCTAGAAATCCCTTTTGTCTCTCATCCCAGAGCACTCCAGGGAAATGGGGCACGGTGTCAGCCTAACATGTAACTAGGACTCCTTGGCATGGCAGTGATGATGATGATGATGATGATATAAATAGCACAGCATCGAAGGAGCAGAGTTACTCCTCCAGTGGAGCTGGTCCATGTCTGCTTTCTATGGTGTTTGTTTTCTTTTAGGAACTGTTGAGTTATGCCATATCCTTGTCTTCCCATGCACTGTCTGATGTACAGCCAACTCAAATTAAAAGAAGAGCCAGTTTTCAGTTAAGAGCTTTTGTGAGTGGGTGTGACTTGACATAGAGACAACAATCGAGTTAATAACAACTCGAGTTAATTATCAATGAGGAAAAGCCCTAAGTGTTTTCTTTAAATTAGGGAGAAACTGTACTCAGTGCAGTGTTACAGAGGACTGACCTTTTTCTAGCCAAATGCATGACGGCATGAAAACCCCACACCTGTCTTGGAGTGAGAACCCCAAAGAATCATCAAATTCCAGGCAGTTTTTATCAGAGGGGATAACCTGGCTTTCCCTTGAGCTTGCCACAGGTTTAAGCTTCCTGCTCCTTTGCAGCCGCTTTTGCTTACGAGCGTGCAGTTCATTTTTAGGCACTCCTCTGCACCCCACACCTAAACACGTCTGCGTGTGCCTCCGCAGTCTTTCCTTTGCCGTTTCCCCTTTCCGCCCGCAAGCAGCTGACCCCGCGCCCGTCGCCGTCTGTGCCGTGACACCCCCTCCGCACCCCCACCGCACTCGCTTCCTGCCCACGCGCGGTCCCCTCTCCCCAGCTTCCTCCGGCACTGCTTCCACGAGGGCCCTCCTCTCCTCTGACGCCACTCGCCCGCCGTGTCCCCAGGATCCCCCTGCCCACCTGCGCCGGCTCCTTAGGGAGTTTTATGGAGCCATGGGTTGCATGAGCGGCTCTTGGCAAGAATCCTGGGGTTGGGAGGGGGTTGGAAATGTCCACTGTAGCGATCGCCTTGGATATTGCAAGAAACTTTAAGCTTCCTTTCTTGTGTTAAAACCAGTGTGCAACCCCCCAGTTAAATCCTGAAGTATAAAATCTTAGTAGTGAGAGTCATCAGCTTTTGAAGAGGCATGGAGCAAACCCACTCGAGGGAAGCTGCGTGTCCTGATCGTGGCATGACTTTAGCACTTAGCTTTGGAGAGCCCTTTGTTCTTCTGTTCTCATGCAAATGCTCCTTGCTGCTTATGCCAAAATATGTATGTTAATCTAAAGTACAGCCCCCTTTCAAATTGTTTAGAAAGGAAAATTACCAAGTAGTGAGACAAAAAAGCTGACTTCTTTATTTTTTATGATAGAAACAAACTGCTAAAGAAAGGTATTAGGAATGTACAGAGGCTGATGGACACACTTGTTTAAATCTGTTCCAACTTTACCTTTTTCACATTGAACTTAAAACAGATAAAGAAGCCAGAGAAACACTGTCTAAGTAAAACGAGGGCTGACTTTGGAAAGTTTTAATTTGTATTTCCAGTTCTTCCCTTGGCCAGGCCGTTCGCCTTCTCAGAATTTCTTTCTTCTGTCAACCAGGGAACTTTATCCATAGAAGTCTGGGCATTTACTGACTGTAGATTGACACTTGAATTTCAGTTGTTTGCACTCATTAACTTCCTGAGTTCTTGCTTCCTAAAAAATGGGTGTTGCTGATGCACGTTCTGTTTCAAGGTATATGTAAAAGTTTCCTTTTTTCCTGCAGAACTGATTGAAAATTATCTTTTTGTGGATCTCAGTGGAATAAAACAGGCGTGGGTGTATCGGCAGGAGAAACACAGTGCTGCCACAGTCCTTCCCTGCCCTTGTTCCCAGCTTCGCCAGGACTCTTCATCAGGGACTGTAGTGATAGGACAGGGAGGAATGGGTTCAAACAGAAAGAGGGGAAGTTTAGGTTGGATATACAGAGGAAATTCTTTACTGTGAGGGTGGTGAGGCCCTGGCACAGGTTTCCCGGAGAAGCTGTAGCTGCCCCATCCCTGGAAGTGTCCAAGGCCAGGTTGGACAGAGCTCAGAGAAACCTGGGATAGTGGAAGGTGTCCCTGCCCATGGTTGGATCTGGATGATCTCTAAGGTCCTTTCCAATCCAACCATTCCATGATCCTACCTCTCAGGAAGTGCTAGTAGAAGGCTACACCAGCACAGGTGTGGCTGCAGCAGGGCCATAGGCTGGGGGAATAAGCTGGATCTGAAATGGACCTCCTGGGCACCAAGAGGGACCTGTGACTTGCACCCCATTTCCCTGCCTGGTTGAACCTGGTGTAAATCAGCACCAGCTCTGGAAGAGGCTCGGCTTCCACCGATTCCCTTGCGCCAGGGCTGCTTGTCGTGGGAACCAGCTGGCTGAAAACAAGCCTTTTCCTCTTCCCTTCTGGCAAGATAGTTCTGAGCCAGACCAGTTCCTTGATCTGATTCACCACATGAGAGCTAAGCCAGCCTGAGCAGCGCTGGAAAGGTTGGGCAGAGCCACCTTTTGCAGCAAAACCTCTGGCATGGACCGAGTTAGACTGCCCAGTTGGTATCAGGGCCAAGGGGGGTATCTTTGTACTCCAGGAGCAAAACCCTGGGGGCAAACCAGCTCTGTGTCATCCCTTAAATGAAACTGAGCTACCATCATATCCCTAAATTAAAAACCCTCATCTGCGTAAGAGAGAAACAAGTCATGATGATTATTAATGCTGTGTGTGATGTGTGATGATTATTAATGATGTGTGATCTCTGGGCTGTTTTAACTTGTGGAAGGTCATTCTCTCTGACATCTCATGTGGCTCATGTGGCCCTGCAGCCCCTCACTGAGAGGGGAAGGTCACAGGATGTCCCTTTGCAGGGTGAGCTGGTGCTCTCCACAGAGCCCCCTCTCTGACTGTGTCACACCACATTGTTTGCCCTGGAAGTTTCCATGCAGGTTAAGTTGAGATGCTCAAGTGCCTCCAGCTCTGCCCACTCCAGAAGGCTGACATCATCAGTTGGGTGCTGGGCTCTATGTGAGGGATCTGCTGTTTGATAGCTATCACATTATCAGTCAAAAAAAACAAACCCTTGATCATTTCTCCTCAGTGTTCAGAATAAACTTTCACTTTCATCACCTTATGAGTGAACATCAGAGCCCTTCATCCCCCATTAATTTAATCATATAAATGGCATTTTGTTGGCCTTGCTGGATGTTGAAAACTGTTGAAATACTTAAAAGATCTATAAAACTATAATTAGAAATTAATAAACAGGAGGCCTGACATTACCGGCCTCTTTAATTTTGTGTCCAAACTTGGACTTGCACGTTGGTGTGCTGAACCCAGAAGGTCTCCAATTTTGTGTTACAGAAACAAATCCAGCAGGTTCCCAGTGGAATTGAGTGGGGCATCTCTGGATTTTAGAGACAAAATCTTGGAGCCAGGGACAATCCAAACCTAAAGCCTGTGAGCTGCCTGGATTAGCCAGCTCAGGTTGGAAGGAATTCAGAGTTTAGCTCATGTGGGGTGTTTTGCCCACACTGGGACTGTATTGGTTTCTTCCCGTGTTAGCAGACCATGGATTAGGGAATTATTTCCAAGATAACTATTTATTAAAGTTGGGGAATCAGCATTTTGTTCAGAAGAGTTGTAAACAGATTTATAATTAAATGATTTGCTAATTATTGTAGCGTCTTTCCAGATGAACAGCAAATCCTCCCTGGGTTTGACTGTAACTCCAGGTACTCCTTTTGAAACCCTGTTGCCAGAATCTTGGTGAGTGGGGTTGGATTTCTTTTATCATGGTGCTGCTGGTATTTTATGGGTTTTTTTGACATAATATTCCATATTTACCTTAGAATTTTAATTATTTTTTAAATATTATTTTAATTTCTTTGTGTTATTTCTATGAGTTACTTCTGAAAGCTTTCCTCCTGCTTGTAAAGCTTACAAATAGTCCTTCATGTGTTCCTGTGTGCAGAGATAACTACAGTTAAAGGATTTCTGCTAGGTTAAGGCTATTTTTTGTAATTAGATTGGGCCATCACAGGAACATACCTAGGCTTTTGGTTGGGTTCCAGGTCTTTTGGCTGGATTCAGATGAAGACACTAAGGTGTGGTACCATACAGCGAGCAGCAGTCAGAAGAGGAAGTTGAACTCTTGCCAAAACCAGAGAACTTCTTCCCTTTTTGTTTTTTTGGTTGATGTGTTGTGTTGGAGCCTTTTTTACCACACCTGCCCCCAAGGTGCCACGTCGGGTAAGGTTTTTTCTTCATGGATGTGATGCCCCTGGTTTCAGTCGAGCTGCTTGTGCGGAGTTTGCAGGGCTTGATGGAGTGGCTGCTCCTCCTCTCCAGCACATAGCGTTCCCAAAATCTTCGACAACGTTTCCTAACTTTAATAACTTCAGGTTTGTCAGGTTTAACCCCGTCTGTTGTCCTTCTGCACAGAAGTTGGTGGAATAACAAGGAATGACACGACCATCCTCCCTCTGGCCGTGCTCCAGGAATTACTCAGGGCGTTTGTCTGCCTTGGCTTTGTTTGCTTTTAATATTCCCAAGGTGTAAGCCAGCATCCATTCCAAGCCAGTGGCTGCTCTCAAATTGACTTCAGAGGGAACGGAATTAGATGTTTGTTAAAAATAACAACATTTTATTTTGTTTGGATGATTGTCTTGTTTTGAAATCGGTGAAAGCTGTGTGCTTCTTCATACGCGCATGGAATCTGGTCTCTCTCTTCTTTTCAAAGCGTATCATCACAAGACGGAGTTGCAGCTGTCTTGTTCTCCTTTTTTTGCACTGTTATGTTCTTCTTGTCTGGTTAAAAATAGTCCAAGAGGAATCACTCTTGACTGAACACTTCCTCTTTCAAACTACAGATTTTTTAAAATTCTATTAAATCGTTTATAAAAACATGCAAATCAGGAGCAGTGGCTTTTGCTACAACAGAATGAGCTGTACACAGTGATTCTGTCCCTTGCTGTTCTTGGCACACCACTCCTGTGTCAGGTGTTAAACAGATTTACTGGGAATTTGTGCAACTTTGTAGCATAGGAAATGATGTCATTTGAACATTAGCATTGCTAATTTTCTCCATATCTAGAGTATTTTTGCTTTTATAGAGTACTCTTAGGCTTTAGTCTGCTGTTACTTGTTTCTGAGGAAGAGACACATTTCCCTGTGGAAAACACAGAGCAGGACTGAGGCTCCTTTAGTGCGAGAGAGGGAGACTTGGTTGCACAACCACAAAGTCCTTGCTTTTGATTCAGGGTCAAAAGCCAGATCCAGATTTTGTGCTCAGCTTCCATCTACAGACAGCTTACTCAGGCGAAGATATTGAATCTCTGTGCTCAGTTTGATTGTGGAGAGGTTTGAGGTTTGACCACCCCCTTGGGTCTCTGGAAGGATCCTCATGGTCACCAATGGCTAACACAGCACAGGAACATAAGCCCTGAGGTCAGGGTGTCCTTGGGAGCTGGCCGTGATGCCAGGGCAGGGATTAGAGCTGCTCTCCCCATAGCCCTTCTGCAAGGTGCACTTTGGAAAATGCACTTTTCTTTCTGTGTTCTCTGAATCAGGCTGTATCAAGAGGCAGCTGGCCTGCAGAGTCAGCCAAATCCAAGTCAGGCTGAGGAGCTGTCCGTTCCAAACCTGTTTCCTAAAGATCCTATTTCAGGTTAGCAGGTGAACTAACAAAGTGCATTAAAGCATAAAACGTGGTGTTTGTGGTGACCCAGTCAGCACCAGCCTGCAAAGTGCTTATGGGCAGAACTCCCCTGGGCCTCACCACTTCTGAAGCTCACACAGTTGTTGCTTAGTTTGTACTCGCTGCTACATTTGTCTTGAAATATTGCAGATCACAGGCTTGTAAAAGGGAAAGGTGACTTGATTTCCCTTTGCAGTAGAGATCAGGAGAAACTGATATTCAGAGCACCAGAAGGACTCAAAATGCCAGTGGAAAGTGTTCTGAGCTCATCACACTTATTATTTCACACTATCAAAAGGTAAAAGGAAGAAGTCACTCAAGTGGGCATTGTGGAATCCCACTCGTGGCAGGGTGGAGACCTGAGCCAGTGATAAATGCTAAAGGTCAGAGCAGGCAATCTAATCAGTACAGCGTGGTCCCCAGACTTCTTATCACAGCCACGTTTAATCTTCTGTTCTTGCAAGAGCCCTTTGAAAGGGAGGGGAGGGAGTGAATGGAGAGCTGGTGATCTGGTGACTTGGCACATGTTGGCTTTGGTAATTGTGAGGAGTGTGAAACTGCTGAACTGCTGCTTAGAGGGGTTTGGGGAAACAAACACTTGCAATGATTTTAATGGTCAGTACTTCTACTTGAGTGAAGTTAAGCCAGTTTCTCATTTTTGCTAGCATTGAATGTCAACATAATGGTTTCATGTCACACCTTAAATGAAAGTGTTACATTCAGAGGGAGCTGCTCTTCCCAGAGTTGTCCATTAAGCTGGGAATACTGAAGTGTTCAGTAACGATACCCCAGGCCTTGTGTCTTGTAATTAAAATAAGGAGTGAGCAAAATTGAAATGCTGAGTTTTGGGTTATGCATTGCTGGGTTTTACTCTGGGAGGAATATGCAAGGAAATGGATCCTTTCCAGCAAGCGTTTCCTTTTTGTATTACAAATCTGTATCCTAATGACTCCGCTAATCCCTGCTCTGAAAGGTACAGCAGTGACACTGGTGGTGATGGGGTGGCGAGGTGGTTTCTGTTGTTTCAGCTTCGTTCTTGCCCTAAGAATTGCCTTCTGACTCTTTTTCCATCTCTGTTTCTAGAGGAAGATAATGATACTGTGTAACCGAAGTCTCTCACTGCTGCAGAAAGTCTTTAATGAGATCCTAGGATCCCTTTGTACCAAAATATTTTTCTTGGGCAACAACATTAATTTTGTAAATTTTATCGTGCACAAAGAAGAATAAAAAATTACTTTTAAACTGTAGATACATGAAACTGTTGTGGCAGGCAAGGTGAGGAAACCAGACACAAGGAACAGCTGGAGAACTGGGACAGTTGAACCTTGTTGGGTGCAGGGGAAGCGTTAAAGGCTTCAGTATCATTTGCTGTGACAATGAATTAATTCATGCAGCCTCTGTCCAGCTCCCAGGGGCTGTGGGCACGTGTGCCTGGGCAACTCCTGGCCAATCTCTTTTACTCGTGAGCATTCATCCCCAGTTTGGTAAAGAATTCCTTTTGGTTCCATAACTAATCCTCAGTGTTGTCTTTCCGTCAGTGCCTGAGGAGCAGCTGCACAACATCGACGAGTACGACCTCAACGTTGTCCGACTCTGCTTCCAAGCTTTCCTTCCTGATGAGCACGGCAACTACACGATAGCCCTTCCTCCTTTGATTTCCAACCCAATCTATGATAACAGTGAGTACCAGCTCAGCCAAATGTCTTCTTTTTCTTTTCCCTTTTGTTTTTCTCTTTGGCTTGGGGTGAGAAATGCCGGCTCTCAGAGGTCTGTGCCAGTTCTAGGTCGCTGCTGTGGCTTGGGACTGCCAGGTGCATGACTGTCACATGGCAACTCACAGGGAGCATACATTCAAACATGATCCCAGGGTGAAATGTTGGCCAGCCAGAGTAAGGATTGTCCATGGCATTCACGGAGTCACACACAGGTGTGTTTCCAGCCCTCGTTCACACACAGCAGCAGTGATTGCAAGGGAAAGCCTGTTCCTGACATGCCAAGTGATTAAAGTGATCGTAGAGAGATGGATGGCTGCCTCAAGGCTGTTCCCTGTATTCCAAGG
Source organism: Cnemophilus loriae (assembly GCA_013397755.1). NCBI lineage: Eukaryota > Metazoa > Chordata > Aves > Passeriformes > Corvidae > Cnemophilus > Cnemophilus loriae. The sequence continues at coordinate 1,363,200 of VZTF01004039.1, forward strand.
GAGTTCTCTGGAGCCTGTTTGTGCCCTTGAGGAGTCTTGCCTTTGCTTTGTGGGGGCTCTGGAATGGGACTTGCAAGAGAGATTTGTCCCAGTGGAAAACTGTCTTAAGGCCTTTCATGTCCTGGTTGGCAGCTGTTTCACTGTATAGGTGGGTAACGGGGGAATCCTTGATCATGCGCCAGGAGGGTGCAGAAGTACATGAAACCCCTTCTTGGCACCATTTTCCACATTTCCCAACACTGGATATCTGTAGGGCATTGGCAGCTGAGGATTTTAGCCCTCGGTGTGTGCAGGACTCCTCTCTGGGAGCAGAGTAGCAAAAGAACTCTTTAATCCTGGAAAAATTTCCTGCAGTGGTTTTCATTTCTGCAGCATGAGTGTTTCTATGCTAAATATTTAAGGTCCTTATTTTAGCAGAAACTACTGAATAAAATGAGATCTGTATTTCCTAAAGTTGTTAGGATTGTGTTGATGTGGGCACAACCATTGTGAAAATGTTAAGAGTGAACTCAGATGGCTCTGATATTTTTAGTCTCCTCTAGAATGATCTAGAAGCTGGAACTGCGAGCATTATGTTACTGAGAACCCTTGCACTGAAATAATCAGGGCTGAGATAAAAAGACTGATTTACCAGATTTGCAGCTCTGCCTCAGATGCCATTTAGAAATGTGCCAAATCATGATTACTTGTCCCGTGTACTGACGTCAGTACTGGCAGAGCCGTGAGAGGCCAGGGCTGAGTGCGGAGAGGGAAGCAGGGGCGGGTGCTGGGGGTGTCTGTGGGCAGCGCTGGAGGCACCCAAAACCCTCCCTGTAGTGTAGCAGCCATGTAAATAAACCTGTGCAGAGCTGCGACCACAAATTGTAAAAAAACGGCCCTGCTCAGTTTCAGATCCCAGCTGCTTTTAGAAGCGTCAGCCTGGTTAGAGCTTGCTCTGTCGTACGGCCAGGTCGTACCCTCAGGTAACAGGGGCTGCAGGCTGGGCAACCCTGGGCTCTGAGGGCTGAGCCTTCACAGATCTACTCAGATTAGGAGCAAAGAGATACTCTGAAAACCAGCTTGAACACTTCAAATCCAGTATTGTCTTTGCTTTCTCATCCTTCATAGTCTCCACTTGCTTTGCAGAGTGAGACACACAAGAATCATATTGACAGCACACAGGCAACCCCATTTGGAGGGGCTGCAAGTGTCTCAAATTCAGCACCTTCTGTTTGCAGATGCTTCTAAAGTTAACTGGTTTGGAACAGAAATTTCCCAAGTTGCATATCAAAAACTCTTGGGAAGAGTCAGATGAAGCAGCTCACCATTTCTGAGAAATGGGGTTGGGTAGAACATGTTGTCCTGCCCTTGTTGAAAGCAACGTGATTTTCAGTGGGGAGCTCATTTCTCTAGGGGTTTGTCACCAGGGATGTGGCGTAGGGGAGCGAGGAACAGGAATTGGGCAGGAGTTGAGGTGACAGGAGGTGAGGAACATCTCCCTCTGAGGCGGGTGCCAGGCTCAGTGCTGCTGCTGACAGCACGGTGGTGCATCCACATCTGCTGGCGTTTGCGTGTGTTGATTTCCCGTCTGAATTCCTTGTCTAAGGACAAAGCAACAAACTCCAGTGAAGGAGACCATCCCAAAAATCTGTTACAAGGACCTAAAGGGAACTGCAAGAGAGCTGGAGCGAGGCTTTTCCAAGGGCATGCAGTGACAGGACAGGGGGTGATGGCTTCAAACCGACAGAGGGACGGGTTAGATTGGATATTAGGAAGAAATTCTTCCCTGTGAGGGTGGGGAGGCTCTGGCACAGGTTTCCCAGAAAGTCTGTGGCTGCCGCAGCCCTGGAAATGTCCAAGGCCAGGTCAGACAGGGCTTGGAGCAACCTGGGGTACTGGAAGGTGTCCTTGCCCACAGCAGGGGGGTTGGAACTGGATGATCTTTAAGGTCCCTTCCAAGCCAAACCACCCTGTGATTCTCTGCTATCGAGTGCCATTCAAGCACACAGAAGTGAAACAATGGTAAAATTAGGCTTTTCCTCACAATTCTTAATTTACCCTTCTTGTGAAAAGTGTACCATGACGCTGTCAATCACATGGCCCTGTGCTGTTTCTGGGTTTGTTTGGTTTCCCCTCCCTTGAAGGTTTCTGATTCATTCAGCAAATGAAGTGGTGTGTGTCATGTAGTACGTGAGGCTGTAGTTCCCACTTATAATAATAATAGTAGTAACTGCAGATAGTAACTACGTAATTGGGGTCTGGTGAGAGGTTACTAGGAACACTGCTCTAGGTGTAGTCTGTGTTGTGCTGTACCTGTACTTAGGCAGGAATTGATTCAAACTGAGAGTCTAAAGCAGATTTGTTTGTTTTGGTTTTTTTGTGCGGGGTTGGTTTGTTTTTTTTTTTTCTTGGAGGGTAACACCATGAGCTTTGGTTTTGTATTTCTTCTCTGTGTCTGGAACAGGGAGCCTCATGGCGGATCAGTTTTGTGGTGTCAAAGCAGCACCAGCTGGATCATTCCAGACATTTTAAATGTGTTAGGAGCTGCTGCTCTGGAACAGAGCCAGACAGCACCAGGCAGAGCATGGCTCCATCTCATTGGAGTCACCTATAGCCATGAGATTGTTTGGAATGCAATGTGCAGCCTTCAGTGGGCGCTAATTCATGGTGAGAGACGGCTCTCCATCCACGGCTATCCTGAGGGCTGTTCACCTATAGCCACAGTCTGGAGTTTGAAATTTGAGTGGTTTGGGGTGAAACCTGCTGCCCTCGGTGAAGGTGTGAAATTATGGTCCTAGAGCTGTTCTTGGACACCTGCAGAGGGGAACAGAGGAGAGGCTGGATGGCCAAGTGCCTCTGTGAATAGAACTACAGCCAGACCCTCAGAGAGGGGAATTCTCCTGACTTGCTAGCCCAGCTCTTTCCAGAGAAGTGTGACTGTACCAGGTAACCCGTCACTCACAGAGCTGCTTTGAATTCTGCAGCTTGAAGGGCAGCGGGGCCAAGCACAACCACGTCATTGAGGGAAGTATTTGAGACTGCTCTACAGTAGTTAGGGAGTGGGTGGCACAGCAGTGCTGGTGTCTTGTGTTTGGAGATAAGCTGTAAAATCATGGAATATCAGGCCCTGCTGCTGAATTTCCTGTATGGAGCGACTTGCTTTGTGTGGATTTCAGGGTGTCACACTCCTCCAGCTGTTGCCTTCCCTTCATATGCCTGAACTCCCAGCACCTCCTGTCCAACAGTGACAAAGCCACAGTAATTCTATGTCATTAAATTTTCCTGTTTGCTTCCAGGAGCTCCCAACACTGCAGAATTGAGAATTTGTCGCGTGAACAAGAACTGTGGAAGCGTCAAAGGAGGAGACGAAATATTTCTGCTGTGTGACAAAGTTCAGAAAGGTAACCTGGACTAGGTTTTTTCTCTCCCTTTTTCCCAGATGGACACATTCTGTGACCATTTTCCTGCTGGGGGGGCTGAAATTCTTCACCACATACCTCAGAGTGGTTTGGTTTTGTAGCTGGATGGAACAGCTTTCAGGTTCGTGGGATCTCAGCACCTCTTGTGCTTTTAAAGTCAATCCTGAGTCCGGCTCCTCACTTTGCTCCCCTTTTCTCTGCTGCAAGTTTTCAGTTTTCCAGCTTAACAAGCATCTTCTGCTTCTCATGGCCTAGATGACATAGAAGTCAGGTTTGTCCTGGACAACTGGGAGGCCAAAGGTTCCTTCTCCCAAGCCGACGTGCACCGCCAAGTCGCAATCGTGTTCAGGACGCCGCCGTTCCTCAGAGACATCACCGAGCCCGTCACGGTGAAGATGCAGCTGCGGAGGCCCTCTGACCAGGAAGTCAGCGAACCCATGGATTTCAGATACCTGCCAGATGAGAAGGGTATGGTTCCAATAAGATGAGCTTCTGAACAGCCACGATCAATGCAGGACTCGTGGTAGTGGCTTAATTAGTAAAAAATCTACAGCACTACTTCTGCAAAGTAGAGTTTTGGGTTTTAACAGTTACAGCAGCCAGTTTATTCCCTCTTTCACTGAAAATACCAAGAATTACTGTTGGGTATCACTGGCATGGTTTGTTAGTGCTGCCATGCCTGGAATATTTTCCTTTAAATAAATCCTACTACAACTTGGTGCCACTAGGAAGTTCCATTAAGCATTTATTAAAGAGAAATGCAACACTTTCCCCTTCCACTCCTTTCTCTGTAGATCCATATGGCAACAAAGCAAAAAGGCAAAGATCAACGTTGGCTTGGCAGAAGTTCATACAGGACTGTGGTAAGGAAAATATTTGTCTTTTTCGTCTTGTTTGAGTGAACTTACATTTAGATGGAGCTATTTCCTCTAAATGCCGCAGGCTCATGTTTTGTTCCTTTGCAGGATCAAACACGACAGAGAGGCCCAAAGCAGCCCCGTTCCCCACTGTCACTCCTGAAGGGAAGCTGATTAAGAAAGGTAGGTTTTTGCCTGCAATCGGACAGTGGTTTAAACAGATAGTGCCCTCCTCTTTGCTTGAAGTTCTAATCTCTTGAGGGTTTCTTCCTGTAAGATAGTGATACTTCTGACTGTACAAACTTAAAGCTATCAGTTCTTTATGTCACCCTCAGTATGGGCCATAGAAGGGTGAGGTAGGCAGCTCTCTTGCTGCTGTCCAGAACTCTGGGGTCCATCCTGGAGAGCAGTGAAGCAAGTAAACAGTGGAAATGCACGTACAATCTTACGAAGATCATGCTGTCTTTTCTTTGCTTTTTACCATTTGTAATTTGAAAAAACCCCTAAAAAGTGGCATTCTCTCCGTAGAACCAAACATGTTTTCATCCACGCTGATGATGCCAGGCTTAGGAACCCTGGCCAACACGAGTCAGCTGTACTCTGGCTGCTCGCAGCTGGTGCACACGCCGGCGGTGGGGCCGGGGAAGCAGGACGTGCTGTCCTCGTGCTGGCTGCACGGCTCCGCGTCCCCGGCCGGGCTGCTCGGCACCCACCCGCACAACAGCTTCTCCACGGAGCCCCAGCCGGCCGCCCCGGGCGGCAGCTCCCTCACGGCCTTCCAGGACGGCGCCCTGGCCTGGCCCGATGAGAAGGATTCGGGCTTCTTCCGGACCTACAGCAGCACGAACGGGCTGGGAACCGTGGTGGTGTCGACCGCTGAGCTGCAGAGCCTCCCCGGCGGCGGCGCCTCCAGCGCCGGCATGGACACGGACGACATGAACTGCACCAGCATCAGCCTGGAGAAGTTCAACGCCGTGCTGGGCGCCGGCAGCCACCGGCAGCAGCTGCAGCTGCCCCCGGCCGGGCCCGCCCCGGGCGCGGGGGCCGCGGCTTTCGTGTCGCAGCCCGGCCTGGCTGACTCAGTTTACAGCTTCATCGACCAGGAGGTGCTGAGCGAACCCAGACTGTCCAGCGGCCACCAGGGCAGCCTGGCAGACGGCCAGTTCTATGACACCGATGGTGTCCACACTGATGAGCTTTATCAGTCCTTCCCCTTCGATAACATTCTACAGAGCTATAACCCGTGAGCCAGCGCTGGGTACGTAGAGTTCCCTGGGTGCCGCTGCGTGGAGAGGAGTAATTTGCCCTTCTGGAGTCCCTGCTTTCTCTTTCAGAATGTTGCTGTGCAAGTTTCGTGACATAACTTAAAGGTTATTTATTGCAGCCCATAGTGGTGCCCGTAAAGAGGGAGGTGGGAGTAGAGTTTGGGGTTCTGTACCTTAAAAGTACCTTGTAGACGTATTTTTGCGCTGTTGGAAGTGGGAACTGTTAACACTTAAAGCTTCCTTACCTTTGGGGACTGTAAAAGCTGGCATCTTCAGAAGGGTTAAAATTTCAAATACTTCACAGGGTTAAAGTTGTTTTGAAATAGCCATTTTTGCTATAGAAATTAAATTTAAATTTTGATAGGACAGAAATTAGGAAAAAAGCCTGCACGTGAGCACTCTAGTTCAGTCTCATCTAAGGACATCTGAATACTGCTCAACTTACTTGAAAGGTTTAGGTTTTTAACCTCCTTTCTATAAATATTCTTCTCCTAAAACAAGAACATGTATTGATTTTCCACGCTGTCACCACACTCCATTTGCTTTGAAGGCAAATTTACTCGTAAATTTTTTTAATGACTATGTCATTGTTAGATATATTTAAAAAGACCGGAAGGTTTGAGTTTTTAAATAGTCCAGCTCTGTTGTAAAGGAAATCACTGCACAAGAGAAGGAACAGAAAGTGAGGACTTGTCTGCACTTCATCCAGAGTGCATTATTTTACAAGCCATGCCCCTGTTGCTTTAGGAATGAAGCTGTTATTGCTCTGCAAGTTGTGTGTGTGTGTAGCTGCGATGTGAGTGAGATTTGGAAAGGCAGAAATCTCTGGAGCCAAAGTATCCACTTACTCTTTCCTCAGGTATCCCTGCAGTTTCCTGCTATGCAAGTGACTGCTTAAAAGAAGGCTCAGATCCTGCCTCCCCAGCACCACCCCCTCCCAGGAGGGCAAAGCCAGAGGCTGCCTTGGTGCACCCTCATCTCTATTAACAACTTTTAAAGCCATTTCAGTCAGTACTAATTAAAAACACTCCTCTATCCTCTGTATCAGGAACCAGAACTTCTTCCCTCCCACTTGATTGTCAGTGTTCGCTCTTAGCCTGAGCCGGAGCAGTTCCTGACAACAGCTGGAGGTAACTGGCTGCGTAAGACACTCTGGCCTTGGCTACTTTATTATACTGTTATTTTTTAAGAAGCAACACAGAGAAATGTCTGAGTATTTCTTAAGTGACACAGCTGCTCTTTAGGGCAGATAAGGTTTAAGGGTCTCTGTTGTTACCTTTCGGTGACATAAAACTGCACAATGAGAGCACCAATAAAAAAAAGCAGTAAAAAGTCCAAAACGCGCCCCCAAATCAAAAAAGCCTCTTGAGATGTAGAGTTGTACACAAGGCAAGGTGCTCCAGAACCCCTCTGTGGCTTACAGGAAAGCAGGGATACCTTCCCTGCAGGAATCCATTGCATTGGGAGCACTCTGGTGCTGCTGCTGGAATTCCATCACACAGGTATGACAGTCAGGTGAATTTTGGAAACTGCTTCTCCAAACTCCAGGTGCACAACAAAATGAATTGACTCTCCCTGTTTTAAAGCAGTTTTTCCTCACTTCTGCACCTCTCCTCCACACTCTTAAGCAATAGAAAGACCAAAGAAATACACAGAAAGTTTGCAATGTGTTGTTTATTCAGTTCTTTTTTTTTTCTCTGAAGTTCTCAGTTTTAAGTATATTAAATGTAAACATTTTACTCACTTCATAGAAAGTTCTTTATAGTACAATTTGTTTTTACTGTATAATTAAATATTTTCAAAGTTCTGTTTTCCTTTGTAAACGAGTTGGTTTGGTAATTAAAACTGGTTATACCAAGTGCTCAGCTTCTGCAACCTCCTCAGCTTTGTGACATCCCTCACCATGGGAAAGGCAGGGAAAAGGGAGAAGGTAGGTTTTATTGGTTGCTTATCCTGGGTTTTTTTGGGGTATTTTCTGCTCCCTGGTGCTGCTGGCCACTGTAAAACCTCAAGGCATGTGAGGGCTCATCTGCCTCAGCAGGTTTTGTGGCAGAGCTGTTGAGTTTTTAGGCAGAGGGAACAAGGGCACAGATGCTTTTGGCCGAGCTGTGCTGCTGGTACAGCTTTCTCCAGGCCCAGCTGAGCTGATGCAAAACCAAAATGCAGGGGGGAGGCATTAGAGGTATCCAGCTGGGGAAATACAAGAGGGAATCTGGCTCTCACAAAACACCCAGTTTGAGCACTCACAAAAACACTCCTAAAAATAAGGTGCAACATGAATATTATTGCTGCAATATTCAGTACGTGATAGTTCAGAAACTGGACTGGAAACAAAGTTCAGACCCCCAGATTACCTCTCTCAGTTTCATATTTGCACGTGATCGGTGCCCAGGAACTGCCTCAAGAGCTCAGGGATATTTGCATATCAGATTCCACCCCCGGTTCAGATACTTCAGATTTACTGTAAAAACAAACAGCTTGGGAATTTTGGGAGGACCTCTCTGCCTTGCCCAAAGAAGAGCTCAGACTCAGCACATTGAGGGTCATCTTCATGGCCTTGTTTATCCTGGATTCTGCCTGGGATCCCCACATGCAGCAGGAGCTGCAGAGGGAAGAGCCTCGAGTGTCCTTGGCACTATGGCAGCAGCCCTTTCCCTCTCCCCCTTTTGGCTCCATTTCCCCTTGGAACAGCTCTTCCCATGCCTGTGGTGTCCAGAGTGCACAGTCTTGTTTACATTTTTTTCCTCTTGTCACTTATGGAATTTATAAATCATATTTTAGCTCACTGTGAGTTTTAAGAAATCACGCAGATATGAAATTCTCTTTTGTTTTCTGAATTCAGTTTCTCTAGTTTTTCATCATTAATGACACTTCCTTCCTAGCTGCAGATTATTATCTGAGAACTACTCATGGAATCTGTTGCTCATAAGAGCTTTAATATTAAAACCAAAAATAATATCACTGTCTGAATCAAATTTTTGTGTTAGAAAAACAGGAGCTTCTGAATTACTTACATTACAGACACAAGTTTTGACAGCCCAGCACAGCCAGAGCCTTAAAGGAGCTCCTTAAAAATGTCTTTATTAACACTTTTAGAGCCTCCAGCTCAAATTCTCATGGAGCTGTTCTAGCATGAGGTCCTGGCACCACTGAATTCAAGGGAAGACATCCCAGTCATCCTCCCTGTCCCCAGACAGTGGCTTGTCTTGGCAAATATTACCCTCTTTACTCCCAAAATGTTAACAAAGAGCTCTGAAATGCCAAACCTTAATTTCTTGTTGATAATTTCACTCTCTTCTGTACTTAAGGGAAGCACTTCCCTCATGAATTAACATGATACAGGTATAAAAAATGACTTCCTAGAGATGTAGGTGGTGTTTGGTATGAAACATTTAAAATAACCAAAGAAAACCTCAGCTCTTCCCTATTCCAGAGAAGTTCCTAGGCTGTGTTCAACTCTTCCAGGCACCCATCCAAGGTGAGGTACAAGAAAAAATGTATTACGCTGCTAAATCACAGCTTTTTATCTCTCTCTCTCTCAATACCAACATCCTGTATCTTTTGTTTCTGCCTGCACTTTGACATTCTTGGTATTCCTGTTTTTCTTTAGATTCCCATCATGCACCACTGCCAGGAGTTCCCAATCTTTTCATATATCATGACTCACTGGGGAATTCCTACTCCTCAGGAGAGCTGACGAGGCCACAACTCTTGTTTGTAGGAAGCATCCCCAATGTTTCTAAATGAGAAGAACCTGGTTTTAAGTGCAATGTTTTCCTCTGAAAACTTTTCTTTCCCTTTGAAAAGTACTCTGAGAGACAAATTTCCTCATCTCTACTGACACTGACCAAAATGCAGTCAGTGTCTCAGGTAAACTTGCTCCAGGCACTGTCCTGCTGGCTGCAGTCTCCCTGGCTTTTGGGATTTCCTGCATGGACTGCTCAGGAAAAGTTGGGAGTGGGTTTCAGATAACTCAGTGCTACCTGCATCCACGCAAGGAAAGCTGTAGTATCCAATACAAAAAAGAGTTTAAAATAAAATCTGGCTTGATGGAAGGTTATGTACACTGGCTTCCCAAAACCTTTTTATGTACAGAAGAGATAAAAGTAAGGCTAGAGATTGAACCAACTCTACCTGGTCCAGAGTGTGTAAAGTAGAGCCCAAGGGTATCCTTTGGCAGATCAACATGATCCAAACGTTCCAGGGACACCCTTGGCACCCAGGCTGTAACACTGCACAGTGTCTGGTCACCAGCTGCTGCCAAGGAGCCGCTGCTTCCTCATTCCAGCTCCAGGAGTTAATCAGCCAGGCTTGGAGGCCAGTCAACATCAACAGACTAGAAAAGCAGAAGAGGGAAAAAGGCATCAGAGTTGGTATTTTACAAGTACCAAAAGAATCACAACTCCTTTTGCTACTACGTGGCAGCATCGCTCACTGCTGGGCTGCATTTACAAAGGAGAGCAGCAGTAGGAAATGTATCCTGTGGTAAGGAATGTTGATGCACTTAGAGCAATTCCATGGAAAGCATCTCACAAGGGCAACTCCCTTAGTAATTTCCAGGAAAGAGAAATAGCAAACAACTTACTTCTACATCCAGCTCCAGAATGTCAGCAGTTCTGTTCAGAAGGGACCCGATGTTGGGCTTTGTTCTCCCAAAGTCTCCATGCACAAACTCTTTAATGTAGCTGGAAATACTGGCTAAGGAGAGGTGGATTCCACACCAAAGAAATCAAAAAGGGGGGGAAAAAAGTGTTTTTTTCTACTCCTAAGTAATTTCTCAGTTAATGTCCTGTTAAGCCTGTACTAAGAGAGCTCTTAATTCCTGGCTTCTGACTCTGGTGCCAAAAACTGCACTGCTGACCTTTATTTTGTTTCATTCCAAGCTGAGTGGTGACTCTAGGACAAAACTGTAACTTGTAAGTAGCAGTGATCTCCAGTCTGCACCGAAGTGCATTAAATGTTGTGGAAAAGCTCATTTTTGGAGGTGACAAGTTCTCAGTTAAATTAGAAAAAGCTGAAGTGTATTTTAACCAGCACATTTTTATATCTGCCACATACTTAATGAAAACTCCAATGTGAAATTGTGACCTAAAAGCAAATATTGTGCAGCAACACGACTGCAGGAGAGCAGGGATTTCAAAACCCCGCAGCCACCCGAGCAGGAAACTTCCCCTTATCCCAAATCACTCCAACCAGGAGGCTGCTTGGCACCTGCCTGGTGTCAGGGCAGCCAAGGATACGTTCCTGCCTGAGTCTTGAGGTGCAGGCGGAAGTGGTGCTCGTCAATGTACTCGGATTTCATGGTGTGGATGAGCCGGCAGCGCACAGCCAGAGGCCGCCGGTGCAGCACCCGCAGAGGGGTCTTCTGGTCCAGCTTTAACTCCTGGTACGAGAAGTAACCAAAAACATGAGGAAGGAAACATGCAAGTGCTGCACAGATTGTAGGAAATGTGTGTTGTTAACAAGTCCCATCTTTTTTATCTGGTGTTCTGGTAGCTGAGTAATCTCAAGGCAAGACTGGTTTTTTCCAGGTTTATCAAAGGAAAAAGGACAGTCCTCTCAGAGGCCAAACGAGGCCTCACATGAACACAAACTAATGGAATCACAAATACAGAGGAATAACCTTGAAATCTCCATAGCCCTTTGCTGGAATGGCTCCAGGATTTAGCAGTTCACTCAGAGCCTCAGGGCAATCAGAAAAAAAAATAAATCCCACCCACAAAATGCTTTGTCTAAACTACAGCCAAACCCCTAGAAATAAAAGTGAGGGGAAAAAGCCTTAAATGAGATTAGATCTCAGAACAGTCTTTTCAAAAGTTTGTTCCCAAACTCCCTTTCCCAAGGGAGATGCAGCAGTTTGAAAGGCAACTTCTCAGGATCAAGGGAAGCCAAAGGAAGAGCTTCCCAACAGATGTCTGCCTGAGCTGTAAGGGCTTTGAGAATGAGCTCATGGGCAAGGCCTGTAGGAAATGGTGCAACACACCAAAAACTGAACCCACTTCTCCATCAGGCCAACATCTGGAGAAAGTTCTCGTTCCTGCACATGCTGAGCCTTCCTGAGGCCTCTTTGCACTCTGTCACAGACATTTCCACCTCCAGACTGTTGCAGCTGTGGGAGAACAGCTTTAGAGCAGAACAAAAGAGCTTCTCTGCCCCATTCACTTACACAGGACACTATCTAAGGTAAAGAAAGGGGTGCAGGTGTCAGATTTCCTCTTCTCCCATCCACTAATTTTGATGATTTGGTCTCCTGGAAGGTGAACATTACAAAAGGATTTGTTGTCTCTGCTAACAGCCAGCCCCCCTGTCGTGCTGGAGTGACTGGTGAAGGAAGGAAGGGTGGTATGGAAGTCTCTATAGCAAGAGAAACCCTGATTAAAAAAAAAAAACCAAACAAAAACCAAGCACAGAGCAAGAGAGAGGCCCTTGGATGGCCTGTATTTAACTCTTCCTTAGGGCACCAGGACAGGTACTATTTAAATGAGCAACAAGAGCTCCTGCTACCTTGATATCATCTAGAAACGCGATGTCTTCTCTCTGTATTGCTTTGTCTGTCCATATCAAGGCACTGTAGGTCTTTGTCTTCTCCTCTTCACCTTCCTTCATACGACCAATTGCCTCTCTAAACAAAAGAAATTAATTACTCACTTAACATAAGCATAATTATACAAGGCTTTGAGCAAGAACACTTCCCAACTCCCTGAGCGTCGCTTTGAAATCCCTCGCCGGCGACGATAAACACTGACCTGGTGACAAGCTGTAAATCTCGAACCTGTATTTTGTCTGAAGAGTCATTAATTGCCTGTGATGTTTAAAAGAGAAATCAGTCAGCAAAGCTGCTGGGTTGGAGAGGCAGCACGTGCTTTACGAGTTGCGTGAGGTGCCGGCGCTTTACCTGCTGCAGCCTCCTCATCTCCTGCGCGGTGAAACGGATCCTGCGAGGATTCACCAGCTCGATCGCAAAGGGCCTTCCTGGCAACAGGCACGGCCATAAAACATAAAAACACGTTGTTCCAAATTAATGCTGGAATTTACACAGGAAGGCTGGGAGGTGTGAAGGCTGTCTGCTGTTACACAAACAGGGAGAGGAGTGGCAGGCTGAGGGATGGAGCATCACATGGAAGGGAAGAAACAGGGGACTTCTTTTTGGCTACTAAACCCCAGTATCAGCAATAAGTGCGAATTATGACTTCCCAGAAGACATCTTGTACAAGTCTGTGCTAATTAAAAAATAAAATAAGAAAAAAAGCTAATTAGCTTATTTTCTGTCACCTACAGCAATGCCCAGGTGCACGGCGATGTTAAATCCCACTCCCTCAGCTCAGCATCTGTTGCCAGAGTTGCAACTCTGTGCTCAGGGCCAGGACAATCCCCAGCACAACCAATGCCAAGAATCATACTACAAATCAGACAGCTACTGAAACACAGAATTGTTCATTTTTCCTTTTTCTTTCCCTCCTCCCTTGGCTACAGCAGCTTCAGCACGTTGGAAAGCAGCTGACCTTTATAAGGGACTTAAGTTCAAAAAGAAAACAAGGCTCCCCCACTCCGCAGTCACAAGGAAGGAATTAGAAGGATCCAGCAGAAAACAAGAGAGGAATCAGTCTGACATAAATGGCTTAGAAGTAGGGAGTGAATAAAATAAAATACTTTCAACTAACTATGCTTTTCCATGCAGCCAATGCCACTGAAAGAGGGCTTCTGGTTCAAGCTGGTTTTATGAAGCAGTTTGGGAATAAATATCTAAATTTCACTAACATGCTTCTGAGATAAAATTCCAAAGCATGCCTAGTCACACAGCTGGCATTCAGCAGGATCTGTTAGAGGAGCTCCACACACCCATTTCATCTCTGTGTTTCACAAGGGGTCTTCCAAGCCTTACCATTGCCTAGTGTCCTTACATCCACATCTTCTCTTCCAGAGGAACTAAAATTAAAGCCTATAACAGATTTGAACAAGGCAGGTGAGCTTTTGTTTTACATTTTCAATACTCTCTACAGCTTTTAAAAGGCAAAATATTTTCCTTCTAAACTTGTTTGCAAAATCTGCTTTAAAGAGTTGTCTTTATACACTGGAGCCTGCACTGCACAAACTGTGTGGGTTCCTGTCTACTCCCAAGTTTCTTGAAGAGCACTCACAATTCCTTGGCCTGAATGAGACTGCTACAACCAGAGTAACATATCGACTGGGAGGAGAGGAGAGGGAAGCAGCAGGTTTTTTTCCAAACTAATATTTAATGCAATTTTTCCTCAGGCCTTCTATGTCTCTAATTCCACATCTGTTAGATGACAAATGATGGGCAGTGATTATTTCATCTGGATAATCCCTGGATAAGCATTTAGCTCGTGGAACTTTACGCACTGAGGAAAATAAATGAATCGAGGTAAGAAACATGAGGGGGTCAAAAGCCAGGCAGATCCTATGAAATACCTGTGGCAAAAACCTTCTTGGTACAAGTCATTTTATGAATTACCAGCTGTTAAGAAATTTAGTTAGGTAAAAACACTACCACATGAAACCAACATATTTGCATCATCAGATCCACTGAGGAGCTACTTTACCAGGGTAAAAGGATCTAACTACTCCCAGATCACAGCTAAATAAAGTTTACAAGCTTTGACTTGGAAGGATAAGAGAGGGATAAAGAAACATCATTTTTTTCCATTATCTCCCATATTAAGTGGGTAGCTACCAAGAAAAAATCTTCTAGTAATGATGAAAAATATGTATGGTAGGAGATTTCCTAAATACTTACTGTCTGCCTTGAATTCTACCATTAGATGCTCTGAAATTAATTCTTCCACTGAAGATTCCAGCTTCCGCTCCCCATCAATAATCCAGGGAGTCTGAGGTAAATTCCTGGAATATTTGTTGTATCTTCCTGTAAAAAGCAACCATGGTACTTCTAATCATTCTACAACCACGAGCAAAAGCTGCAGTCTTGCACAGCACACTGAACTTCCATGGGAGCTTTGTGAAAATCAATTGACAGGCTCGAGCTTGTTTTATGACAGGAGCATTACACCAGCACTATGGACCACGTGTGGCTGCGTCCAGGAGAGTGGCAGGAGCCAGGATGGCCTTAAAGGTGGACTTGGAGAGCCTGTGGCTGCAGTCCTGCCTTCAGGTATAACCCTCCTGTTTGACATAATCCAGGTTCCAAGCCAGTTCTGCCATTGCCTGAAGGCTTAAGAAGAGAAACCCAAACTACAATGCTTTGGCTCACTACGAGGAACGCCATGCAGGGAGCAAAAAGTCCCAATAATAAATTAGGAGGAATGGCAGGAATCTTGAGAAGGTGCCATGTAAAGAGATTGGCATCTTTGGATGGTCCCAGTGATGTTTTCATGGCACCTCCATGACAAGCTATAAGCAAAGAACACAAGCCCGACATGGATGACCAATATGAGCCTTTTTATGGACAGGTTTGATAAGAACTGAAAATATTCCCAAAGCAAGGAAATAATTCCTAAAGGCCAAGGAGCAACCACCTGCTTAAACTGCTTTCAAGCTGAAACCTTGCATATAGAAAACAGAGAGAGTTCAGAGCAGCTCTGTGCATTACTTTGGGCCTCTGACATCTCAGGGGGTTGGGGTTTCGTATCATATTTTCCTATCTCGAATAATGTTTCCTTCCTGCAGTGCAAAAAAAAGCCACACAAACAAATGGGGAAACTGAGTAACACAGTTTCACTAGTGCAAATAATTAAAGTAGGATGACTCATCATTCAGCTACAGCCTCAGACTACTAAATTCTCTTTCCATAAAATGGAAAAAGGAGAATAAGGTTTGCTTTGTTTTTTTCTTTCTCTCAGCTCTCCATTCTAATAATTTTAACTTTTGATCTGAACAAGAGTAGGTTTAAAAAAACACAAGGTGTTTCTTGGTTTGACAGCTCCTGAATCCTTAAAAAAGGCTGGGGTGGGAAGTGATCACTAAACACCAAAGGTAAGGTCAAGAGGACAACGTTGTGCTTACAAATTAAGATGTCATCTCATTTATTAAAAGCAAAATATCTGCACTGTACTCAATAAATTCTATTCTGGATTTAGTTCTTCAAAAATTAAACACCTGCCTGGACTGGTTTTGTTGGTTGGAGCAAGAGATAAACTATAAATGACAAGAGCAGTATTAAATGACAGGCAGAAAACAAACCCTCTGTTTTGCTCTTCATACTGTTGAATTCTGATGAAACTATCCAGTAAAACAACCTAAAATAAGACAGTGGGTTTGGAAAAGCCTAAAATGAACTGGATGTCTTGGATTCACAAAAACATACATCTAACTGTCTAATCAGTAATTAAAAATAAGAAATGGTTATATGTAGAACATCGACTACCCTGCCACTCACTTTTGCACTTTTTCATTTTCCATTTCTCTATGTTCAGGATTTTTATCATCACAGTATGTTGGATTTAAATTACAGGTTGGGTTCTTTTTAATAATGGTCAGTTTGCATGTATTTAAATAAGTTGTTCATACAAAGGTCTGGAAGAATGGTAGATACTCTGGCAGGCAGATGATAAAAAAGTTAAATCGTCTCAGCTCAGGGACACCCAAGTGTTGCTGCCCTACCTGTCTCACCCAAACCTTTATAAATCCCATTGAGATTTGCAGTCTTGGATGGGATAATATGAAGAGAAACCCAGATGGTGAAAACCTCTGAATCCAAATCAAAACCCAAGGAAGTGAACAGCACTGCTGGGAGCTTGCTGGTGTGGAGGTGCCTTTCCCAAACCATTATTCTCAGGGAAACTGTAATTTCTAACTTTTGACAAAATACTATCTTCAGCAAAGGTCAAACATAATTTCTTCCCCTCTCAAACCACTCTTGGATGGAGCTGGATTTGTTTCTTTGCTCCTTACACTTCATTACAGGAATTAATAAACAGCAAGAATCCTCTGGGTCTCCTGGCAGAGTTACAAAGTTCTGTTCAAGACAACACAGCAGCAAAGAAATGGATCACTTTACCAGCCACAAAAACTGCACCATTATTGCACTGAATTTCCAGAGCATCACAGAGGTTCTTTGGTGAACTTGGGGGACATGGAAAATGCCTGTATTAAAAGTAAAAACAGAGTAAAACATACTATCACTACCAGAACGTGATGGAGCATCACCAGAGCAGTAAAAAGTGTCTATCGTTGGCGTCCCACCGTATGTGATTTTTACCATATTGACAGCACTTGGTGTTTTCTTAAAACTCAACTCCTAACATTTTGGAAATATGGGAATATTTCTTGTAAAGGGAAGCTTACCTCACAAACTCTAAAGTTCAAAATAATCCTTTTAATTAAAAGATCAGGAATGATTTTCTATTGCCAGAAAGAAAACACATTTTAACCAGTAAAGCAACAGAATTTAAACAATCGAAAGTTCTTTTAAAGCCACCCTACCACTACTTACCCACTGAGTATTTTCCTCCCCTCCCTAATTCTATACAAAAGCACAGTACTAAGAAATACTTTCAGTATCTACTTACTTGAGAAAATCCTCTTCTTTTATCTTCTCCAGGGCTTTTATAACTGCCATTCTGGTGAAAACAGACTGCACAGTGAAATAAAAAAATGAGTCAAGAACTAAGAAAAGCAAAGAAAGGATATGCCTAAGGAAGAAAAAAAGCACTGAAACTTACACCGTGTATTTTTGTCACTCCTCACTTGGGAGCCCAGGTCCAAATTTGCAAAATAGTTTAAAAATAGAATCGTAAATCCATGAACAGAAACCCAAACCAGCTTCATTTTCAGGAATTAAATATACCTAAGCCCCAGCTTTTATGTCAGTGACAGCAGGCAGGTAGTTCTGCTGAAAATAAACCTGTTGAGTAGGATTCTGTTTCTGAAGTTCAAAAGTTGTTTGATTCTCAGAACTAAGGGCTCTGAACGGTGGGGCCGGGCAGTTCCTCGTGTGGAAAGCAAGCAGCTTCCCACTGCCAAGCTGCAGCAAAAGCAGCAATGCCAGTACAGCAGGAGCAGGAGCCACGACTGCCAAGCTCCGCGCGCAGCCAGGTGCTGCTGGGGGTAGGAGAAACAAGTGCTGTAACGGCTGAGGGGAAATCCTGCTCTAGGAAGGCTGAGGACAGGAGAAGGTCTCTAAATGAACCTTCTAATAAAGTATGGTGAGGTCTTGAAATCCACCTGGGATGGAGCCTGTACCACCCGTCTCCACAGCCTGCTCCGCTCTGTTTCCTCAAGGTAAAATGTTTTTTCTTGCATCTCCTCTGAACTTCT
The DNA here is from genome assembly GCA_013397755.1 of Cnemophilus loriae. NCBI lineage: Eukaryota > Metazoa > Chordata > Aves > Passeriformes > Corvidae > Cnemophilus > Cnemophilus loriae. The sequence continues at coordinate 1,380,951 of VZTF01004039.1, forward strand.
CATTTCAGCGTATTCCCGCTGTGTCTCCTCCTTCCACCACACTCTGTGCAGACCAGCCTGGCTCCCTGCTCTCAATTATCTCTTTTGGCACTAGGAGGAGATTCAGCTGGATCCTCCCCAAAGCCTTCACCAAGAGCCTTGGAGAAGTCCAAGTTCCTCAGCCTCTCCCAGGCATGTGCTCCAGCCCTTGGACTGCCCTGATGGCTGTCTGCTGAATTTCCAATTTAATGGTGTCTCTTTTGGAAACTGGATTGGGGATTCGAGGAAAAAAAAAATAAACAAAACAAAAGTACTGGGCCACTGTTTGGGACTATTCAATTCTTGGCTCTAAACAGAGTTCCTGGGTGTCTTCAGGAAAGCTGCTCTTTCTCCTTCTAAGTATAATTTAGAGATAACAGCACTTCCCTTCCTCATAGAACAGATGAGCTGGAAAGCCCTGAAAGCAGCAGCAGGTTTAAATAACCATCTACACAGACAGCACAGAAATTTTCCCTCAGAAGCCAGTTTTTACACCACTCCTCTGATTAACACAGTCCTTGAAGCTCAGCTTCTTTGTGAGGACAAACCTCTGACAGCTCTTCAGAGCTGGTATTTTTCTTTAGATGCCCTTACATTTTGTTGCCTGTGTGGCTTTTACAGCCAGGCCCTGCTGCTTTAGCTCCTTATGTGGGATTTCCCCCTTTTAAAGGCCAGCAATGCAGCAAGCAGCGAGTTATAACAATACAACCCTGCTAAAAAAAGAGTGGCATTTATTGGTCAGGTGGAGTAGAGTCAGCAGAATTCCTGGGCCAGACTCTCCCTCTGCCAAACGCTGGCAGACTCTTCACCAGAAAGAATAAAAGGCCTTGCAATGGCTTCTGACACAAGTTACTTGTTCTCCCTCTGATCACATCAACTGTCCCACTTGTATCAGTTTCCTCCAACTGGTTTTTTATCCTCGCATGTCCCCTTTTCCATCAATGGCTGTGTGCGTGCTCAGGGTCTGCAACAAGTGGCAAGGTCCCTTTTCTTTCCCCCCCTCCTCCAGAGGCAGACAGGATAAAACCATCCTGCATGTAATCCTGGCTTTCATTCAGATCAGAGGACATGAAAACTGCAGTGTGATCATTTCCCTTTTGGCTGCCGAGTCTCATCTTCACAATGTGACTTATCTGAACTGCTTCACCCACAGAGAGCTTGAGGATCATCTTTTATGCTACTTTTAATGCATGACAATCAAATTCCTAGATCTTAAGGGAGGTATTTACAGAGAATGTTCCTAAAATTATGGCCTTTAGACAGCCTGGAAAATGAACGACCTAAAGAAAAGCACCAAGCTCTTGGTTTTCCTAAGCTGAGAATTGGGAAGCGAATAAAGGAGACAACTTTATTTTCAGACAATTGAAAACTAGAGAGCTTTTTCATGAAGGAAATGCAGACGCTGAGCACTGACTGAATGCCCAGGTAAGTTGTAGCTACTGCTGTGAAATTCTGAGTGTCAGAACAGAAATCCAGTGATGAGATCTTACCTGTTTGTTCTTTGCTGGTTTGAAACAGTCTGGGCAGGCCGTGGCTCTAAACACAGAAATGAAATTTAGCTGCTCCTCTTACAGAGAAAGAAATAAACAGACAGACTCAAAGCACAGCATGTAAATGGTTTTTGTACCCATACATCCAGTGTCTCACTTCCACAGCTTCGCTAACAGCAGATTTTAAAATTCCCTTTATCCTAAACCACAAATGGTGCAAGATGTGCATTGCTTGATCCAGAGAAATCATGGACAAAGCTCTGCTCTTCTGCTCTGGCCAACACCCCTGTGTCTCAGCTTTGAGATGGGATGGAAAAGCACACAACTTTAGTTTTCAGTCCTTTCCAATCCTTCTCAATAAAGGTCAGGATTAATGTTTTAAGTTCCATGCAAGACTTGCTGACACCTTGAAATCTGTACTTGCTGCTCTTAGACAACGCCCACTACAAACCCCAGATGCAAATTGTCCCTTCTGGAGAGGAAAATTCAATTTCCTACTGAAAGAGTAACCCCAGGTGGTTTGCCTGTTCAAAAGGAAACTATTGGCCGTTTCACTAAAGTGAAAGCCAAGTCAGTGAAACACTTTTTCTGAGTAGTGTAGAGGAGGTTGCTTTCCTATTAGTGGATTTCTGTGTATGCAGTCAGAGACGATTTCTGGATTTCTGTGTATGCAGACAGAGCGATTTCTGACCTCCAACTCAATTTATCATTTCTTGCTGGTGCTTTTCAACACCTCCGTAAGCAGCTCAGACTCTAAGGAAGCAGGTTTTGCCGTTTCTGTACAAACAACTTCCCTGGCCAGTCTGCGACCCCGAGCGATGCAAACTCCCTCTTCCAGAATTTCAGTATCACCTTACCCTTAAGTATCTCCAAATATGAATAGACAAGAGCCAATTCGATCTTCCCTGTCAAACCGTGGGTCATTTCAGCACACCCACCTCCACACAACTGTGTTAGAACAGGTGAGAAACTGCAGATGCCACACTTGGAAACCCAATCCAAAAGCACACCTGGAGTTCTCCAGGTTGAGACAAAGTCCTGCTTTGCTTCCACAAAAACCAGGACTGTCACTACTACTGTGATAATTCCCAAATTTACCATATTTACATGAAAACCAAAGCACTGCCTCAGAATGTGCCCAGAGCCAGCCACTCACACAAGCAGAATGCCTTGGCACCTCAGGAACTACCGTGTAATTAAATTAGGTAATGTGCTGTTACTTCAGAAAGTGTCTCAAACCTTAATTGCTGTTTAAGTGTGCTACAAAGAGAAGGCAAATAAAGGGATATTGTCAGGTCACATGGAATAAACCTGAGTAATTGGAATGTGGAATGGAACTTCTCTACAGATTTCACCTCTACGACTGCTCTGCTTGGAGCACTAACACTGGCACCATAACATGTTCAACATCAGTATTCCTGAAATGCCAGGAAAAGGATGGAAGGATGAGCTGAAAATACCAGTGAAGAGGTTTCAGAGGAAGTAAAATTAAATAAATTAGAACAAAAGGGTGCAGGATGCAGAAACACTTCAGTTCTTACAGGACTGCAGGAACCATTATTTGGAACTGTAGTTTGGCCCTACAATCTTCTCCCTCTTTTGCCCAGTCTTGAAGAAGCTGGAAAGGAAAGATGCTCAGCAAACACTGGTAATCATTGTTCCTAATACCTGTTCCTTCCCAAGCTTCCATTCCCCCATCCCAAGAAAAACAAAAGATGCAGGTGTGGAAAACCAAGAAGGTGGTGGATTGAGCACTCAAAGATCACAAATTGCCAGAATAGAAATCAGGAAATAAATAAAGGCAAGAGAAATCCCCAGTCTCATGAAATGAATTCACTATTCAACACAGACTTCTCTGCTGAGCCTCTTTCTATGCTAAGATTTAACTTGCAGTAGGTGCAAACTAACTGAGTGAAACTTTAAGTTTTCCAGGAAGCATCAACAAACAGGAAGAGTGACCCTAATTATCCAGAATATACTACTGCTAGATTTTGAGAAATCAGATTAAATGGCACCTAAATTCACAGAACTGTTTTGCTTCTTAGCGCACAGCAGGTGCCCCACTGGGCCAGGCCAGAGGCTGTGTGTAGTGGCCAGGGAATTTCTGTTTGTTTCCTTCAACCAGCTACGTTGGATTAACTCACTTCAAAGCCTTTCCTCCTGTCCCTGTGTCCTATAGGAGCAGGAAAACTTAGGTATGACCTCAAAAGATTCCCCCACCTGCAGTTACATGGTTTGAATTTTTAAAAATGATACAGGGAATGACTTTGAGGAGGGAAGAAATCGAAGAACTTATCTGAATGCTCTCCTTCCAGTTGAAATCAGAATTCCAGATGATTTTTTTTACTGGCATTAAAGAGCAGAATTAACCAGAGATGGTGTAACTTCAAGCTCTGCAACCTGATGCGCATATGAGGAAATCTAGATGCAGGCCACATTCTAGTTTATAAACACTGCATATTGTCCTCTGTAACAAATCCAAACCAACAATGTTGCACAACATTTAGATAAAGATCTTCTGTTACTTGTAAAAAAACTTACAGGAAATGGCACTCCTCGTCTGTTTCTGGGTGAGCAAAGACCACGCTAACTTCAAACAGACTCTAAATTAAAAACAAAGAAAAAAGAACAAGGACGTGGTGGTAATAGTTTGTTAAACAACCAGAGAGGATATTCTCAAGCACCCATATTGTAGTTTTAGGAAAACAGCAGAGACAAAAGAGACAGTAACCCATTTAATTACGTTTAAAGACATTAAAAGGTGTGCCAGAGCAGCATCTGCCTTTCTGAAGTCACCAAAGATGATGTGAGAGCAGCTCACAGCCATGAGTGACCTGCACTGGTCCCATCCTGCGCAGGGCAGAGGCAGAGGCAGCCAAGGCTCAAAGCCTATTACGGTCACTAAACCCCAGAGCCCTCCCAGGAGTGCAATAAAGATAAAAACCCTGCTCTAGTCACCACTGTAAAATTTTGTCAGGGGCTTCCTTTGCAATGCCTGCATGGCCTTGGGGCAAAGAAAGGCAACATGTCCTCGTGGATTGACAGCTAGCCCAGGAACTCCAGTGTAATCTCAGTTGTTTCCCCAATTCCCTCTCTGGCCTTGGGCAAACAACACTCATTACTTCTGTTACTCAGATACCAGAACACCTCAGGAGGGCTATTGAAAAGATTGGCTAATGTTCAAGTGCCTTGTAGATAAAGGGCACTAGAAAAACAACTTTCGTGGTACAGGGATGTCTGGAGTGGCTCCGTGCCTAAGTGGCGTAGCGCTTTTGCTAACTTGGTGTGGAAAAAGTTTGTTTCTTCCTGGATCATCTTCACAGTAACTGAGTGGGTTTTTTCTTCACTAAGACAAAAGGGATGCTTTCAATTAGCCCTCCAGGGAAAACACAGTCTGTAATTATTATGGAAGCTGACAAATCTAAGTGAATCTAGTCCTGGGGTCAGGGCTACGGCTGGTGACAGGTAAAACCTACAGACAGCCACCACTGCAGAAATTTTACACTCAAGATGACTCAAGGTGCTTCTGAAGTTGGCACCATCTGATTGCCATGTTCAGTCAGTGCCTTTCAGAAAGATTCTAAGGACATTAGTCAGAATCTGCAAGTTGAAAACAGTTTGAAAAAAAAATTTCTATTGCCTGCTTAGGGGTATTGCAGGTCCCAACAAGCCCGTTTCTAGCGTTCATTAAAGTGAACAAGGACCAGTCTTTTCTCTTTCTGTACATTTCAGAAATATATTTTATCCACAAAACCCGAACAACTGAGCTCCCAGAGCAGGAGCAAGTGTTGGCAGTGACAGGAGAGCAAGGAAGGAATGTGTGAGCATTCCTCAGCCTCCGCAAAACAGGGATCCTGGAACAGGAGACAACTGGAAAAGTCTCATTAACGGAAGGAGGATGGCAGCACAAGAGATTTAGCACGAGCCTGTGGTGGTTTCAGAAGATGCAATGATCTGTGTGTACTAAAATGAAGATTGGGCCCATCAGGACTCACACTTGGAGATCTCTGGTTAAAAGAACGTCCCCCCTGCTTTTCCCTACAGTGAATTTAGGAGCCACTCAACTTGTTTCTCTCTTAATAAGGAAAAAAGGATAGATTTTTATTTCCCCACCATGTGTATAAGTGTATAAACACACACACACAAACACATATGAAAAAAGAATGAAGAAACAAAGAAAAAAGCGTTCTGTTATTTATACAAGACCTTTCCATCAGCAGGAACACCCAACTCTTCTGACAACTGGGGATGAATAATCCACTTATAAGCTTCTTTCAGCTGAACGATGTCATCCTTTGCCAAGGGAAGGCCCAGATTTCTGAATCACAAAGAAACAGTAACTTGCACAGGGGTCTGTCAAAAATAGATACATGACATACAGTATTTCAAGAGGAACTTAAGTAACTACTGCCAAGTAAAACAGATTCACATTTTTTTTTCTGTGCACTGAGGAAACTGATGCCAGAGCTTGCTGGGAGATCAAAAGTTGCAAAAGCCTTTCCAGAGCCTGCCCAGAGAAAAGCTGAGAAAGAGAGAGATGTATTTCAAACCACTTGTTTGGGAACTTAGGGAGCAAAGGAGATAAGAAACCCCAAGGAAGGTCAAACCAGGTAAAAAAGAAAAAACAAAACACACAAAACCCAGCTGCCACCTTATTCTTTGTAAGCATCAGGTAAACTGGACTATGAAATCAGCATTTATATAGAGAAATGGTGTCTGTACGAAGAGTTCTTGTCAGACAGACAGACAGCAAAAGCCATCACTCACCTCATCTGCTGCTGCACCCCCAGCCAAGCAGCACGCTGCAGGTCACCAGCCATGCCCAGGGAAAAGAGAGGAAAAAACAAAAGCAAGTGAAATGAAGGCTCAGAACTCCCAGCAATCTGAGAGACTCTTTGCAAGAGGAGAAGTGTTTTAAAAACTCGTGACAAAAAGGAAGTATCAGGAATTTAGCTTTTGCTTCAGAAGTGGAAAGACGGAATTGGTGTTTGTTTTCATTTCTAAGACATCACTTTGCCCTTCACCTCAAATCCTATTTGGCTTTAAAAAAAGAAAAAAAAAAGGCATCATTAAACACTTTGGAACTTGCTATTGGTACTGTAACTCCAAAAAGACTCTAAGTCATCAGTTAGCTACCATACAGAGAAATGAAAAAAAAAGTGTCTAAATGAATGGTATATGAAAGCTGATTGACAGAAATTAATAAAACCCCAAATTCAGCTATCATCCATTATAAAAAAAAAATGGAATTAAAAATACACTTGGTCTTATGGTAATCACAGAATTGCCCTCTTATTTAAAGCACACCCCTTAGTTGAAGAGAATAGGCTAAATATGGAAAAGGTGAGGAACAGAAAGAATAATTCCAGAAATCAGAGCGAGCTTTTAGTACAAACGCTCGAGTTCACTAACAATTAGTAAAAAGAGAAAAACTCCCCTCAAAACTTCCTACAATGAAGCACAACAACATTTTCAGTTTTTCTCTACTAACAACAACAACTACAAAATACATTAGGACTGGCAAGAAACCACTTAAGTAATTCAGTCAGTCTGTGTCACCATCCTCACTGAAGATGAATTCCAAAAATCAAGTTGTTTGATTTGAATCCACCACAATGAAACAGTTTGGAGGCTGCAGACACTTAAATCCCTTCCCTGTCTTTTCTTTTTCATACACTTAAAGAATAGCCTCCCCCAAACTCTGCTGAAAGAATTACTGTCCATTGCCTAGGAAATAATTCTAAGGAAGAGGTTTGAAAACAGGTCTCAAACTTCAGGAAGCAGGGCCAGGATCACGTGGATATCAGAAGGAACCACATCATAGACCTCTCTTCCATGCTGATAAGGAACTCAATCAAAAAAATAAGTCTATTACTCTTCCTTTGGTACATCTAAAAGAATGAGGGAACCCTAAAAACAGTGCTAGAAATTAAGAGGGAAGAGGGGTGGTGGAGAGAGGACATGAACTTTGTTAGATCCATGATACACAAACCCACACACCACTGAAAAAAACAAATGCAGTTGTAGTGATGAAATGCTGTTCACTCAAATCCACTGTGATTCATTATCCTGCATTTGTAGACAGTATGAGTAAGGCTGCTTCACTTGAAGTATATTGTAATCCTGTTTGCATAATAACCCAGATAAAATCATAAATAAAAATAGCTTCAATTGAAATTCCTTGAACGTAGCTCTGAACTAGAGGATATGACAACCACAGAACTGGGCCTAGGAATCTGCATTTGACAAATGCCAATTTACAAAGAAACCTCTCCCATGCCTTGATTGAGCACATGCAAATTTGGGATGTTTGGGACTCGGGGGGTGGCTAATAGCACTCCTCTTGCCTGTTTTCTGGGGATAAAACTACAAAATTGACAAAACTTCTGCATGGGAGCAGCTATGCTAAAATGAGACCACAGGTCAAATTTCATCTCCTCTCTCTTGACTTCCAAGCTGAAAGAGAATCAAAGAAATTACTTTTCCCCTTCAATTAAGGGGAAACAATAGATGAGGGTTCTGCGAGCGCAGAAGCCAGAAGATCCCAAATTCCAAATCGCACTCAACCACCAAGCCAGCCAAACCCCTCTACTCTCTCCCAGCTGTACGTGGAGCAGGGGATCAGATCCCTCTACTTCCTAATTACTTCATGTTTGCGAAGTGGTTTGAAAATGAAAAATGCTCATTACAGAGCTGGAGCCTGCAGGGCAATGCTCAGCAGCAAATACATCTCTGGAACACACCAGCTCAGGCACTGTATTGATTACAAGCTGCAGGATATTATCCTGCTGCTATCTGAGGGAGCACAGTGGCAACAGCTGAAATACCATGTGCAATCCCAGCCATAGCGTTGTTTCAGTGCATTAGAGAAGAGCTTGGAGATGGGGAATTCCAGGATGAGGCACAGGCAGCCCCACAGGGAGTAATGACTACAGATGTTATTTGCATCGATGTCCTTGTAGCAAGCACCACGATGATGGATCACGACTGAGAGCACAGGCAGAGCCAACAGTCACCCTTCTGAAGGGCACGACTCACTTCATATTCTAATAGAGTTGTCTGACATAAACCTGGGACTCCTCTATTTATGATTTATTTCAATCAAATCTCCTACTTGTGCAAGGAGGCAATTGCTTCCTTGCATCACAGATACAAATACTATGCAAATGGAGATTTTATGTCCCGCTCTTCTCCAGCTCCCCTCGTACATTCCAGACTTGGCAGGATGACAACTGTCATAATTAAATGAGATGAAGGTAATACTGAAAGGCAGTTTCTGATTTTTTTGTTAAAAAAGATGATGGAGAAAATCTGTGTGTCACACCAGAGGGCAGTGGGAGAGGCTGCCTTTGGGTGCCCTTTGATGAGAGGATTCCACAGGTTCTTGTACACAGCCAGTCGAAGAACTAAAAGCAGAATTTAACAAACGACTTCTTTCCAGCACAAAGAATTTTGAGATATTCTGATACCTGATTTTGATATTTTCAGACATTTTTACATATTATATTGCTGCTGTTGTGTGGCTGTAAAACAGGATCTCACCAATTATTTTTTTTAAGTGATAAACAGATAGGAGGTAAATAAACCCCCATCATTTTTAAAGTTCTTCCTCCACCATCACCCCTTTTCACCCCTGCAGTCGGAGCAAACAGCTGCTTTAGCATTTGGCAAGACTGGAGGGATGGAGTAGAAGGGGCAGCAGAAACTTCTTAATCCAAACCCTCTCCCAGTCGAACCAAAACTGCTTCCCAAGGGAACAGATCCGGCTTTGGAGCTTCCCGCTCACTCATTTCACTCCATCTGTTGATCTGTGGCCCCACAGCACAGCTCTGCCTGCCTTGGCTGTCCCCAGCACTGCTGCTTGGCTGGAACACGAGGCCCGGGGAGGGAGGACATCCCTCACCTGAACTGCAATGCAACACCACCCTCTACCGAGGCTTCCTGCAAACACCAGGTGCTCTTTGAACGCCTCGGCTTACACCAGGCTTAAAGCTGCAGTAAAACTTGCTAAAGTCTGACTTACGTTTGGGGTTTCGCAGAGCATCGCAGGCACCCCAGTACTCACCTAGCCTGAAAATGCTTTTTGACAGACCTCACTTTTTGGAGGCATCAAAAACCAAAATGGGAATCAGGGCAGTTCACCCAGCCAGAAAGAACAAAGCCAACACACCAATTATGCTCAATTTAATGAGCATATTTGGTAATTAATTTAATTTAATTAATCTCAATTTAATGGGAAGCAGAGAATCTTACATTCCAGAAGATTTAGGAGTAGAATATTTGTCAGCTATTACAGTGGCACTTGCCCAGGATGCCACAACTAACAGCACAAATCATCACTACACGTGCAGCAGATTATTTAACAAACTGTGTGGGAGCAGGAGAGACCTCACCACAGATTTACATGAAAATCCAACACCATCCACACTTCTTTCTGCCATGTTCACTGAAGCTTCCACCCCATCTTAACCACAGCAGGCACCTCTTGTACAGATTTACACGTTGCCCTTTAAAACACCACTTTTGCATCACTTTTAGAACAGTACTTTTGCATCACTTTATATCAGAAAGCAGGGTAAGATTGCAAAATATCTCACAACTAAGTGTATTTCGCATCATTTAAAATGCTGAACACTTCAAGAGTTCATCCTCAAATTCCTTCATTTGCATTCTGCACCAGCAATTATCATTTATCCCTGGAAAGGCACCAGCTGCGCAGTTCTGTCTGCGAGAAGATCCACAAAGCAGGGCTGGCACCTGCACCAAAGGGAACAATTCACTGAGGCTTTCAACAAACTTCTTTTAGGTTTTCAGATGGAAACTAACTCCTGGGCTAACTGAAAACTGAAATGACTCAGGCCCTTTATTAATTACAATAATACTCACCCACAAGGAAGGGGAGAGCAGACTCCACTTCCAGCAAGTGCTTTTGGTTTTTTAAAACAGTAACAATTAAAAACCAAAGCACCTGCAGCTCAGACATTCCACAGTTACTTTCTTCAATATGTATTTAATTATTTAAGTTACTTACCTCCCTGACAGACAGCTGTGGGGGTAGAGACACAGAAAATACGAAACTGGTGAACTGGTAGTCAGCAGAATTAACTTTTTGGCACACCTGTAAGAGAAGGAGCTTATATGAAACCACAGCAATAGGACTGAGCTGATAATCTTTAATCTAGAATAATCACTGTGAATTCATGCTAACACACGCTCAGAGAGATGCCCAACATACAAACCAGAGTAATCACTAACAACTTACTGAAATAAAACCTTTTTTGTCCTGTTAAAAAATGAGTTACTAATAAACTGTATCCTTAGTGCTATGAAACAACCAAACTCACTATTTTAAGGCCAGGACCAATTGTATATTGAAATTTTAGGTGAAATCAGCATATCAGATAAGGAAATTATCAAATAATTAGGTTTTGTGGTGCCTTAACAAGTGCTGTCAGATTTTCCATTGCTACTGAAGAGAGTAGCTCTGAAACAAACCTTAGCAGCGGATTCTGTAAAAAGATACATAATCTGCCAATGGAAACAAAAAAGAAACAATTACGTACACGGTGCTTTCTGTCTAGTCTCATTTTTGACGCATTCCTGCTATTAAACCAAATCCTTTTCCATCGAAACTCTGTTAAACATCTCAGATGCCAGTGTGAGTTTTCTAGCTGATATTTCAGTTTGTCACATGAGCAATTCGATCGCTCAGAGATGGTGCTTGCAATGCCCTGTGCCCACATTCTCTCCTAACTCACATTTTCTCTATTATCCACAATCTGTTGTATCACCACAACATTTTTCTTCCCCTGTGGTACTTCATAAAGACAGGTTCATGCTCTGTTAGAAACATGTAGTTCAGAGAACAGCACTCGATGGCTCCTCATTTTCCTGTCACACAAAAAAGCGAAGAGAGGTCGCCAGTTCCACTGAGGTTTTCCTTGAAAGCAGCTGAACCTCAGGTCATCTCCTAAATTTATGTAACCACATATCTGTTAGTCCTTTTCTTAGGAAAGTGTGCTCCCTGCAGCCATTCCATTGCACCTGCACTGCTATTTTTAAAAAAAGTGCCACTATGACAAAGCCTGGGCAAAATTCGGTCCCACCACAGATGCAACTTCCCAGCTGCACAGGTGTGCAAACACTGCCCAGAAGCAGGATGGAGTAAAATTCTGCCATCTACATTTCAAATCTTCAAGACAGGCAAATGTTTTGGTTTGTTTTTTGGTCTCTTTCTTTCAAAAGAAAAAGAAAACATTTCTTTTAGAACAAACAACAAAAAAACTGCACTGTGTTTGCAGTCACCAGCTCTATCCTGTAGGCCCCAACATACACAAGCTCCAAAAAATTACCCCAAAAGGCTAAAAATTTACCTTTTTAACAAAGTCAGCCTCGCAGTACTCCTGGAGAATTCCCAAACACACGTTGCAAACCTTCCCAGCCGAGCTCTCCGTCGCAGCGTTCCCATCGTCAGCCGAGGGAATCTGCGGGATGGCTCCGTTGTGGTTCACATCACCAGCTCCTTCTCCCCTGTGCTCAAGTCTGACTCTCTTACAAGGTGGGTCAGCCACATCCAAACAGGCTGTGCCTTCTCCTTCCTGCTTGTTCTTCAGAAATTCCTGCAAATCCTTCAGCAAATCCTAACACAAACAGAGGAATCACACCGTGGTTGTTTTTTCCTCTTTAACAAACACAGTTCCATAAGGCAGTACTTTTCCAGTTGAGGCTCAGGATATGTAATTAACAACATGGAATTTATACCCAAAGACATCTTTAAGACACAATTCAACAGCTCCAAGCTGCATTTCTCTCAAAATAGAGATTTCCAGAGAAAATATTGCTGAACAGACTTGTTTATCATCCACGAATGAAAGCATTTCCCAGACTTGGCTTGCAGAAACACATTTATCTTTGCCCCATCACTACTCCATGAAAAGAGACATTTAGTGCCTTCTTGTCATTTAGATTATGTTAGAATTTAATTCCTCCAACTCCACTAGCCCAGGAAGAGAGCTGGCCACTATAACCAAAAGAGGAGAGAGTAGACACAGGTGGGGGTGAAATTAAACACACGGAGTAAGAACTTTGTATCAGGAGAGAAGCCTTCAAAAATTAAGAATTCCCTCCATGTCTCTGATTTCTGGAAGGATGAGAGACAAGACATAGTTCAGGAAGAAGGATTCATTGAAAGGTTTTCAGTAAGGAAGACAGCAGTTACTGTGTTGTTGCAACTCAGAGGGAAGTGAGGTAGAGACGCCAAAGAATGAAAAACAGCACAATGAACGAACACTCCTCAAATAATTGATAAAAAATGGAAAAGGATAGGGAAGAAAGATGTTAAAAATGAATTGTGGAGAGTCTAAACTTGAACAAAGGTGAAACAATCAAGACAGACACGAGCAGACACAAGCACAAAGACAGGGGATTGGAGCAAGCTAAGAAGGATGTCTAATAACACTGTGTTTCTCTGATTTATCCTTAACCTTTGATCTGCAATTCTTAGTTGCATCCCCCTACCAATCCTGCAATTTAATGTAAATTTCCTTTACATTAAAGGAAAAACCACTGTTTTTCATAACTCTTTTTCCTCTCAGGCCAAGAGCCCAAGAACACAACAAAGGACAAACCTGGTGGGGATGTCTGTAGAGCCCCTGTGACCCCACACAGCAGAACCTCAAAACACATCGTGGGCAAGTGCCAGTGCTGAGCAACAGCTGAACAATCGGTCTGTCCTTCTCTGTCAGTGAAGACATGCTGGGCAAACCTAAAATCCAACCCAGAAAAGCAAAAAAGGAAAGCTCAGAACAAACACAGTTCAGCAATCCGATCATAAAAAGACTCAGCTGGCACTTATGTAGAGTAACTGGAATTTTTTTTTTGTCCTCTAGAGAAAATTTAGGATACACGTTTGTTTTAAATCACAGGCACAAGAGAAGCAGAAGACCAGCCCAAAAAGACTGGGGGAAAAGCTCCTGTACTTCCCAGGATTTTCCTAGAAAACCTGAACTCCAGTTCAGACAAGGGAATGCCGAGCTTTTGCCCAGTTTTATCTTGGATCAAGTACATGACACGCTAATCTTTACTGAATGAAGGAGGGTGGAGCTAAAACGGATTAAGGCAAATTGAAAATGGAAATTCCTCCTCAAATTGCAGTGACTAAAGACTCGGTGTGTTAAAATCACGGAGAAAACAAAAAGAGCCTCAAACCACCCCCTTTTGTCACACAAAGCCCCTCCAATCTTTTAAAGATTTATTTCCCTTCTCAATATAGAACTCATGTTTTTGTGAGAAATCTCATAATGCTTCTTTCCCTCCCCTAAAACATCATGGCTAATTTGGTTTCCTGGCCGAAATTTCGTGATGGGATAGAACTCAGCAATTTTTCGGAAAATACGGAAGAAGAGAGATTCCCAGTCAGGTGCTCACCCTTACTGGACATCTAGGAAATTTCAGGAGGCACATAAGGATAACCACAATTGTTCAGACCAAAGGTTTAATGAGTCCATTGTCAGCCAAAGTGGGACTAAATTCAGCGAGGAATTCCACAGTACTAATGAACCACCTGATTTTGGTTTGGGCTTAGCTCCCGTAAGCAACATCTGATACTCTCCTAGTTTTTATGTCCCATGGGATGGGACATATCCATGTTCTCCAAGCCAGCCACAGACTGTTTTGCCTGCAATATCCAATGCTGCTCAGCCATGGAAAAGTTATTAATTCAGTGAATTTCTTTTAACCCGGGTTTGGATGCTTTATGCTAAGCTCTAAAACCGAGGGCTACCTGGAGAACTTCAAAGCTGCTTTTAAAGAGAAAGAGCAAACACAAGCAAAACACGCTTTTGGGTGAATGCAACCTCAATTCCACCTTCGTGAGACTTAAATGCGGGCAGTGGGTGGCACGTAAGGGCAAACGTGCCAATACTCGTGACATCTGGTGGCAACGTGGGGGGAGCAATCAGGGCCCCCGCTCCGGCCCAGCACCCCTCATGTGTGAGGGGGGAGAGCTCAGGACCCCCGTTCCGGCTCCGCTCCCGCTCCGCTCCCGCTCCCATTCCCATTCCCATTCCCATTCCCATTCCCATTCCCATTCCCGGTCCCGCTCACCCCTCGCTCGGCGGCCCGCGGAGCCGGCACAGGCTCGCTCAGCGGAGCGGCAGAGCGCATCGCTCGGCCGGCGCGGCAGGGCGCCGTGCACGCAGGGCGGCTGGTGGAATAGCTCGGCGCTCCCGCGTGGTGCCTGCCAGCGGGCGGGGCCGAGCGAGGCCGAGCCCGAACCGAGCGGGGCCGAGTGAGGCCGAGCCGGGGTCGAGCCCGAGTCGAGCGCGGCCGAAGCGAAGCCGAGCGAGGCCGAAGCTGAGCCGAAGCTGAGCCGGGCGGGCGCGATGGCGGCGACGCCGCCGCCCAAGCCCTGGGAGTCCCGGCGGCTGCCGGGCACCGCGCCCGCCTTCCAGTGAGTGCGGCCGTCACTCCCCNGTGCGTTCACGGTGCTTTCGTGGGGGCTGTGCAGCTCCGTGAGCCCCCGAGCCTCTGCAGCGCTGAGGGAGCTGCCTGTCACCCGCAGGACTTGGCAAAGATTCCTGTGTGTTGTCAGTCCCGTGTGTGTTCCCGTCCTCTGGGAGCTCTCCCAGAAAATCCAGCCTGCTCGTGGAGAAGGATGCACAGAAAGTGTTTGTAAACTCCGTCCTTTTTATGAGAAGTCGAGGGAAGCTCGCTCGGTGCCTGAATACTCGTCTTGTTTTTCACTTGGTGCTGGTGACTGCAATGGGAGGGAGCTGGAACTGGGCAAAAGGTTGGCCCAGCACTAAACATTGAGCAGAAACTTCGCTGTGTTCTCCGCAGCCTGCAGCGTGCTGAGCCAGCGGTTTGGTGTTGGTTTTTCATTCTGGGCTTATTTACCCCGTTTTAAATGGCTTCGAGCAGCTTTGAAGTGGGGTGTCCCAAGTTGGCTACTGGGGAGAGGACTGTAGCGTGACTTACTGAACTACGATAGCTTTGTTTTCTGGGATAATAACTTATTTTTCCTCCTGTTTTCAACTGCTGAGAGAGTTTCAGTCTATGATGGAAAAAGCAGCAGTGTAAAGATACAAATATTATTCTTTGCTGTGGAAACCTGCAAGTTTTGCTGAGAGGAAGCTGTTCCCTACCTTGTATGGGAATAGTACAGCAAGCAGCAGCTCCATAGCAATTCCAGCTTGACTTTCTTCACTTTTTTCTGGACTGCAGAAGTGGGAAGTCGTGGGATGAGGCAGTAAGCATGGGAAATAAAATGTTTGACTTTTAGGGTGATAATATCTGAATGAAACACATATCTTTTTATTGAAATGGCAGAAGCTGGACAAAAAGCTGCTTGACAGAATTCAAATGCCAGTCAAGTGCTTGCAGAGTTTTATTACAAAGGGCATTGATAAAATGATTTAAACTTACAGGCATTCAAAGGAAAAGAGAAATTACTAAATTAAGACCTCTGCCAACGCTTATCAGTAGTAGATTCAACCCCATGACAATCTGCACGAAGGTAATCAGGTAGTTTGGGTAGAGGGGGAAATTGGGGGCCCCAAAGCCCTTGCACATATTGTTGCATAATTACTTGGATTCTCAATTAGGTCATGCCACCCTTTAAGAGTGGATTCAGAGGAGCTCTCAAGCTTTCTTCCTGCTGTATCATTGGCTCATTGGATAGAACAGCTGGGAACAAGTGTTGGAAATAAAACTTTCAGATTGGAAAGTTCATAAAAATTCGTGTTAGGGCCTATGGGAGGCTTTCATGTGCAGAAGAGTGACCTGGGTGTTAGAGCAGCAGGTTTGATGGCTCTGGGTTGTGTATTTCATGTGTTGATACATTAAATACACAATTAATGATAGAATAAATAGACCAAGTTTTCCCAGGTTTACATTCCAGTTCCATGTTTATGCTGGATATCATTATGAGGGTTTTATTCCCCTGAAAGATCTGTGTTTCCTGACCAGATTTTTTACTTCCAGCATTGTACAACATACTGAGGGTTTGGCTCCCAGGTTCCCTATCCCAGCACTGCTGAAACGCACTGTGGTGTTTATGTAGTTAGCCAATGAAAATTTAAATGAAAATTTAAACTTTGGGTGCTGATCTTGATTATGTGAATTCCTTTAGGTCTGCTGACTTGGGTGACAGCCTGCTGACCAGGCCCGGACAGCCCGCGGTGGCACGAATCCCTCCACCCATTTTGCCAAGGCCATCCCAGCAAACGGCGAGCAGCAGCCTGAGCACTTTCAGGCCAGCCTACAGCAGTTCTTTTTCTCCAGGCTATGGCTCGTATGGCACCTCTTTCTATGGAAGCTATAGTCCCTACAGCTATGGCTACGGAGGGCTGGGCTATAACCGCTTCTGTGCCGACGGCATTCCTCCCAGCAGGTTTGTGCAGCAGGCTGAGGAGAGCAGCAGAGGCGCCTTCCAGTCCATCGAAAGCATCGTGCACGCCTTCGCCTCGGTCAGCATGATGATGGATGCCACCTTCTCAGCTGTCTACAACAGCTTCAGAGCCGTGCTGGACGTGGCCAACCACTTCTCCCGCCTCAAAATTCACTTCACCAAGGTGTTCTCAGCTTTTGCTCTAGTGAGAACTATAAGGTACCTCTACCAACGCCTGCAGCGCTTGCTGGGTCTGCGGCAGAGCTCTGAGAACGAGGATTTGTGGGCTGAGAGCGAGGGCAAAGTAGCTCGTGCTGGCCTTGAAGACAAGGTGGCCAACTCTGCAAAATCCTGGCCCATTTTCTTGTTCTTTGCTGTTGTAATGGGAGGCCCCTACCTGATTTGGAAGCTGCTTTCTACGTACAGTGACGAGGAAACAGGTAAAGATGACCTGCAGCACCAGAGAAGTGCAGCACGTGTTGTTCCTTTTGTCGTTGCCTGTGTAGTGATTAATCTCACACTACAGCAATAGGAATTAATAGATGCTGGGGCACAGTACTGAATTTTAGGCATGGGAGGCAAGTGACAGCCTGCCTGTTGTTGAGTTAGGATGTGGTTTCATGCTGAGGCTTTCTGCGATTCCAGAATTGTGGTTCCTCTCTATTTCTGGTTCCTTCCTATTAGATGTGGCAGTTTGGGTTGGGTGGGACAAGTGTTGGTTAGATTTACTCAATAAATCTTGCTTGTCGTGTTACTTCTGTGTCTTCTCTATTGGAGAAGTTTTAGCAAGGAAGTTAAAGTGTTTTCTTCATTTTCCTTTGAAAACACACCAAACTTTGTAACTCATAGCAGATAAACTTGTGATTTGTGTTTGCAAACAGTGTCTAGTAACTGGGCGAGTGGAGAAGATGACCATGTGGTTGGAAGAGCAGAATATGATTTCAATGCTCTCTCAGAAGAAGAAATTTCTTTCCGTGCTGGTGACATGCTAAGATTAGCACCCAAAGGTAAACTTTAAATTTTCTGTTTATTTTCTCATCACATGTGAAGTAAGTTATAGTGTAAGAGTCTGAAATTTGAAACAAAAAAGCCCCCAAACCACCTTATTTGACCAAATTCCTCAACCACACTGATTTTTACTCCCCGTTAAGTGATTACTTGCATTCTAATAAAACTTACAGAGTACTTTTGTTCAGTTTTGTTGAACTGTTTTGTGACTTGATGCTTTCGCATTCTCTTCTTCAGAACAACAACCCAAGATCCGTGGTTGGCTTCTGGCTAGTTATGATGGCCAAACAACAGGACTTGTGCCAGCTAATTACATCAAAATCCTGGGCAAAAGAAGAGGTAGGAGAACAGTGGACCTGGAAAGGGTTACGGAGCAGCGGCCAGCCTTTCCCAGCACAGCTGTCAGAGGAGCCCCTGCTGCTGTGACTTTGGAGGAGCAGGAGGCTGCTTTTGAAACTGTTTTTGCTGGAAGCAGCAAAGTTCCCGTTGCGCCGGACTCCGCCGCGGCTGGCGGAGAGAAGCAGGAACTCTGATGCACTTTGATCAACAAAGCAACTGAACTGTGCTTTATTGATACCACTTAGGGTTTGTTGGAAATCTGGTTTGTAGTGGGGCACTGGTGGGTCTGTACCAGTTATTGCTGCTACTGGCTGGTGAAGGGATGGAGAAATGATTGCTCAAATTTGTGGTATTTATTTTTGGCTCACCTAAGGCTTTACGTCAGTGATTCATTCTATCCAACCACCTGACAGCAACTCTGAGATCTTGAGATAGGAGAAGTGAGGCATTTATAAAAAAGCAAACAAAGGAAAAAAGAAGTAGGGACTGCCATTCTTGTTTAGGAGACAAATTAACACCCAGCCTTCGCAGGAGCATTGGCTCAACACAAAGTCTCTGCAATAGATGTGCAAAGGGAAGATTGTTTTCTGTAAGGTGTCCTCCAAAACTTCACACTCAGAACCATAAAGGAGTAATAGCACATTGTCTGCCTCTGAAAGGAGGGAGAATTGCAGGAGATGGACACAACTGAATAGTTAGAAGGTTTAGGTTGCTTTTCATAAGAAGTAGGGTTCTGTCATAAAGAACTTGGCTCTCGGAAAAAAGGGACTTGGGAGGACGGGAGCAGAAACAGAGTTTGCAAAGGGAGAGCAGTGAGGCATCAGCAGTAGTTCCAGTCACTCTGTTTTGTTTATTAAAAGGCAGAATAATAAACAGTCTAATTAGTCTAACTAATGAGTGCAGTCAGGCACTCTTTAGTTGTTACTCCCTTAACTCACTTTGCATCACTCTTAGCCGTTCTGTGTTGTAGCCTGTTAGCTGCCTGTCCACAGTCTGTCAGCTACCATCTGCATCTCAGCTCATGTCTGTCTTTTATTGATTTTATAGGAGTGTCAAATACCTATCCTGCGTTTTTGAGCAGTAGGAAAGCCTTGAGTTGGGGGAGGTTGAAAGTAATTGGAGCATCAAAGAAAAAGTAACATTTCTTGCTTAATTATCTCAGTTAGAGAAGGTCTTGGAGTGGACAAATGTCTTATGCTGCCTTTCAGGTGGTAAATTTTGCATCTGCCCATAAAATTTGAGGGCTCCAGTCTATCAAAAGCCATAAAAATATTAAGACTGTTCAGAGTATTTTCTTCATGTGCGTGTTTGAGAATTCTGTCTTGAAATACGGTTTTGGTTTTTTGTTAAATGAAGCAAAGATAATTAAAAACTTTTTTTTTTCCTTGTAGTATGTATGTATAACATGAACTTCTGAAGGTTACATCAGAGGATTAAATAACTAAGTTGGTCTTAATCATTAAAATAGCTGTTTTATTTTAAAGGTACTCGAAAATATAAGTAGGGCACAGGCCTTTGCTTAACTGATTGAGTAGTTTCAGTTTGGCCATTCCTACAGGGATCTTCAACACCCATTATGTGTTAACAAAGCTTTCAGTATTTATATTTTAATTGCATTTGCTGGCCTTGGGTTCTTAGAAGTCTGTTCAACACAACAAAACTCTAAAAAAACCTGAAATGAGCACAATTTTATCAGGGTAGGATGGTTGAAAAGACAGATATTATGCTGGAACCTTGATTTTAAAGTCATCTCTGAATGCCTGTTGTTAATAAATAGAACATGAATTTAAGTGGTTGTGCTCAGGTATTGGGAGATGGTGATTAGAATAATTTATAGTAAATTGTTAGGTTTTCAAGTGCAGATATAAAGGAAAGAGTTAAAGGGCAAATGAAAAACTTGAAAATAGGTTTAAAACACAACATGTTCCTGAGACATTGCCCTGTGTACCAGGGCATAGAATAAAACTATCTGTATTTGAAAATTAAATCTGTTGTTGAGATGAAAATAGCAAAAAAAATCTGAAATCTAAAATACAGAGAGGAAAAAGGGGGGAGAGGGGTATCAAGTGTACAGTTCTGTTTGTAGAGTGTGTCCCTGGAGGGAATTAATTTACTGTCCTGAGATGTAATTAATGGACTGTCACCCTCTCTTGTGTCAGTGAAAGATTTCAATCAGAGGAAGAGTCTTTAAATGAATGAATAAATAAACCCCAAGCTTTTTTTTTCTTTTTTTTTTTAGAGTATCTATTCAAGTAGATTTTTTGTTTTTCTGGCTGGTTTTTTCCTGTTTTCTCTTCTGTTTTCTGGCTCAGAACAAGTTGAGAAGACAGTGCCATGATGTTTGTTGGAATGTTTTAAGTCTTCTTTTTAGAAGGACAAGTTTAATTTCACTTTCAGGTCCTACTATTTTGACAACAATTCTTTTAGTAGGAAGATAGGTTGTTCTTACCTGAGTTGTCTTTTTATTTGTTTGACTTAGCCTACAGGTCGCTGTCATCACTGTATCTATTAAACCTCAACAAGAATTTTGATCCTTTCAATCTTGCAATTACTTTAATTGGAAAAGAAGGCTCTGAGGAAATGAAGTCAGTTATTTAACTCACAATTAATTGTACTGATTGCAGAAGGGTATTAAAGTTCATTGAAGTAAAACATATGCTACAATTCACTGTCTGTTTCTGTCCATGTGTCAGGCTACAGAAAAAAGACCTAAATGAGCACTGGGTGAAAAGGAAGGCTGGTGGACAGGCTGCTCAAGACTTGCACAACTTTAGGAAGGGGAGAAGACCAGAAGGAGCAGGTGTGGCTGCCAACAGGAGAGTGTAGAAGAGGAGATCAGAAAAGAGAGGTTGCTGAAATATTGCTTAACTTGAGCATTAGGCAAGCAGCTCTTATTTTGAGGTCTCTACATACTGAGTTACCTTTATGTTACTCTTTGGAATTATTTATACACCTGTAGCAGAGCTAGATGTCTGTAACAGAGCTTTGACATCTGTTTATATAAGGTTTTAGTTTATTCTTACCTAAATCTTACTGATACTGTTGAGTAGATCAACCATTTTCTGCTTGAATATGTGAGCTGCTGACAAACGCCACTTCTGAGTGGTGCAGACAGAACATGAACATGCACAAGGTCAAAGCTTTGTTCAGCTCTCTGAATAATACATTTAAAATGCCCTGTTTGTCTAGTAAAAATAAATTGGCCACTTTTGCACAGGTTCAAAAACTCCTCCTTGTGTGGAATGAGATTCCATGTGGGATATTAAGGTTGTTCTGACTCACTTGGCAGTCTTGGCAAAATTTGCTAGTGAGGTAAATACAAAGCAAATGCAGTTTCTTACAAATCTCATCTGTTTGCCATGAAAATCTTCCAGAAGAGGTGCCAACTTGGAAACCAACACAGGGATTTCTTTATAAACCAAGTGTAGAAATACTCTTGTCTGCAATCATAGCACAACTGTACTTGTTTAACAGAACATAACACAAGAAATGATGTAACTCCTTCCAGATTTTTATCTGTGCAGGCGTGGCCCACGTGTTGGGATTTGTGAACATTTTGGGGCTGTAAAGGCAACAATTAGTAATTGTGTGTGTCCACAGGGGGTGAGACACATCCTTTTCTCTTCTTGTATCTTGGACTGGTCCCTTTGCAGAGCAATCTGAAGCAGCTTTGGGCTGCTAAATCTGTCCCCTAGGTTCTGTGGCCACGTGGAGCTCAGCCTTTAAACAGCTGGATAATCTCTCCTTGGAACACGTGTACTGGTGTAACTGGTTTGACTGGTAACAGAGGCATGATGTCAAGGCAGGACACCCCTGGGTCTTTCTTACCTGCTTGGAGCTACTGAAGTTCCCTGAATTTCACTATAGTCACAGAACTATCAGACTGGAGCAAACGACAGGGATTATTTATGCTGGCACAGTATGAACACAGTCTTGTGGGTTTAGAAATGAAAAATACAAAAAGACACTCCCAGTACTTTTGAATTATTGTCACTGATCAAGCACGGTCTCCAGAACAGCAAATGAGTAAAATTTAAGATACTGATTTTTTTGTTTATTCTTAAATACTGATATTTTTTCCTCATTTAAAAGAATTAACAGGGGGGGACGACTGAACTTCTGCCTAACAGCACAGGTTAATTCAAAAACCACGTTCCAGTTCTCTGACACACCATCAAGTTTCCATTCATTATGAAAGAACTGGATGTCATCATACTACAGCAGTATTTCCAGCCTGAGCTTATTCTGTGGGTGGCTGTGGGGTGGTGTGAAATCAGTGAGTTTTGCTTTCACTGAGACCTAAGGGAAGCTTTCAGACTGACTTAGAGAATTTAGATTGCAGATATTTGTCTAAATCAGTGGAATCATTTTTTCTGATTTTTTTCTGTGCTTTTTTTGCCTTCTCTTTCCTCATTGTATTATTCCAGAGTTTGCAAGTGGGGTTTTTGGAAAGAAAATTATTGATATCCCTGATTTTTGCCAAATTACTACAGAGGAACAGAAGTTACATGGTGTGATTGGGAAGGATTGTGGTGTGGGAAATGGGGATCTGGGCTGGTCTTTATCAGGCACGGGTGGCTTCCCACAGGAAGTAATTTTAAAATGTTTGGGAATACTTGCTACAGTAGTAGACATGCAGTAGGAATCAAACTGTGTGGGTGAAATAACAGCATTGGGACTGTCTGAGCCTTGGCAGAATAACTCCGGTGAACCGCTCCCAGTGGTTGGGCTGTTGTGTGTAATTAGCTCTAACTTCCATGTTCTGCTACTGTTTTTTATAGTTAACACTGTGTCAAATATTAACATCGGCTGAAAACCTGGGAAAAGCTTAAACTGAGGCTCCTCTTTGGCGGGAGCATGGAGTGCATTAACACATTAATTAATTAGCGTAATTAATTAGCTGTGCTTACATCACGAGCCTGATTCGAGTGTCCGATGCATTATTTTGGCGGGCGGTAAGAACTTCTCGTGGCCGGGCTTTTCCTTCCCCGCGGGGTTCTGGCAGGTGGGAGCGCGGCGGGGAACTGTGCGTGCGAAAAGCGGAGCTGGGCGCCGTGGGGGTCCAGCAGCAGAGGGAGAGGGCCGCGTGACGTCACACGGAGCGAGGGCGAGGCCGGCGTGACGTCACTTG
>VZTF01004039.1:1404403-1590250 GCA_013397755.1 Cnemophilus loriae
CCGCCCCGTGAGGGCGGCGCCCGGCGGCGCCGGCAGATGAGGGCGCGGACGGGGAGCCGCCGGGTCCCGCTCGGCACTCGGTGGAGCCGAGACCCCGTCCCGCTGCTACCTCGGTACGTCCCGAGGAGGAGCCGCTGCCTGTCCTGTCCCGTCCCGTCCCGTCCCGTCCCGCTGACCCCGCGCCTGGGAACCGCCAGGTAAAGCCGGGAGAGCGCCCGGGAGGGGTCCCGGCAGAGAGCGCCCGGGGGGGCCCGTCGGGGGGCATCGCGCGAGGAGGCTGCTGCGCTTGTAGGGTGTCTGAGACCGGGTTTTATTTTTTTAATTTAAACGCTTTGTAATTTTTAATGTTGGCTGGTACGTGGGCAAGCTACAAAGTTGCTGTTGTTCCTCTCCCCCGCCTCATTCTGCACCATCACTTCCTTGCGTTTCAGGGCTGTGGATGGAAACCTCGTGCCCATCCCACCACCTTCACCTTCCCTCAGGTTGTGCGCCTGCAAGGGGTAGTAATTATTTATTTCTACGTTAATTATTTGCTTTAAATAATAAAAAAGTCGAATCAGATTGTGTCTCCCCATAAGGAATTAACTCTTAGGCATCCTTTGCACCACATAATTTAGAATTGTGACTATTAATAGAAATTCCCGTTGTCACGAACCTTTTTATGCTGTGCATCTCAAATGAGTTGGTCAGACTTAAATAATTTGGAAACTTTTTTTTTCTCTAGTTTTCGTTGTTGAGAAAAGGGTTAACCCGAGCTTTTCTTGCAGTAACAGAGCGGAGAGAATCTGTAGAAGTTGCTTTTTCTCTTAAGAATATGATTTGTTACAGGCTTTATGTTGCTGCTTTTGGAGAGTTCTTGCATGAGACAGAATCTTGCATGGGTCTTTGTATTTACAACAGGATTTCCTAAAGGACAAAAAGGCAAATATTGAATGTCATGTATAAAGCTGCAAAGAGGAGTCCCGTGCTCTTTCCAGGATATAAATAAATACACTTAACTTCTGTATGCTTGTGATTAAGTCAGTTCCTTCATTTGTCTTTGCAGCAATAAGCATATACAGAACTGCATTTTAATGTGGAGGATAAGCAAATAAAGAAACATGTATGAGAGACAAAGACTTGATTCTCTCTGAACGTGTCATCACGTTTTAGAGCACCTGTCATCCCTTCATGCTCGGGCTGCTTCATGGTCCATGGGGTTGATGTGTTGTAAACCTGTTACCACTGAAGCACTTGGAATTTTTCCCTGTAAATTACAGACTCTTTTTTTTTTTCTTTTTTTTTTTAAAAAAAAAAATTGTTTGCCTTCTCTCTTTTCTTCTTTTTAAAATTGCCCAGTGTAATCATCCCATAGCACTAGCCCTCAAAATGGTGATTTATGGCATATTGACATCGCTGGTAATTTTACTTGCATTAAGCCTATTTTACGGTGGCAAACCAGGGGATTATAATACTCCATCACTTGCTTATCTCATCCAAACATATTTTGAAACCAGCTGCCACATGTGTAGGAGCTAGCACAAGCAGTCAGCTGTGTTTCATAACCACTGGGGTTTGCCACTGGTGCTGACCTGTTCGGGCCCGGTTATTTCTCCTCCTGACAGCAGCGACGGGAGATGTTCAGGGGCTGCAATGTAATTGTTACTGACGCCTGTCTGCACGCTGGCAGAGAGGAGCCTCCGCCACTGAATCCCCTCAGTGACACTGCTTGGAAGTGCTCTCAGGGTGAGGGATAAGGACACAGTGACTTCAGGGGCTGAGCCACTTTTACCTGAGAGTGGCATCTATTTTACTCGGAATTTTTGGGCCCATATAACCTGTGAGGACCTTTCTCCTTTAAAACTGGCTGTTTGGTGTGTTTTGCAGCAGATTTCATTTAGATAGAATTGCTAAAATGGTGTGAAATTTTCTATAGGACTTGTCTTCTGTTTTGTGGCTTTTTTTTTTTTTTTCTTCTTTTTAAATCTCATGACTGTGGGAAACCAAAGAATTCTCTCAGTGAGTTCTGGGTTTTTTCCTTCATTTAATTCAGCTGCTCTTTTGAGAGGATGAAAGCTTACAGTTATCTGCTGCTGTGATTTCTGTTCCTACCAACAAAACAAGCAGAAAAAAGGGCTGGAAAGGCTTCTAGAGGGAGAAAAAATCAGGGCTATTTTGTGTATTTTAAGCATCTTTTAGAAAGAGGGTGGCACAAAAGAAACATCTACATGTAGTATGCTTTTAGTAACAAGTCATCAGGTGTTATCTAGGTGTATTTTCTCTCAAATTCTCTATAATTCTTGCTTTATAAGCCAAAAATTTGTGTGTGGCTTTTAAGTTCTGTTATTTATGGGATCTGCTTAAGGTACTTCAGAAAAGGGTCTGAGTTGCTTTAAAAATGTGAATCCCTCCTGAGCTCTTTGGCTGTGTGTTATTTGAACATGTAATTCTTGATTAATGCCTGCAGTTCCTTCCCAGCATAAACTAAATCAGTACTTTGGACTTTTACTCTGTTCCCTGGTGCTATACATAAAATCCATCTGGAAAAAAGAGAAAAAAAAAACCCTAAATATAGTCCTGTTTTTTTGAAGTGTTTACTGCTGTCCTTGTATGCTTTGTTCTGGTGCTCAGCTTGAAGCTGAGGAATAAGAGGTTTTTGGAACTGCTCATCCTGGCTAATAAGGAGTTAGGAATGTCAGGTGTTGGGGATGAGAGCTGAATGAGATTCAGGTGTTGTTTCCTGGCTCCAAAATGTTGATGGTCCTTAAATTGGTATCCTAGCTTGGTTTCTGAATAATGGTAGTCAGGTGTGCTGAACAGGTGGGCAGAGCAAGAGAGAGCAAAGCTGAGAGTAGAAGGTTTGTGGGAGCACATAACTGTATTTGAATGTGAGTAAATTTACATTAAAATGCCCCTCTGTAACTTAGGCTGTTTATTCTGAGATTGTGGGAAGCCCTTCTGTTGTATTAGAGGGCTCAGAGGTGTGATTTCCCCTCTGCAAGAGGCAGCTCAGAGGAATGGTGGATAATACCTGCTGCTCTTGAGTTGGCTTTGGTGTGTTTTGTACACTGCTTGTGCCTCGGGGTTTTGAGATTATGTAAATTTTGTTCAAAAAAGCCTCACTACTTGACTTTAATGCTGTGGTAAACACTTCCCCTAGTAATTTATGGAGTGCTGCAGGTAAAGAAGATCAAGCTTTAGCAAACCATGCAGTGAGACTTGCTGAAAACTCTTTCTCTTCTAGGCTTAAGTAGCCAAAGATGAGTCGTGGATTCTCAGAAAACAATAACTTCCCCTATGACAACAACCAAATGGTTTTGGATATGATCCTGTGTTCCCTAATTGGTGTTCCTCAGCCTATCAACTGGGACAGTGTGGCAAGGCTGGTGCCGGGATACACATCCAAAGAAGTGAGTTTACTAATAAAAGAATTTGTATGCTTTAAGCAGTGCTTTATGGAGAAGAAAACATTTCTGGGAGGAGGGAGGGAAACTGAAGTTCAGGGATTTTTTTTCTAGAGTAATTTACACCTAATTGAAAATGTTAAGAGAGGAGTAGATTGAAAAAATGTGGGGGGTTTGGTTTTGTTTTGTTTCTACAGAACCTGAGCATTGAAATTAAGGAATGCATTCTGCATTTTATTTCATTAGAACTTACACAGAATAAGAATGAAAATTACTGGAAAGGAAAAATTAAAAAGTGGAATTAAAAAAAAAGGGAGCTGTGCTCCTATATTCCAAACTCCATAGCTAAGGCTTGGATGGAAAGGATGCCAGTACCCACTAACCCCATGCAGGTTGTAGTATCCTTACTAGGAAACCTGATAACTCTCTCTGCTTGTTGTTACAACTCTAAACAAGGAGGAGTTACAGATCTCTGTTAGGTAAAGAGTGCAGTTGCTTCTTTTTGATCCTACAAGATGTGCATTTTTCATTCTTTGGTTGAAAGAGAGTTGGAAGAACCTCTGAGTACTTCTCTTTCTGGTTTGCTGAATTTCCTGGTGAAATGCTTGTATTTTTTTTAATAATTTTGACTTTTTCATTTCTGAGAGGGTGTAAGCTGAGAAAAGAAAACAAAATGTCTTTTGCCCTTGTGAGTCAGCAAAGCTGAAAGAAAACAAGCCAGTGGTCTTGACTTTCTTGCAAACCTAATCAAGTGTGTCAGCTCACATTTATAGCAGTGCTATTGGGCGTTGCTGTACCCTTATATTTAGAACATAAAATTGAAGGATTGGGTGTGGAAGCTTCTGTGGAATGTTACTGCCTTTCAAGTGCTTGGGGATGTCTCTGCTGTTCACCTTTCAATGTGCAGACAGCACTGGGCACGTTAAGCAAATAAATTAATATCAGTGAGGTCACTTATCATATTAATTCGTATGATTGATTGGTGCATGTCTGATTACTCTGGTTTTAAAGAACTAAATGTCCCAAATATGTGGAGTCCCTGTTGAAAGCAGTTACATAAAAACACAGATATCCCTTTATTTATCTCTTGTATGTATTAGAGTGGCATCCCAAATTTGAGACACTATGAATAGCAGAAGGATGTCCCTGTGTGCCCCTGGCCCAGACGGGCACTGGCATGGAGCAATGTCTGTTAACTCAACCCTAAATAAATAAATAAAACCAGCTGCTAATGGAGCCCAACACTTGTGTCACAGGAGGAGCACCTGTAGAATTCAGTAGATTTATTTCTTTGTGCAAGTTACCTCTGTGCTGGACTTTGCTGAACCAAACCTATAATTCTGATTGTGTTGGTACAAATTTACAGAATGGAGAGACTTTCTAGTTCATCAAAAACAGAGGATGAGAAGTTTATAGAACTGCAATGGGAACAAAAAACGAATAGAACTGCAGTGGGAAGCACCAGTCCCTTTTGTCCAAATTGGAATGGAGGTCATAAAGTAAAAGAATAGTAATTGGGAACCAATTTCTGTTGCCACTCATAATAACATTTGACTGTGTTTATGGTAAAAGAACTAGTTACAAAATGAGAATTCAGACTCTCCCCGTAACTTTCTCTTTGAAAACCAGGCTTAAAATCACAGGGTTTAAGGAAATGAAAGTTAAAACAGGTTCTATCTAATTTTTTTCCTCTTTCTATTAGAGTCTTTAATTATGCTAACTCTTATTTTACTGTGTATTTATATACTTTCCTGATACCATTAAGTAGGAAGCATTATGAGTTTGATATCAGTAACTGTTCACGTGCAAAAATGTGCAATACAGTATCCATCTCAAATCATAGTTATTAAAAATGTGCCAAAAGCTACTGCTTCATTGTCCTATCATTTAATCTTGTGACAGTGTGCAAAAAGGTTTGATGAACTAAAAAGCAGTGGAAGTTCACCTGTTGACAACCAATATAATCCCCTGATGGCTGCTGGTGGGAGTCCTGTGGAAACTTTAGCTACGTACATCAAATCCTCCTTGCTCGATACACAGACAGAGTTTCAGGAGCCTGCTATTGGGCAGGATTCCATTACTATAACTGGTATGTTTTCAGTCATTCTGAAATATATTGGCTTTGATAATCAGTATGTGCATGCTTCTGGCCTGAGTGGCTAAGTCCACCCAGGAATAACAGTCATTGATCTTTGGAGAGTTAAGAGTAAATATAATGTGTACAAAAAGGCACTCGCCATTAGTTTAGTTTAAGAATCAATGTTGGCTTGGGTATTTTTGGTAGCTTGTCCTTCCAAGAGGCACAAATCCTTCTGCTGAGTCCTCTGTTTGGGATTTTTGGTGGTGTGCTGTTAACCCTACAGCCATTTGAAGTCACGTTAAGCAGCGTTATTAAAATAACTGGAGAGTATTGTGAAGAAAAGCTGCAGGAAGCTGAGGAGATGATCCCTCGAGGGCAGACCTTCCTCTCCCAGCTAGAAGCTCTGTGTTTGCCAGGGATGGGTACAGAGGACTTGGAGCAAAATGTGGCTAATTTTTGCTTCAAGACAGTCTCGAGATGATGTAAAATGTCTTAGTCAATTATGTGTCCCGGTAATTATTGGGCAGAAGGGGACCAAACGCAATAGTTGTAAATTCAATCACAGCACAATTAAATACTGTTAACAATTCCTTTAGTACTGCTTCTGTCAGAAGTTGTAATTAAATGTGTGAGTGTTATGCTCTGATTTTCAGTACAGACTGAGAGGTTTCAGTGACTTTGGAACTTGTTAAATGCATTGCATGAGAAATTTGCTTCAGTGATGAATAAATAATTTCTGTGTTAAAAACTAAGACGACAGTGAAGTGTTTAAACAACATGTTCTCTGTGAAAATGTCCATCACTGCAGCTTTCCCTGTCCTCTTTGCAGCAGCAAAACAGCTGTTTGCACTTTGAATAAAGTGCTTTAATAACTCTAATCAAGGGATGACAGTGGAAACCTGTGTATGGAGTGTCGAGACTGACAGTGCTTCCCATCAGCTTTCAGTTGTGTGGTTCCATGCCTGATGCGGGAGAGATGCTGCTGGCACCCACAGGTCCCTGTTTACAGGATTAGCAGCTTCCCAGGAGGCAGTTAACGGGCCAACTCTGCTTCTAGACCTCCTTAGACAATTAGTGCATGTTTTCTTTTTCACAGTGTAATACATGTAATGAGTATTAATGCAGTTAAGTCCACTACTGCAATGTTTCCTACAACAAGATCCTGAGATTATTCTCTGTTTTCTTTGCGACTTTGGATAAATCATTTGCCCTGTTTGTGTGTAATTTGTTGATATGAAATTAGGGTAATTAATCTTTTTTTCTCATAGGCTTGGGTGAACTCACCTTCTTAGTATTTGTGAGGTACTTCTACATTTCAGAGTTGGGGATTTGAGAAAATCCTATTTGTAAATGTTTTTTGTTTAATTAATTGCTTCCTAGTGGATTTATTCACATTAGCTTATTGTTAGGATCAAGAATTTTGGGCCCGTTTGCATTTGTTTGTAGTCATGAGTAACAGCAAGAAAAAGCAAATCAGACCAAACTCATTCTGAGCTGGGTTCTGGTTTTGGCTGAGTTATAAAAGCTCATTTAATACTTGCTAATTATAAGGCAAACTGCTGGTAAGTCCTTCTGATTGCGTGTCATGGCAATAAACAAGCACAGAGGATAGCCTTTCACCCAAAGTATTTATTACAAGGTTTCAAAAGTTAATCAATCCGTGAGCTTTGGAGGGGAGGGAAAAAAGATATGAAGAAATGTAGGTGAAGTTCAGATGTCCCCATTAATTTGGCTGCGTTGCATATTCTTGTCAGCATTATTGCCTTCAATAAATCGCTTCACCATGTTCACAATGCACTTGTTCATATTTGCAGACAGAACTCTTTCATACCACGTATTTCCACAGTCCCTTCTTTTAAAACTCACACCTTTGATTCCAAAGCCAGGGCTCCCACCTCACCTGCCTGCAGTGGGGTGGCTGCCCAGAAAGCTGTGGCTTCAGCCCTTTCCAAGGTTTTACTGGGAGTGAATCTGTTGAGTCAATCTTCCCGTTCTGTTAACTGTGCTCCCTCTATTAAGGCCTTGCTGAGGCTTAGCTGTGCAAGGCATTAGGCTGCACCTTTGGAGAAAGTTCTGTTTCCTCTGCCTCCGGTGCGGTAGTTTTGCTTTCCTGAAGGGCATAACTGCTGTGTTCTGAACCATATCATTTTTGCTGTCAGTCTGCTGTAGTTGTTTAGCCATAAGATGAAGAGAGAGGTCTGTCTTAATCTTCTTCAGAAGAGTACAGCCTCTTACATTACACAAGAGGGAGAAGATGTTTCTGGAACTCCCAGAAATCTGAGAGAATGGCGTAATCATGGAAAATCACCACCGTATGGGTTTTCAGTGGAAGACAGATATGTGCCCTTCTATTGTTTAGAAAAGATAATGATCTTTCTGACTTTTAAGCAAGATCATTGAAGTTTCAGATTGCAGAGATCCGTTCACAGCTGGAAAAGACACTCATTGTTTTAACCCTTGATCCAGAACTCACTGGATTTGGTGACTGAACTCCTGAACTTCACTAGATTGTTGTGTCCACTTTCCACTGCTTGTAGTGCCTGTGTGAAGATCAGCTATTTGGAGTGCATCTGTCCTTTATTCCTGGAAGCACCTCTGTGATGTAGCTCTAGGACCAGGCAAACATCATGGTCTGCTCTCTTTGAGCATTGCTTTATATGGTCAGCTGGTTTAAGCCACGTGTGGGAGAAATTTGGCAAAAACAAACACATCCTAAGAGTCTTCTGCGCTTCTCTTTGGAAGCTGCTTATTTCCAAAGGTGGCACAGGGTGGGTGAGGAGTGGGATAGGTCTCAAGTTATGCCCTGGCAGAAGCTTGGATGTGGCAGGGTCTGAGGAGCCACATCCCACAAAGCAGACAAGAAGAGCTAGAGGAATGGGTCGCATTCCCAGAAGGAAGTGCTGAAGGCCGTGAGTCTCGTGCTCTGTGTTGAGCCAGGAGTGATCTGGGTTTGTAGCCAAGAGTCTGGGCAACCCAGCAGCAGTGGTGAGTTCCCATGCATGGCACCCAGAGCAGGAGTCTGGATTGTTCAGTAGCCCATATGGAAGCAGATTTGTTGCTAGCTGTGCCATTGCTCCACCATGACAGCCACACTTCAGTTGCGTTTCCAAGATGCTGAAGAGGAAAAGATCAGGAGTTTTTGTTCTAATGCAGCCTTTTTTCCTTACATTGAAGGAAGGCCCAGTGCAGCCTCCACACGGAGTTGTTCTTCAGAATCTGAGAAAGGTCCTGTACATAACAGTGGAGAAAGCACTGACGAAACCCAGGGGTAAGAAGAGCTTCGTGTGTTTGTTATCTAGGGGATTGTAGAAGTGACAGAAAGATGTCTAAATTGTTCATATTTATCTACTACCAGAAAGAAAACAGCTGGAAACAGCCTAATGAATGCTGTAAGAGATTTGGAAACCTTCCATTGCTATAGAAATACAAGGAGTTGGTTTGAGAATGTGTTGTGTGCAATGAGATATTTATAAATCTGTACATAGTGTTCCTCTAGGTGATTGATCACTGCTGTGGCAGGAATGGGAAACATACCTGATTTTAAAAAGGAGTGAAACAAGATTGATGCTCAATTACACTTTAAAAAATACTCTTGAACATAGATTTGTCCTGTGTAAAAGCAGGAAAAGAAAGCTGTAAATGAAAAAATTTCCCCTGAATTCAAATAGCCATCCAGGTCAATTTCATTCCATCACATCCCTGTTTTCCACACCATATAATTACACATAGAATAATATTTGTTTGAAACCTAAGCATCTCTCTGTAGAGACGGCATTTACTGATTCTAGCTTCGAGCTTTTCTTAAGAAATAGAGGTTTTTAATATACAATAAACCAATCTTAATTTCCACAGATGAAAATTGCTGCTATTGTCCTTGGTGCCTCAGTGACTCGGGTATCTATATCTGGTTATTCCTTGAAGAAAATTAAAAAGAGAGAACAAATAAGTTCTCCATATAATTCAGGTAGTATCTATGACAAACAGGTGACAATATTGGGGAATGGAGCTAGAAATTTCCTGTATCTGGTCCCTTAATGAAATCACTCTCATTATCTGTAGAGGATGTGCCTCTGTCTTCTTCACCTATCCAACAATAGTTTCTATTAATAGTTTATAACTTCAATTTGTTTTCCCTCTGCTAATTTCAACCTGTTGGTGAAATCAGTGTTGCAATGTATGATCCAGAGTTGGAGGTGAGGTCGTTGGGATTTCATGTCCTAATTGGCTTAGGCTAATTTGCTTCGCGGCTTTTTTTCCTTTGAGGCCAAATATGGTGATCCATGTGTGCGATGAAGCCAAAAACCTCAAAGAAGATTTTGTGTGTCCTCGAGACCTTTTGATCTCAGAGATGAAATACTTTGCTGAGTACCTGTCGGTGGACACCCAGCGCTGGGAGGAGGTGGACATTTCCGTGCACTGTGACGTTCACATCTTTGACTGGCTGATAAGATATGTCAAAAGGAACTCCAAAGACTCTGAGGCTAATGAAATGCCCACTTTAGGTAAAAGCAGATCGTTTCTTTTAGGTTCATTATGTTCTCTGCTAATTGAAGATGAATGGTTTTGATGCAGTTCAGCCCCAGTCTGTTTCTGACTGTTGTTAGAAAAGTGTTGCACCAGAGATCCTCTGGTCATCTCAGCAGATGGCTCTGCTTTGCCAGCCACTGACAGCTTTGAGGAAACATGTTGAAAGTTGAAGCAATAAAAAAGCCATAATATATTTTGGGATGTGATATTTTTAATTAAAACTCTTCACACCTCTTCTGACCGAGGACAGAGTGGTAGATTTAAAATGCTGCTGATAGGTTTGTTTCTTTCTTTCTTTCTTCTCTGCTCCCCGTTGGTACAATTGCAATGTTTTCTACAATTTCAGTACAATCCAATACAATGGTAGAACAGCCTTTGCCTTTATGGATTTGAGGCAAGTTTTTAAATTTTTAATGAGCCTTTGCTACCACTTTGTAAAATATGACTTTACTCTCTTGGTTTGTTTATAACTCACAATGCAAAGGTTATGTTGAGAAAATCTCAGCTGAGTGTGATGGCTACAGATGGAAGTTAATCTTGGATAATTGTTTAGTCATTGTAGCCCTGTGAAGCCTCCTTTTCCAATTTTAATAAATTCTGGGTTGTTATGGTTGTAGTCTGGCCACTGGAATGGTAAACCAAAAGTTTATTTCTTAAGATGGTTAAAAGGTTCTACAAACAAGAAGATGGAATGACAGGTTGATTGCTAAAATAATAGCTAACACAGATGCTAAATATGAAGAGGGAGGGGATGTGATATGAAATCACAAAAAAAAAAAAATTAATGGAAAAAACCCCTCTTTTTTCTGTTGCCTTCTAGAACCATCAAATGTCATCTCAATCCTTATTTCTTCTGAGTTTTTGAAGATGGATTCGTTAGTAAGTATTAAGAAAGATTGATTTTCTGGCATGAGGGCACAGTTAATTACCAGGTGTCTTAACAGCTTGTTTGTCGTGCTTTGGCTGTTACATAAACAGGTGCTGCAATGAGAACATTTTGAGATTTTTGCCACCTTTCTTATTCATTGCAGTAATCCAATATTTGCAGAATCTCAATGCAACAAAACTTGGAGTAAGTTACCTCTAAATGTGATAGTGTGATCTAGAGTGCTTGTTTTATATCCTTTTTACATGAATAACACCTCACAATTTAGGATCTGGCTTTCCAGCTCTGTATAAGGAATAGCTGCTGACTTTGTTAAAATGTTTGTCAAAAATTCTGTCATTGGGGTGACCCACAGTAAAGCACAGCTGTTGAAGTTGAGATCCATGTGTTTCGTGGTTCTGTTTTAACAAGCAATTAGAAGGTTACTGAAATTTTTGGAGGAGAACGTAAACTAAGTCATTTTAATTCTGCATCTCCTTTAGGCAAATTTGAGGTTTGTTTTTTATTTTTAAGTCAAACTGAAATAGTTTTCCAAAACACTACACTTAAAAAAAATTAAAATATTGATGTGATTAGTATGGATTTTTTGTCCAGAATTCCTTGACATACATATTTCTATTTTTCCTAGGTAGAGAAATGTATTCATTATTGTCACAAAAATATGAATGCTATTGTAGCCACGCCATGTAACATGAACTGTATCAACGCTAATCTTGTTACACACATTGCTGATCTCTTCAGGCACAATGAGGTGGAAGAGCTGAAGGACAAAAGAGACAAATTTAAGAGGTAACTTTTTTTTTTTTTGCCTGTCATACACTTCTGAAGTGCTGTTGAGCTTTGGGATCATATTTCATAACAGCCAAGACTCTGGAGTTTGAAATTATATATTATCTATATTCTGATGGAATGTGTTTTTAATGCAGAATGTAATGGTGTGACTCCAGAATTTTACATTAAAATTATGAGCAAAAGGAAAGGGCATGCTAGGAGCATGGCATGGGTGAATTATTTGTGAATTCTCACATGGGAGGCAGGATTAGGGTGAGAAACCTTTTATGGGATGACATGCTCCTAATTGATAGAGAATGGTTTGGCTCCAGCATCCTGTGGACTCAGATGTTTGGACTTAGAGTTCAGGATGGCTGGGAGGCTGAATAGTTGAGCTGGAATGTTCTTTCATACAGCAGGACTCCAGCTTAGTATCAAGATGAGGGCCAAATATTGGAGTGCAGACTGACAGACAAGCAAGGTGAAAGTAAGGGAGGATTTTAGTAGGGATGAAGGCTTAATTTTAGAATAAAGTGCAATTTCACAGCAATATTCACAAATAAAAGGTCTTTTGGTTGAGGCAGAAGCTGGCAGTTTGTATTGGCAAGCATTTTAATAAGGAAAAAAATCAAAATATCACTTTTGTCACAGCTGTGTGAAAATGAGATAAACAGGATAATTTAGAGGAAAATTATATGAAAAGCTAGATTCTGGGAGTAACTTTGCTTATCAGAATGTGATTTGTTAATCTCACTATATGTAAAGCAATTTTCAGTTTTTTCTAATGGGTAAGCTGTGTTGCTGTCATTAATAGTAAACTTTTCTGCAAGAAGATTGAGAGACTGTTTGATCCAGAGTATGTCAATCCAGATTCTAGAGGAAATGCAGCAACTTTATACAGGTATGGTCTTTTTTTATTACTACTTCAACAGCAAGGACAGTCCCTGTGTTTAGAAGTCCTGCTATTACTCCAGTGCTTTCTTTCCTTCCTTGTCTTTTCTTCCTTTTTTTTTTTTTTAAATCTAGGTGTTGTTTATGTAAGAAGCTGCTAACTAAAGAAACTGAAAGGAGAATTCCTTGTGTACCAGGAAAAATCAACATAGATCAACATGGGAATATTGTCTATGTTCATATAAGGTAGTGAATATATACATCTATATTTATACATAAAATGTTTCTTAACTCTGTGATTTTGGGTGATTTTAGAAGTACTGCATACTCAAATACATTACAAAATTAAGTCATAGATATGTGAAGAGTGTATGAAACATTTCAACTCCTTGTATTACCTAGCAAAAAATTAAAACAGGGGGTGTGATTGTGATGTACTAAAATTCATTCAGCAGTGCTGCTGCTGAATGGAAATGGGAAAACTGCAGCCATGATTACTGGGAGGGCTATTTTGGGTAGCACTGCTTTAAACAGAAAATACTCAGCTAATTCTTTTATCAGATGGTTTTAAGATGTGTGTAGTTGATGACAGATGGAATTAAATGCTGCATTTCTGCAAGGTTTGCTAGTGAAGGATAGACCCCACCATGCCAACAAAGAAAGGCTAAAGAGTGTTTTCTAGTCTGACTTTATACTGTCAGATCAAATGCTCAGCCCGCTTCAAGACTGCTAGAAATAAACTTTGCCAGTTGTTTCTGTGTTCCTGAAGTATTTGTCAGAGGAGCTTGCAGGACCTGTTCTGTACGTGAGCCTGATTCATTTGGCACAAATGTTTAATTGAGTTCTGTCTGCCTGATCCACGGCTGTGAACAGCTGGATTGTCCTGTTAACGAAGATCAGCCCATGATCAGCTGCTGTTCCCTGCCTCCCCACATGCCCCCTTTAAGGAGGATGGTGGGAGATTAATGACAGGAGACCTTTCTCATCAGATCCGTTTTGTGCAGAACAACCAAAACAGTTCCATATCAGCTCCCACCAGATATTCCAAGCTGTGGAGTTAAATTCTGCCTAACCTCAACGTAGAACCAAATCTTGTGCCCCTGTCCTGACCTATTTAAGATCATTGGTGATTAGTCATGTAAAATTCATTAATTGTATTACTTCACTTAAGCTGAGTGTATGTAGCTGCTCTGCAATTCCCAGCAGATAAATGTGCAGGGCTTTAAAGTTACTCAGAGGATTATCTAGGTTCTAATTATTTGCCTTGTGCTACTTGTGATGCTTTGCTACACAGAATATATTTACTGAGAAGTGATGCTGGCCACTAATGAATTCAGGCTCAGGAGCTAATACAGTTCTATCTTTAATGATTTAAAAATAAGTTTCTATTTATTGATCCTCCCGTGGTGCCTGGAACTAAATTCTAATTGGAAGTACCGCTCGCTTAGCCTAGGTTAGGCGCATATTTAACAAAAATGGTTCAGGCCAGGGCTTAAAATTGGGGGGAAATTTTATCTGCTCTTTCTGAAGATAACGTGCCCCACTGCAAGTTGCATATTGTCTTTTGAATTCTGAAGAGGTGTGTCTCATTTGATCACAAGGAAGGAACAAAGTGCTATGTTTTTACGACTAGAACTGTCAGGTATGAACCTTCATCAAAAGGGCGTGAAGTTGTGTTTTCAAACTGTATTTCTTAGCTAAGTAATTGCTGTTGTGTTGCAATACATAGAAGATGTTTACCTTAGCTTATAAATTTGCAGTATGTGGATCTTGAGATGAATCAAGCTGTTAACTCTTTATTAGAAGTGAGTTTAGGATGTTGTGAAAGAATAAAGGCTCTTCTGTCATGCTCTGAATTTAATAATCATTGTCTCACATTGTATCCTTCCTGCTGTAACTGCTGTAGGTTTTCACCAGTGTGTTTTCTGCTCTTTCTCCACCTCGTGGTTCTGGTGGCAGGATCAAAACAGAGTCAAGACTCTGATGTGTTGCTTTTTCAGAGACAAAACCTGGGAAGTGCACGAGTATTTAATTGGCCTTCACGAGGAGCTGAAATCCTGGCGGGATGTTTATTGGCGTCTTTGGGGGACTGTCAACTGGCTGACCTGCTCAAGATGTAACCAGGTAAGTGTAATTTCACTTTGGATTGTGGTGGGTGATTTCTGGGGGGTGAAGCAGGGATTAAAGCAGTTTGGAAAATGTGTGATAATAAAGCTCGGTATACATTCTTTAGAGTGCAAAGTTTTTACTTGCATAGGTCATCTCACCTCTCACTCTGTCTCTTTTTGCTGATGTAGTCTTTCCTGTGCACTGAATTCTCCCACTGCCAGTACCATTCGCAGCCAGTTCTGTACCCAGGTGTAGCAAGTGCTCTGGGCTCGACCGGCACAGGAGTGTATCCCTGTTGTAACCAAAAGGTTCTTCGGTTTGACCCGACAACCCTCCCAAAGGTACTCCAGCTCTCCTTCAAAAGAGCAAAACACACGGTGGGGGGGGGCAACAGTATGTTAGGAAAATGGATCTTTTTCCAAAATAAGGATTGTAATTCAGAAGTTGAACTTTTGTTATTATACTGGCTGAAATCAGTTCTTCCCGTGAACTCCAGTATTTGATCTTCTGCCTCTGTGTTGCAGGGCTGCAAAGTGAGGGATCACGTGGTGGAGTTACCTCCAGAAAGTGAGGATGGGGATGCTTTGCCATCTCAGAGTGAAGAGGGGGATGCTTTGCCATCTCAAACTGCTCAGATCTTGAATGATCTGCTGCATCATAGAGATGTCATAGTTGTTCCTTTCACTAAGGATGAGAATAGGTAAGAATATTGTATTGTGTTACTGGAATAACTTAGCCTTCAACGGTGAACACGTGTGCTTGTTGTATTTGAGTTCTCTCCCATTTCAAAAGGAGTCATAGGACTTTCTAAGGGGAACTTATTTTTGGTTGTTTACTTGGAAATTGGGAAGTGAAGAACAAGTACCTTTTCCTTTTACTGTTCAAGCAGGCTTTTAGTCAGTCAGCCTCCATAAGCATTCACTGCTATCTTTATATTTTAATGTATTGCTATCAAAATGTTATATGACTGACTCAGAGGTCTGTCTGCTCTCTTGATACATGTTGAGTAAATTGAGACTGATTCTGAAATTGTGGAGCAGAAACATTTATTTTTGGTTTCTGTATTTCTCTCGAAGTGATTCTGGTATTGGGCTCGGTGATGACAAAGGCCTTGAATGTGATGTGCTTGTAGAACCAAATACACCTTGGGGCCCCAAAACTGGAGAAATCAATGCTGTGAGTGTTGATGCTTTTCCTTCCTTTTTTCTAATAATGAGGATTCTTTGAAGAAGTTCTTGAACAACTTTTAATAAAAATAAACCCCATACATTGTTGGAGGAAGAAGCACACTGGCTGAGCGTTGTAGGGTAGGATAGGTACAAAATATCTGGTTGGTGAAAAGGCAAAACTTTTCCCATGTCTGCTGGAAGTATTTCAGTACATAACATCCCCCCTGTCCTGGACTGATTTTTTTGATCAAAAAATCAGCTGTAAATATTTTTAATGCTAAGATTAGTTTAGCTAAAACATGAATTGACTGCATTTAATTGGTCAGTGGTTTTCAACCTGCTTGGGTTCAGTCATTCCACCAAAATTTAGAGTTCAAGATGGGAGGAGGCCTGGGACTTACCAGTGTAGAGTGCTATACTGTAACATAGCACTCCTATTTGTAGAATTCCTCTTACTTTTTTTATTTTAATTATTATTAGGTCTTTAACTTGTGTGCCTTTTTCTCTTTGTGACTACAGTTTTTGTCTCTGAAGAACTGGACTTTGCAGCTGGTTAG
Organism: Cnemophilus loriae; assembly: GCA_013397755.1. Taxonomy (NCBI): domain Eukaryota; kingdom Metazoa; phylum Chordata; class Aves; order Passeriformes; family Corvidae; genus Cnemophilus; species Cnemophilus loriae. Next base: position 1,420,777 of record VZTF01004039.1, read on the forward strand.
TAAAATATTTTACTAATTTTAAATATTTGGTCTTCTGTACTAGCAGAGAACTAGCTTTGATTTTTGTCTTATTTTCTATGAAGTGAGACAAAATGTATTTTTTTGATTTAATTTGGAGGTTGCAGTATAGCAACAGTTTTTACAAGAAAGTAGGGTATGTGTGAAGTACTACTTTGGCCTTAATAGAAATTAAAAATTCCTTGAAATGTTTTTATAAATGACAACAAGCCCCACTAGCACTGCATGCATCTGTTATTAATAGTTTTTTAGGCTGACAGAAACATAAATCAAAATCCAAGATTTTAAGTATCTGTCTCTCTTGGCTGGTCTGAGGTGCTTCATAATTTCTCATTACTAGGCTCTCATTATCACTTAATTTAGATATAGGTGTATATTCGAACAATGTAAACATCACATTACTGAACATTTCCATAATTCTGTGCTGATCCGTTAGGAATTATTCCCTGAGATAGGGAGCCATGTTGGATGTCAGCTCCTGCCAGACAGATTTAATCTATCATTTCATAGAAAGCCAGCCTCACTTTTAATCCCTGGCTTCTCCTGGCGTTGGTTAGAAACAGCAGTCGCTGTTATCTGAGGAGGAGGAGTACACCACCGGCTCAGAGGTCACTGAGGATGAAGTGGGGGATGAAGAAGAAGTGTGCAAGAAACCAGGTACAGCAAGTCTCTGCAGTCCTCCTCTCTGGAGTTACCAGATAGGGATTTGAGGCAGCAGAAGTCCTCTGTAAGCAGATCTTGAACATTAGCTCTTTTAACAATAAAACCCAAAGTTACTTGAATTTTGTTGCTAGTTTGCCTGTGGTTAGGTACAAATTACCCCACTGCTTGGTGCCATCAAAAATCACTGGCAAACAAGGAAAGCTGCAACTATTCATGTCTGAGAAGTCCCTGGAATTATCAAGCACTTAATTAGATGGTTTCCTGCAAATAATGAAATTTCATGTAATAAATGTTTGGAGAAAAGGCAGCAATTACATGACTGCTTTTACATGCGAAGAAAAAAATTTGCAGGTTTTTCTTTTGATTCCATAGAGGAATGACTGGTTAATGTGGCTAAAATTGTGTCTGCGTTGAAGTTAAGCTTTATATGATCTAAAATGACTTTTATTCTTTTTTTAGTGTGATAATGGGTTTAGGAACATGGAAAACCAAAAAGCAACTTCTCCTTTTCACCTTACTAATGACTCATTTGAAGAGAGGCAGTTCTTTGTTCTTTTTATCTTTACTCAAAGGGGATGGGAATTGTACCAGTTTGTTAAAAAAATATATAAATTTTGAAAGAAAATTTTTGTAATTTAAAGTTGTTTGATCTGATATTGTTTAGAACTTATTCACTGAATTATTATGGTCAAAAATGTAGCTTGTATGTGCACTTATTTTTAAATGTAAAAAATTTATGCTGTTATGTGTAAAAACTCTGCATTTTAAATATATACTTGAGTTTCTGTATATTTCTCACAGAAAAGCATGTGAGTAATGTGTGTTAGCATGCCTGCAACACTATTAAAAGGAAAATAGCCTGTTAATTTACACTATTTGTAAAGAAGTAGAGGGAGAAAACACATGAGTAGCTCTGGAGTTGAGAAATTCCAGGTATCTGAGGGTATGAATAGATATTTTTTCCATTAGCAGGGAGAAAGGAGAAATTAAAGAAATCCTACAGGCACCCAAAGAAAGTGATTTCTTCACCTAGTGTTCAGAAAAAGGAGAAGCCATCTGACAAGGTAAGATCACAGCTGTGAATCTCTGGCTGGGTTAAAAAATGAGGAATTCTCTCTAAGTTTGGGACTTGACCTTAGAAAACCACATTAAATGTGGTTCTTTTTCTTCAGCAGTCAGGATCCCGAGATGCTTCTCCGTTCATGTAAGTCATTTTCAAAGCCCTTGAGAACACATTTTAGCATCCCCCTCTTTGTGAGCTGTTCCCACTGACAGGATGTGTGCACCTTTCTCTTCCAGCGTGAGCATGCAGCAGAACAAATGGGATGCCTCCAGGTCCCTGAGATTCAACCAGGATGCTCAAAGAGAAGATGGTCTGTTCCTGCATGAGTTTAGCTTTCATAAAGTTAATATTATGCAAAGAACATGGTCCAGCTAATTTTCTTAAAATTTAGTTAGTTATACCCCTTTAGGGTGGATTTAATCTCAGATACGGCACTGGGGTTTGGGGTGTTTGTGTGATTTATGTGCTTTATTTGGAATGTCAGCACAAGCTCCAGAGATCATAGTTGTGTCATCTCATGATTATAAAAGTATGCAGATATTTTTTCCTGCATCCCTGTGGCATTTGTTGTCTGTGCAGATAAACAGAGAAACATCCACTTCTATCTTTTTCCCAGTCTCTCTGACTAAAAATATTCACAATTGGATTAATTTGTTCTGCCTTTTTTTTTCATCTCTCCTGAGACTGTTGTGCAGTTTTGCTGTTTTAAAAACCTCTGCCTCAAAACCATTTCCAGAGATTTTGATCTCAGTGTAGTGCCTCAGGCTGATTCTGGGATCTGCCAAGGCTGCTGAGGCTACATCGTGCATTAGGATTTAGGATCTTGGTTGCTCAAGATTTCTATATGAACTGAAAAAAATGACAAATCCCGTATCACTGAAGTCTGTGTCTAATCCTCCTTGTATTCAGTAGCAATGAAAACCTCTCTTCTAAATACCTTTTCTTATTTCTGACAGATCAGAGAAGAATGTCTGAGATCACAGGGCACTTAATAAAAATGAGACTGGGAGACCTTGATCGAGTCAAATCCAAAGACAGCAAAGAAGTAAGATTTGTCCTGGCAAAATGTAGTGTTTACAGAGTCAAAGTGAGCCTTGGTTAACAAAAATATTAAACGCCTACGAAAATAACATCTATTCAATGCTTAAGCTAAAGAATGAATTTTATCAATCTTCTTTTTGTTCTAAGCATGATTTTTTGAGGATTAGAGTTTAAAATAATATTTGAAGTTCACTGCTTTTAAAAACTGCTCATGGAAAATAGAATGGGGTTAAAAAATTCAGTGCTGGGTTGTGATAATGTAGTATGCCATAGGTTCTGCTGAATATTAGTGATTTTTATGGAAAGTCACTGATCACATTGAAATCATGTCAAAACCTGATTATTTTTTTCTGGATTCCAGTATGCAGGAGGCATTTATTCTAGACTTGAAGCTCAGATAAAAGCTTCAGCACAGGTCAGTGCACGACAAAGCAATGCTGAGAAGAATCCCAGGTAAGATTTGAAAATAAAAGCAAGAAAAACTCGTGGATTTTGGCGGTGTGGGGTGGTGGGTGTTTAAGGAAAACACGGCTCATTTCACACACTTCATATGGATCAGCTTCCACCAGGCTAAGCCATAGGAGATGTGAAAGCTTCCCTTTGTCTCCCAGTACAGCTGGGAGAATGAAACTCTTGGAGCTATGCTGGGGGGAGGTTCACTGCAGCCCTAGCATCATTTTCTTTTTGTGAAAAACCAGGAAAGTGTTAGCCAAGATTGTTAGCCTGTTCTTTGTCTGCCTTGTAAAACAACACCCAAAAAAAACCCACACATCAAAAACTTGCATTAATAATGTAAAAACCCCTACATTAATAATGTAAATATGTTTCTTATGTGTTTTTAACCCAGGTCAAAAACCCGTTTTGGTCAAGGCCGTCCAACGTAAGGAGTCATGGACACGCCTTAGCCAGAACTCATTACTGCTTCCTGAAACTCCACTGCACTCTGACCTATGGAGAATGCACATCTCTGAAAGCTTTCCAGTGACTTATTTATTACTTTAAGCCTTGTAAATTATTTTGTGCTATAAATGAATGCAAACCCAACAAGGTCTGTACTTATTTTAATTGTAAATATACTATTTCTTAAATTTAATTGCTTTTTTTAGGCTATTGTGTTAAGTTGCATAGAAAATATTTTATAAATCTACAAAATTAAATTATCAGACTAACTTTATTTATGGGGGAAGACCCAAATATGCCTTTTGGTATGCTAGAAATACTGAAAAGGAAAAAGCAAGACTACTGAATTCTGAATGCAGTCAGCAGCATTAACCCAAGTCTCCTCGTGTATTTCTATTGTGTTGTATTTGATGGTACGTTTTAGGTCAGTCTTCTGGGGATTTGCATTTAAAGTCCACGACAATACCTGTGGCTTAGACTAGTTTAAGCAAAATATTCATGCAGTTCTGAGGCTTCCTTGTGTACATCACACAACTCCCACTCCTCGGAAGGTGGGTAGCAGGTAGGGACTAGACTTCCAGAGATACTCTCAGTGCCATGATGGTGCAGCATTGCATCTTGCATGTCAACCACTTGCTTTTCTTGTATCTGAAATCTATACCCATCCCCATTCCTGACCCCTCCTGCACAGGACAGTGCTTTGTTCCCTTCTAAAACCCAAACCTTGTGATGCAAAGCAGCTCTATCTCTAATTGATGCTATGCCACTAAATTTCTGAGCAGATCTGGTATTCATTCTGCATCTTTCAGCAGAGGTGTATCATTACAAAGGCTTGTGCACGTAGATCTTTTGGGTCTAGTTACTCCCTGTAACCTGCCTGATTAATACTGTTTAGAAGTCAGATGCACTTTCAAGTTCTGTATTCAGAGCAATAGAATACAAATCCAGGGTTACCAAAATGAAATAACTTGCCTAGAAAATATGTTGTATATTAGCAAAGAAAACGGCAATAATACTAATTATAATGATGGCTGAATTCAAGGAAACACGTTCTGACTTTTTGAAACAGGTAGAAAGAGTGCTCAGGGAAAGCTTATTCCAACTCCTGGCTGTACAATAAATTGTGAGTCTGGAATTAAGTCAGCAAGATCCTGGGTGGGAGGATGGGGTAGGGGAAGGAGAGGGGGATTTGTTTAAATGCTCTTCTCTCCGTTTGGGCTTTTTTGTTTGTCTTGTTTCTTGATGATTTTTGGTAGGTGTTAGAAGACTAGGCTAGCAATACTTGAAAATACTGCTGTCAAGGTGGAAGATATTTATTGAAACAATTAAAAATCAGTGTTACTTGTGTGTTTTGTCCAATGCTGTAGCAAGTTTGGAGCCCAGTGAAACCAACAAGCAAAATTGGATTTCAGTGGCTTTGATTTGGGGCAAGAGCGGTAACTTTTCAGGGGTGCTTTAATCTGTATCAAATAAATAAGGGTTTGTGAGTGCCTCAGGCCTGTTTGCAAGTACTAATGCAGTTTGAAGCGCTTGTAGTCAATGTTGGAAAACTGATTGTTGTTTGTTGAAAGTATTATGAAACCCATCAGGTATGGAAATGCAGTAGAAAAAGTGTTTTGCTACAGTTTTGTGACTTCTGATAGAGGGTTGTCCCAAATTCCCATGGTAAACCTGGCTATGAAAGTTGCATGTGTGTGTGTTTAGTTTTCATAGAACTACTGACTAGAAGAGAAAGGAAAATTCTGCTGGTTTTGTTCTGTGGGGAAGTACCAGTTCTACGTGCCAGTATTGTTTTACTCAAAAATATTTTTGAGCATATACAAATAATATACATGATGTGCAGTCTTATCTTTTTTTCCCCATGCCAACCACCTTGAATTTTTATCTTGTAATTTGGAATTCTTAATTTTGAAAATTTGTCTTGGTTTAATGGAAATAAACATTATTAATTTAAGAGGTGTGTGAGTTTTTTATAGTTCTTACAAGCATCTAAGTATGTGCATAAAAGTTGTTTGATGGTCTCAATCATGCATGTGTATTTGTGATTAAATTGCAGTATCCTCATACAGGCTTTTTATCTGTCGAGAACAGGATATCATTAAATGCAGACCTATGCCAAATCTACAAGAACTTAAGAGAATTTTTGTCTGCGTCAAGTTTTGAAGCTGGATTAAAAATTCCTGAGTGAGCTGCCCTACAAGTATGACCCAAGTATGCAAAATGTCAGACTAAGCTATGTTTAAAAAAACATTTAACTTTGCTTTGCACTGCCACAGTGCAGATTGTTTAAATGGTACAATCTGTTACATCTGTGAATACAATTAGTTTCCATGATTGTGTTTCTAGGAATTGCTAGGGACAGAATTTTAAATTCAGTAATGGCTTCAAGGAGAAAAGATGTGTTAGGAGAAGTGTGGACATATGGTTGCCTCAGTCTATGAATAGCATGGGCATGTTTGATGTGACTGAGTAACACCTTTCTCTTGGCCAGAAGGGAATCAATTTTTTAAAAAATCATTGTTTCCTGTTCTTGTGGAGTGCTCAGACATGAGATTGTGTTGGGAAACTGTTCCTATGCATCAGATGCTTGCTTGAGCCTCTGTATGAAGTTTCTGCTTCCATTTAGGCACCTCCCTCCCCACTCTAAGTCTGTGTAACACCTGAAGTTATTACTGATGGCCAAGAGAGCAGCACACAGACCCTGCAGGCATTCCACCTGCAGCTCAGTGAAAACTAACCTTTGTGAGCTGTACCACTATGTTCTGAGCTTTTTTCTCTATTTCTTAATAATTACAGAATCCTTTAGGTTGGAAAACACCTCTGAGATCCAGTCCCAGTTTTGAGGTAAAGAAGACTTGACTCATGCTAAATTTATCTTATAGGAACAGATTCACTGCTGAATCCCCTCCTGGCTGTATCTATAAATAAAAGCAGCCAAAGGCTTTTCCAGGCTTGAGGCCAAGTGACAGCACGGAGTGGCCGTGTCCCTGAGGTCAGTGTCTCGTCCTGTCTTTGAGCAGCACCATGGTGGAGGCTGAAGGATCCATCAGCCCCTTGGAAGGCTACAGCAGCTGGCAAAGTTTAACAGGACTGTGATTTGGGAATCATAGGGGCATTGAATGCTAATTTTTGGGAGGTGGTGCTGTTGTTTTGGACCAAGACCCTCACAGCAAAACCACTGCTGCAGCTTCCAAAGAGAGAATTAACAGAGTCGTGCTGCATCTCAGCAGCAGTTTTCATTCTGCACCTGCCTGTAGGGGTTTGTGTACACTAGAGGCCTTCTTCCTTCAGCTTTTGGGCTGCTTCCCCATGGATAACGTGGCAGGTCTCGCTGGATTTTGATTCTCTAAGGTCTTGTGCTACCTCTCATGGCTGAGCTTCCAGCTAACAGAGCTCCCAGAGAATGCTGAGGCTGGATTGCCTTCCCTCTGGCTTGGGGTATCCAAAAGCAGGTCTTCATTTGTGGATTAAGGCTTCCAGCACATGAATGTTTCCAGCGGGCAAGAGGAATGGTTGCTAGAACTTTTTGGTACAAATATCAGATAATGTAGGCTCTGGCCTGGCTGTGATAGCCTGAAGGTGTTTGGTGAATGAGGTAAGGGAACTTCTTTTCCTTTTTTTCTTCCCAGGAGGCATTTTGTGCACAGACCTGCCTTTCTACTTTACCATATAAACTTGCAAAGGCTTGGCCGTCATGGACATGGGGAACAACCAGCCCAGGGAGGAAAATTACCCATCTGAGATTAGCACCAGCAATAAATAACACCACTTAAGGCATAATCACTGCTGCATGTGGCCTTTGTTCAAAAAACAGGGTGCCCGTGCTTGAACTTCTTTTAATATTTCTTTAATTGCTTCTGCTTGAGTTGCTTCCACATTTCAATTATTCAGGGCTAGGACAGCACAATGATAATTTTATTTTTAGCTGTCTTATGCAATTTTATTGTATTTTGTGTTCTCATTCAACCTACAGTAATTACTTTAGTGTCCATGGTGACTAAACATGCTGGCACAATCACAAAAAGACCTTGGGCTGGCAGCAGTTTCCTTGGTGTGGAATCAGTTGCTCCTCCCAATTAAAGGTAGGTTTACCTACAAGTGATGCATTCAATCACGTAGTTTTTGTTTGTCATCTTTGAAGTTCTCTACAAGCTTAAAATATTGGTGGTTTGGGCTTTTTGGGTTTTTTTAGGTAACTTCATTGAAGTAAAATGTTTTAGCTGCCTGCTAAACTTATTTTCAGTGTATAGTATCTGTCAAATACTAGACATGCTTCAGAGGTGCCTGTTTTCATCACAACAAATAGTAACCAGTTTTCAAACAGGAATTCTGGATTTATTCCTTGTGAAACAGTTATGGAAAAATACTCTGCCATCATTACGAGATCAAAAGGGGCAGTGCTGGTCCCTTTGCCTTTTGACACACCCCATTAATTTTCTCCCCCAGGGAATACATACATTTCTCTCACACTGGCCAGGACCCCTTGCTAATTTATTCTCATATCTAGTTTGAATGTTAAGATAAAAATGCGCTTGTCATACTTTGTGTCACAGCACAAATGTGGGTTTCCCTGTTGGTTTATTTTTTATTGCCCTAAAGGACTTTGATCTCATAAGCTGGAAACGATAAGCACGTTATATAGCTCATGGGTTGCTCTCAGAGGCTTATTCCAGTCTCTTGCCTTGTTCTCGGTGAAGCATTTCTCGGGATAATAACTAACCTATGACATGGCAAATGAAATGATTCTTTGCGAGAGTGCTGTATGAGAAACAACCATCTGGTTTTGCCTTGAGTTGGATATTCTTCCTTCGGTGCTCATGGCTCTTTCCAGAGCTCTGCTTTTCGCTTTGGTCGGCTGGGTTACGTTCCTGCGTCTCGATGCGCAAAGTGAGTATTGTTGTGTTTCTAAATGCCTGAGTATTTTACTGCTTTTATTGAAATGGAACAAAATTAAGTTTGTTAAATTCATACGAATCACAAACCTAGAAGTTTCAAATGCTTTGATTTATTGATAAAATAACATCTAAACAAGCAATCTTTGTGCCCTTGGAAGTGGTGTGTGGGCTTTCAGGGACTGTGATGGACAGTTGAAGACCATGCTGTTGTAAATACAAGTTTTCTTTAACTTTGGGGTGTTTGGTTATTTTATATCTGCAGCAGTCTGTAAATTAAATACCTAGGCTGAAGCTGAGTCTGAGGATGGGTAGTTTTAAAGTTGGAATCAGTGAATTCCTTGCTGCTACTGCTCAGCTAAGCTAGATTGGAGTAGTTACCAGTTGTTAGTGTACCATTGTTACTTCTGCTACTCACAGTGATAAATACTCTGCTAAAAGTTCTGTTTGATGTATTGAGGCTTCCAGAAAGTGAAAACTGCCAATTTTTTATCTTTTCACTGGTCCAGAGCCTAGGCTTTTGCATACTCTGAGATGGAGGTGGTGAATTAGACCCATAACCAGCAGCTGCTGACTAGAAATAGTCATTAGGATTCTATCCAGTGACTTGTGTAGAAATCTGCCTGCTGCTCGCTTATAAATGAGCTCATATCAAGTGATGCAGACATGAAGGCATCTACTTAGCCAGGAAAGAATAGCCCACTGCTAGTTTATACCAAATGTCCCACTGAATATCCATAAGGATGGCAAGGACAGGAGTGGGGGCATTCTTAGCATTGGTGCAAACCCACATAAGACCACAAGAGTTGCACAGGTATCCATAAGGGCATCAATTGCACTCTGGAAGTTTTGCTGCTGAATTCTAGTCAGGGAAGGGGGAAAAATTTTGGTAGGCTTCTGGATTTCTGTGTGTTTAGTTTGCAGATCTTAATGATTAAAAAAAAAGTCTGTCACTTCTGTCACACTGAGAAAATGTAGAGAGGTGACTGAGGAACGAGAAACCACTTAGGAAAGCCACTTGTCATGAAAAGAAAATAAACTCCCAAAGGGCTCCTTCTCTAAAAGCTTAAGGAGAGTAAATTTCAGGTCAATGTGCCTTCACCCTAAACTCCTGGATTCTTGCTAACGTTTCTGTGGGGAATAGCTTTGTGGTTCTAGTTGTCTTGGGAGCAGAAGATCATCTTGGGGCAAGGTACAAGAGTAGTTTCGGTTATGATTTCCACAAGCAGTTCATCAGGATACTATTGAGCAGTGACTCATTCTTGTCAGGCAGTAAAGCTCTAGACTGGCTCCAAGACACCAATGTTTGCCTACTCCATGTCATGGATTGTTTTAAACCCTTTAAGGTGCCACCATGACAAATGCCTTGGAGCTTAATTTGAACTACTGTATGCATCTGGGTTTACATAGCGTGAGCTTATTTACCTTGTACTATTTCTGGACATAGGCCCTCTGTGTTCTTTGTACGTGACTTTTCTGTTTCTTTTTAGAAATCACAACTATCAGCTGTGATGTACCACCCACGCCACTGGTGCTCTCAAGCTTTTTGGATGGATATACAGGTAAAATCAGGATTCTAACAGAAAATTATCTGATCTCCTCCTAAATGCATTTTATTGCGTCATGTAGTCAGTGTATTCTGTAATGAGTCTGTATTATTAACTGATTTACAATAGTCTTCATGGCAGCTGCCAACATGACATACTGCTGGAATAAATAAAAATATACCCCAAATTCCCTGATCCAAGGATCTCATTGTCTGAATAGACACATCAGGCAATGGGAAAGGAAACGAGTACGGAGAATGTTCTCAGTTCACCTTGTCCAGCCAGTATTTGATGTCTCTAATGGATATCCAGCAGTTTTACAAGGCAAAGTGGAAGTTATGGCCAAAGCCTTTGCTGTGGGATATGTCATAATCCTTAGGATCTCATGCTGACTGTCCACAGGCAATCTTCACTGCTTCTGGCTTTCAACAACACACAGAAAACAAACATGATCCAGAGCAGTGATTTTCTTACAATCACTGTTGAAACGTTTCTTTTGGAGTTGTGGAAGCATAGCTGCTGTGTCTGACTCTTGCATGGAGTTAGAAAGGAAAATAACTACCTTTCACTCTGATTCCATTTGATTTTTAATCAGCCAGCAAGAACTCTGGCCCTCTGTGTGCATTATATGTGTGAATGAACCTGCTGCCATATGTGATGAATAAGCAAGAGAGACAACCAGCTTTAATTTTGCCCTATTACTTCTTTTTATTGGGCTTTCTCCTCTGGAGGGAATGCTATTTCTTAGGCAGCTGCTCGATACATTCTTGTCTGAATGTATCCAGCTCTGCATGGAGGACTGCACAGCCTAGGGCAGGCAAAACTGGATTTTGTTTTCCTGGAGGGTTTTCAGCACTGCACACAACAGGGTGATACCACACAAAGCTGTGCCCCCGAGACCCAGCCCTGTGGTCCTGTGCTTGCTGTCAGCTCACTGGACTTTCACCTCACACACAAATACAATCCAGTGTCTCAGGGCTGGTAGCTGACAGCATTCCAGACACTCCCTGCTCTGCTGGAAGAAGATAAGGTTATATTCTTGAAACACTTGGAGACCAAGAGCACAAGGCTGTGCGTGGAGATTAGAGGTGGGACTGTTACAGAAAGCATTTACTAACCTAAATTAGTAGTGATGGAGTAGAAAACCAGTGCATAAAGAAGAAACACAGCTTGCAATTTCCTGAAGATCATGGAAAATGTTTAGGCTGTTCAGGAAAGACTTTGGAAAGGAGAGGGGACTGTGGGTTTGCAATCCAGATAATGTGTTCTATGAGAAGATAACTGTGATTGCATAAACACAAATGTCTTGATTACGTGAGTAAAGGAGCTTGATCTAATAAAATTGCCAGTAACACCATGCTGGGTTTAAAAGGATACATTTCCAAAGCGCTTTCAAACAGATTTGCTGTGTAACCAAGCAAGTAGTACACAGCCAGTCTAACAGGAGTCCTGATGGTTACAAAAAAGAAGTCTTCATATTTTCAGGAGAATAGTTCCCAAATACACGATTGTAGAAAATCACAAAAGAATTGATTCGAAGGTTGCAGTGTTTTGTGTTTGTGTCCTGTACAAACAGGAACGCATTAAGGGAAAGGCCACACGCTTTCCACCTGAATCCAGATTCACACTGGGTTCTACTGCCTGATGGATTCAGCTAAAATATATGAAAGGCCATTGTGTTTGGAAAATACTGAAACTCACCCCATGCAGCCTCTCGATGATTTGAATTACATTGGCCGACTTTGATTACGTTTTCATAGTAAATGTGGGGGGAAAAAAGTTTTGCAGCATAAAGCTATTTTCAAAAAAATGGTGGAAATTTAGATGTAAATTATGCCAAGATTTTTAACTCTGGATATATTGTGTGAATATATTGGAAAAATTTGGTTTACGTGATTTTAAAAGTGCATCAATACACTTGTGCATGGTACTTACAGAGACTTCAACAGATCTTACAGTTTAGCTGAAAATGCCAAAATAATATGAAATGTAACCAAAGGTCACCAGTAATCAGATTGCCAATACATATGAAATGAACATATGGATTTCTTTTCCATAAAGCAATCTAATTTTGTTACGCTTTGTCTTACAGGTGATATAGAATTGATTACAGATATCCCATCCAATGTGAATCTGAAATTACAGGAGTTTGTATTCCCTGAGCACTTGGATTATGTGGAGCTGGTATATAATTCTGGGTCTAGAAATGCAACTGTGAGGACTCGTAAGGCACTGGATGTTGAGGCTCTTGAGGTATTATTTTTACTGCATATAAAGCCTGGAGATAAAGGTTTTTTGACAAGTGAAAAAAAATAGCATTAAGATAATGCATTTTAATTGTTCATTCTCTCTTAATACAGGTTGGTATTTCTAAAAAGTGATTTGTCTGAATAGAATTCAGTATCTACCTCTCACTAATATCTGTTAAGTGTCTTCAGTTTCCCATAACTAAGCCTTCCTGTCATCTCGTAGCCAGCCAGGTTCTTTCCTAGTCATGTATTGTACTGAGAGGTGTAAATATGCATTATGACAGGTGCCACTTGCCTTACAACTCACCTCTCAGAAGCTTGAATTATTTCATCAAAATGAGACTGAGCAGATATAACTTGGTAGAAGGTAATCCCTAATTATAAGCACTTAACTTCACACGCTAATGGATTTATGGGCCTCTGTTGCTTGATGCACAAAAGGATAGATCCTTCTTCCCAGGCAGTTCTTGCTGTGGAGGATTACCAGGTATTTAGAAAGCAATATCAATGTTCTTCCTGGCTGAAGTAGCCTCTGAATATGAAAATGGTGTAGTACTGCAGAATAAATAGAGACAATTTATTATGTAAGTGCTATTTCAGAGTGGATTTGTATTTTGGACACTGCCCTCAGAGGAGCACTGTGCTAGACAGGCCTGGACCAGGCATATTGTAAAAAAACCTGTTACAATCAGTGTTTGTAATGGATGAAAATGTCCTTATGATTTTTTTTACATTTGCATTCCTCATTTGGATATTTCCCGAATGGATTAGAACACTTTTTATGCTTCTTGCACATGTTCTCCTCTATTCTCTGTCAACTTTTTGTTGGGGAGAGCAGTCAGGTACAGGGGGATGGTGGGATCTGGATATCAGTAGTAAATGAATGGCAGTCAAATAAACTTTATAATATATAGCAAAGTAATTACAGTGTGTTAATTTTAAGCAGAGTGTTTTGGTACAGCACACCTGAGGATTCAAATACTAGAAGTAATCTTGTATAATTTTGGCAAAAATTATCTTTGATAATCATATTATTCATCCATTATATTATTTATTGGCTTGTTTGTTCAATTTTAGGGTAAAATCATCTGGTATGCTGTTGTTTGCCAAAGGATTGGAGCAGTAAGTACAAACCATGCTTTACCAACTGTATTTATTGTCTAATTTAAGACAAATAATTATTTTCTGCAATGCTATTTAATTAGAAGCTATGATGCAGGGAGTTCAGAGTACTTTCTAGAAGATAATTTGTTGAAATCTGCTGATTGGAAGGAGTGTTTTTGTTCACAGAAAACTAAGGTAAATTTTAAAAAGTTAATTTTAGGAACGGTAGTTTAATTCCCTCTACTCCCTGATCCTAAAAGGTAGTTTAATGAAAGGGTGTCTCTTTGAGGATCTCATTTTATACAAAATTAAGTGTTAGCAGAATGCTGCCACCTCACTGTTGTCATTTCTTCCACCTCAAAGACTGATGAGACAGAGAATGGACGGAACATAGAATTAATAGATGTAAACGACAATGCTCCCGAATTTCAACAAGCTAATTACAGTGCTTCAGTATCAGAGGTGGGTTATGGCCAATGCTGATACTTTTTTCCTGGGATATTTTTTAATTACTTTTTGGGGAGGTTCCCACGTGACCACACTGAGATTAGTTCATTACGTGCACCCTTGTGGGACTTACCTGCTGATCCCCGTGGGTGTGGAAAAGAGAGGCTGGGCTGCACCTACAGCTGGGGGAGTAGGGTGATGGAGAAACATCCCCAGCCAAAAATGGCAGTGCAAAGTGATTTGCTAAGCAGGTGGCACAACTTTCCTGCCCTGAGTCAGGAAGGATGTGGAAAGGGGCTCGTGACTGAGGATTTGATGATCTTTGTTTCCTCTTAGGTAGCTGAAATGAATTCCACGGTTGTACGAGTGGAAGCTACTGATAAGGACTTTTCACCAGAATTCAGCCTCCTCACTTACAGCCTTTGGGTGAGTGCCCTTTGTTAGCTGGGAACTGTGAACACCAGTTTGAATTTCATGGATCCGTGGCCTGGGACCTGATCCCAGCGTGCTCCCTTGCACTGTGAAGATTAAAAATCTGCAAAACATCCAAGAGACCTTTCAAACTATACCACAGGATCAGCCTGGCATGCAGTGAGGCCTGAATCTTGTTTCTTAACATTTGTGGAATGATTTATGGCACTCTTCAGCTACAGCTAAGGAACTCAGTGGTCCTTTGTAGTAGCACGAGGGAGAGCTGTTTCCCCTCTTTTTAAAGTTTAAATTTGATTTGCTGTTGGTCTCCAGTCCTCAAGCCAACTGAAGTAAGATTATTTCTACTAAATTTAGATATCTGCAGTGGAAATCTTCACATCTGAGCTTATCTCTGCTCCTTTTATAGCTGGTGAAGGGAAGCTGATGCCATTCCCCTGTGTGCAATAGGATTAGATAAATCAGATAGAAATTCTATTGTCACTGACAGAGAAGGGAATAGAATATGTGGAGGTGGATCAGCCTTTTTCTTTCCAGTGGTCATGACTCAAAAATGGTCCAATAATAAAACAAGAGAAAAGAAAAGGTATTTTGTCATCAATCATATAAATATTTGATTTATTCATTTAATAGGGCCCAAACTCTGATTACTTTTCTATAAGGGAAGGAGATGGAAACGTCATGGTGAAAAAACCACTGGATTACAACGAGGTCAACTTTTTCAATTTAACAGTCCAAGCAAAGGTATGACACAAATTAGAAGAAAAATGAGACCCACAATAGTTCTACAACGATAGTTCCTTTGTTTTCTAGCATCCCAGTTTCTACAAAAATTTACAACTTTGGGAGTTCCCAACACAAAAGTTGTGTCTGCACCTTGGTTTACACTGGAGACAAAGTAGCACATTCTTAATATTTGAGCCATTGTTTGTTTCCTCTCAAATACCAGCCCAAGTTTCTTTCTGTATTTCTCTCGGTATAAATACTGTACATATTCATTCCCCACTATTGTAATGCATATTCACCTATCCATTCTGGCAGATCTCTCATGTTTTTGCTGTGCCTTACCAGGTTTTTTGTTTGTCTTTTTGAGATTTGAACATGTATTTGCCTTCATTTCCTTTTAGAACTAAAAAGAAGTTGTTTTGCTAGGATTATTGTGGTATCTAGCAAATAGTACAGCTGTAGCAAATGTTCTATTACTGTATTCTACGTGCCTGATAGAAAATGAGGAACTAAAGAAAGGTTACCTGTTGATAGTTTTATTCCTAGAACTGGATTTCCAGAAATGGAAAAATCTGACAAGCTGAGAGTTCTCAGGTTAAAAATGCTGCAAAATAAATGTAATAAGGTTCTGCTGTATTTTCCACTGAGATATGTTTTTTTTCACGACAGCAGTTCTTACTTTCTTCTTTCCCTTGGGATGCAGGAACAATTTGGAAACCAGAGTGCCACTGCATCATTAATAATTAATGTGCAAGATTATGACACACTGAATCCCTATTTCAGTCAATCCGTGTACAATGGGAATATCAGTGAAAACCAGGTAAAAGCTCTTCACTGAATCCTGCTGTAAATAGGTTATCCCTATCCATAGGGCTTTTCTTCCAAGGATTCTTCCTCCCTGAGCAGCTTAAGATGGATGGAGCTGCTTTCCTCTGTGCTGAGCAGTGAAAAAGATATCACTGTAGACCTCCAACTACCAGATAAACAGACCATGTATTATATGAAGCATAGAATTTTCTGTGGTAGAAACACATCATTTTGTATTTTGGGGAGAAAAAAATTTTAAAAGGAAGAAAGAAAGTGGGAAAAAAACCCCTAAATTCCTGTTCTAACAGGGTTTTTACTGTAAATTTCAAAGGGCAACTGGCTGTCCATCAATCCTGAAATTAATTCGTTTTAAGTAGTGTAATTCCGTCATACAGCATTACAGTCAGGTAAGCAAAAATAAGGATCTGAATGGCAATCCATGCTCTATATTACTTTTGTGACATCTTTTTCTATATAGAGTAGAGATTTCTTGGTGGAATGGATTTGACTCAGGTTTCTGTATGTATTAAGCAAAAAAATAACAGCATAGTATTATCACAGTAATCCACTAAAATTAAAAAGGTTCATTATTATCCCTATTTCTATGTCATTATCTTCATGCTAACATATTATAAATCACATATGCTTTTAGAGTTACACCTCTGGTGTCCCTTTTGTTAGAAGTTCATCTTTGATTCTGAGAAAGGAACAATTTTAGCTCTTCTAAAATGTTTTTATCTTTTAAATTACTGTTTTTCTTAGGGCTGCAGTATAGACTTGTGTGTTGTTTCCCAGGAGAGGAATGGAACTGCAATATTCGATGTTCTTAACATAAATTCCATCTGTGACTGCAGCTTCATAAGCTGGTGTTTCTTAAACACAGTGTGTCCATCAAGTATCTTGGTCATAATTTTCCTCTGTAAAGCACATATGGCAAAGAAAGAATTTTTTTTCTGGATCACATTGATTAAACACGTTTCTTGTTTCTTTAATCAAAACTGTGACTTACCTCATGAAAGATTTGAAGTTCATGCGTGGTTTTTTTCAAGTTAATCAGGTTAATATATGTTTTCTAGGTGGGTCCTCTGACTATTCTCCCAGAGAAGATCTGGGCTCAAGATGGAGATAAAGGTATAAATGAAAAAATAATTTACAGCATCAAACTAGGTAAGAGCCTTTCTTTTCTTCTAGACATTGACACAGTAATTCATGATGAAAACCATTCCTGATTTCAAGTGAAAGCCACCCTAGAGGCTTCAATTTGATCAAAGAATTTCCATTCAGGACTGTCTAGAGAGATAATTCCATCACGAGCTGTTCTTCCTCCTGAAGAAATTGCCAAAAGTTTATGAAATGCTTAATTTGAGATCCTTGAAGTGTGAGTGAATTTCCTAGGAGTTGTTTTGAGGACAGAGTGTTTGAAAAGCAGCCTTTCATGTGGAATGTCTGTTCCTTTTTGCTATGGCTGAGAAGTTAACACTCATACAAAGGACAGATCAGACTGACTGTTCTAGTTCATTCTCATTAACCCTTCCCAATTTACTGCTTTTCAGTGAACCCCCCAGCCTATAACAACAGCTTTTCAATCAGTGACACTGGAGTGTTGGAAGTCAAGACCTCAATTGACAGAGAAATATGTCCAAATCTTCTGGTGGGCATTCAGGTAGAGATTGTTTTGGTATTTTAATCTCAATTTCAGAAAATAATATGTAAATCCAAGTTGCTGTTAATAGCGTTTCTCATATTAATTTGTATCAAGGCTCCATCCTGCCATTTAAAAATCAAAACAAAGGAAAAATTAATTAATTATAAATATGCAGTTGTCATGTCCTTGTGTTAAGCTTGTTGTTATCAGGGCATGGAATTTACAGCTATAAACTCTGTTTTCTAGGCAGCTCAGCAAGACAAGAATTTCAAAACAGCTGATGCAGTAGTTCTGGTTACTATTGGAGATGTGAATGACAATGATCCAGTACTGTCACAAGCAAGTTATGATGTCTCACTTCTAGAAAATCTCCCAAATGGGATGGAAGTTCTTCAAGTAACAGCTACTGACCAAGATGAGGTAAAAAGACAGTGTTTTTATGGCTGCTACAAATGCTGCACTTCTGAAATATAATATAAAATGCATTTGCGTTATACAGCTATTGTGAATAGAATTATTTTTTTTTCTGGCTACCTAAATACGCTCAAGCAAAGCAAACTTAGTTTCACTTCTTTAAGGGGTAGAGTACTGCAGACAAAGAATAAATTTTGGCTCTCTTTGGAACTCCTCTGGTTTGCATACGGTCCCAAATCTGGAAGTGCAGAAGCGCAAAATGAACACAAAGCTGCAAGTCCTTCTCAGCCTGCACGTCATTTCTTCCATGTTGTTTGCGTCTCTCTCTTTTTTTAATTTTTTTTTTTTGCAAATGTAACCTCAGTTATACCAGGTAATTTCATCTTCTCCACATGGAAAAGAAGAAGAAAGCATCCTAAGAGAGTAGCTCGGTGCCCTGTTTAATAAGAACTGTCTTTCCTGTTTGCAGGGAGGCTTCCAGGGAACGCTCACTCTCACTCCAGATGACAGTCCCTTCCAGCTGAGTCCAGCTGGGATCCTAACTGTGAGGAACTCTACGCTGCTGGACAGGGAGAGAGTACCCTCTATCCACCTGCAGGTATTAAAAATAAGCCTGCTCCTTTCCAAGGTAACCTGAGGCCAACAGGTGAGACCTGACCTGCCTTGGCAGGAGGCCGAACCTCGAGTACGGATCAGCAGCTTCATCGAAGAAACAAATCCAGACTTTGGCATCAAATTATCTGGAGAGAAATACCACTGCTGATACAGTTTCCTCAGCTTGTCGTTCTCATTCATCCTTTTTACTACTTACACAGCGTGCATTTGACCAACACAATCTTTTCACTGCACCATTTTTGCAGGTCACTGCTAGAGATCATTTGCCACCTTACAAAGAGGTGAACTCTCCTATCAACATAGTGCTGCTGGATGAAAATGACAACAGCCCAACCTTTAGAGACACACCATATAGACGAGATATCTTCAACATGACTGCAGGAATGGCCATTCTTCAGGTACTAGAAATACTAAGCAAAAATGACATTTTTGAGTTGAAAGCATGCACGAGTCCTTGCTTAAACTTGTGTAGTAGTTCTATTGAGTAGGGTTTTGTTTTTTTCTTTTTTAACTCCTCTCAGTTCAGAAACAATCCACATTACATTTCAAAGCTACTGATATTCCGTAATCACAGTGTCCTGGACACTTTAATCATATCCCAGGTCAGGGAATAAATTATAAAGGATTTTTATTCTGGTACTGTGCCCAAGCCTGAATTCCACAAATATATGACAGAAAATAAGATTCTTGAATTTAGCAGTTGTAAACTGTTTAATAAAAACTGAATGTCGTTAGAGTCCAGGAACTCCAATAATGCCACAACATCTTTGAAAGGCTGCTGAATGCTGGAGCATTGGGGATAATATTTAGATCATCCAATATACTTTTTCTAACATAGTAAACCAGTTAACCAAATAAAACAGGAAGTAGGAGTTGAGATCTATAGGGAGTCACAATAAATGCTCATACCCAGATGGGTAGATTTCATGGCTCCTGATGAAACCTCTTGAACAATCTGCCCAGTGCCTTTGGAATATTATGAAGCCAGTTCTCTGAGATACAAACTTGGTGTAATTCACATGAGTTCCACAGGAGCAGGATTCTGCTGGTGCTGCTGGAATGATATTGTGTGGGTGCATCCAAGAGCAAACTTTGTTACTGAGGTTTAACCCAGGAATTATATAGGAAATGGACAGTCAAAGGTACAACCAAATTTAACTGAAGCTACATTTACCTGTTTTTTATGTATATCTAAAATGGGAGAAAATTTTATAAAAGCACAGAAACTAGAGTAAAATATCTTTTTTTCCTCCAGGTTGCTGCTGCTGATCCGGATGAAGGTATAAACGGAGAGATAAGCTTCATCTTAGCTGGTGGCAATGAAGATGGACACTTTGAACTGGATACATCCACAGGACAAATCAGTTTAAAAACAGTAATCTCATTAGGAATCAACCAGCTTAAGAAGTTTGTCTTGTGGATAACAGCTACTGATGGTAAGACAGGAGTTTAGTACCTGTCAACACAGCTATTCCTGGTCATGAGTTTTGGTTTTGTTTGGTTTCTTACTTGAAGGAATGCTGTCAGATAGTTTTTTCTTATCTTCAACAAACAAGAGCAGATAAAATATATGGTATTATTCAAACAAAGCCTGTGAATCTGTCTTGTTTATCCGAAGTAATTGCTGCATCTCTGGTAAAGCTGTTCCTGCTGCTGGTGTTATAGCAAATCTGTTTTCTTTATGGCTGTGGGAAGAACATGTGAAATAACATATATATATATAATCATATCTTCCTTTAACTTACTGACTGGTGTTGCACAGCATAGGAAACAGAAATGCAGGCAGAAGTCAGGAATTTATAACTCACTCATCAGTCAATAAGGAGTAAAAGGAAAGTAAAATGTGCTGAGTAATTTGGTCATTATTTGCACATCCATGCGGGTAAACTGGACATGCCAGGTCCATTTTTAGGATGACCAGCATGAGCAGCATTTCCTTAGCCACAGTTATTGGGGGTTTCTTTGTTTTAAAAGAATAACAGAGAACTCAGTGAACATTCATGACCTGAATAAGGGCAGAAACAAACGTAACCTAGGAATGGTATCCTGCTCCTGAAAGCATGAGAATACAGAGTGGTTTTCTGCCTTGTGATTTTTCCATTATTCGGTCAATATGAGCTCTGTGTCTTCGAATTTAGGGTCACGTGGATAAAATGGGTACTGGGAGGGAGGGGAAATATGGGTACAAAAGGGATTCCTCAGTCCATCCTTTGTGGTCTTGGTCAGGACCTCTGAGGCAGTACCATAATAGTACCACTAAGGATTAAAAATACAAAAAAGGCAGTACCCATAGAAAAGTGTATTTTTCTGGGGCAGTAGCTGTTTTGTGCATCTGCTGGGAAATTGTTTCCTTTTGCAGGAGGGACCATTCCAAGAAGTTCATCAGTGCCAGTAGAAATCTTTGCAGTTGGAGATTCCAGACCACAGTTTACTCAGAAAACATACAGTGTGTCTGTGGAAGAAGAGCTGGTTGCTCCTGTTGAAGTAGTGCAAGTAAGAAGAACTTTATTCTATCTCTACATAGGACAGGGCAGCTCTAAGAAAATCCTAATTTTGTAATAGATGTGCTCTAAATATCCATATCTCCCTGAGTTATGGAGAACTAGATACTGTGTGTTCTACATATCAAGCTTCAATATGCAGTACATCCCTCAGATGAAGCTTATCACCCACAAAGGTGGGTTTGCTTCCAGGTCAACCTTTGCAAATATTTAAACAGCATCTGCTGCCATTTAGCATTTTAAAAAACCCAAACCCCCCCCCCCAAAGTAACTCTCCAAACCAAACAAAATGAATCCCAGAACTGCTTGAGAAAGTAGACTTTTGTGCATAGCCCTCTGCTGACTTTGGACACCCTCCAAAGGGTTTAGTGGCTCAAAACTTGGGATAAGCAACATTCCCTCATCCCTTGGTGATAAATCTAAAACCCTGTGACATGAGATGAGAATTCCCATCAGAGAAATGTCCTAGAGGCATTTTCAAAGAAGACCCTAGAACTTGCTCTTCATTTTGATAAAAAAAAAAATGCTCAGAGAAGCAGAGCACCAGAAAGCACCATGAGAGCTCCTTCTTGGATGAAGGTCTGAACACACATGGGAGGTCTCGTATCAAAGCAGTGAGAAGATAATGTGTTTTAGTGTTTTGATTTATAGACATCTTGAGTTAATTTTCCCTCTTTTTTCATATAAAGAAAGGCAGAACCAAAAGTTGAAGTGCAGTCTGTTATTTTATTATGTGTTATATAAATTCATATTTTAACAAAAGGCAGTCCTCTGCATTTTTATGTATATTGAGGCTTGATTTTTACTTCTTTTAAAGAATCTGTGAAGCTAACAAGTACCTGAATGAAAATTCATTAAAAGAAGTAAAAATCAAGACACAGTATCGACCGTAAGTTGATATCAAGCCACAATATCAACCATAAAATGAGTTTGGACATAATTAAAACCGCTATTCTTTTTCAGACAGTGGTTTATGTGTTTCAATTCATTTATTGATAATATGCTGTATCTTACACAGCTAGAGTATGAGGCCTTAAATCCCCACATAGCAGTTGAGTTTCGGCTGCTGACGGAATCTGCTCCATTTGCCATCGACGACCAGGGAGTCATCTCAACAGAAACCAAACTGGACTACGAATCCCAGAGGAATTACACGCTCAGCATTTCCTTGTCAGATGGAAGCACTGCTGACTATGCCACGGTGTTTATCAGCGTCACAGACGTCAATGATAACAGCCCTGTGTTTGCTACGATCGACACCTCCATTGCCATTGCGGAGAACGTGCCGGCGGGAACCCGCGTCACCGGCGTGTCAGCCACGGACGCGGATGAGGGCTTTAACGGATTAGTGGTTTACACTCTGAAGGGTGGAGAAGGGAAAATGGATATTGACAGCTCAGGATTCATTTTGGTGCAAAAGGTGCTGGACAGAGAAGAGCAAGGCTTCTATAACTTAACAGTGATTGCCAGTGACCAAGGCCAACCCGCGCGATCTACAGCGCTCAGCCTGACCATCGTCATCGATGACGTGAACGACAACCCCCCGGTCTTCTCATCGAGCAGGTATGAAGTGAAGGTCCCTGAAGACCAAGAGCTGGGAATTGCCCTGCTGACACTGTCTGCTACTGATCGGGACGCTGGGGCCAACGCCCTCGTGACGTACCAAATTGTTGACCAGCGCCCTCAAACTTCCTCCCCGGTGTTCCTTGTCAACTCAAGCACGGGCCAGCTCAGCCTGAGCCAGCAGCTGGATTATGAAACCATAACTGAATTTGAAGTGAGAGTGGAGGCATCAGATGGAGGTCAGCCAAGGCTCAGCAGTGAAACACTTGTAGTTGTTCGTGTAGAAGATGTCAATGATAACCCACCAGAATTCAGTCAGGCAGCTTATGATGTATTTGTGTTTGAAAACCACCAGAAGGGGAGTCCTGTCTACACATTCAGTGTTGCTGACAAGGATGAGGTAGGTGCCACATTAATCTCATCCTGATAAATCAAAATGACAGGTTTTTCTCTATTAACCTGCAAAAAAGCATAGCAGTAGATGGGCAAAAGGAGGTTTCTTAAATGGTTGGCGCTAAGTATGTTTTGGGTCATGAAAACTTTGTCTTGCTTTCTCTGAAGCCAGCAGTAAAACTTCCCCAACCAAGGAAGTTGAGATCTTGTACAAAATAGTTTACTGGCTGTATCAGAGAAGATGGGGAGAGCTTCTCTTCCACTGCACCCAGGACAGGAAGTGGTGTTTGCTTCTGAGCACGTGCACAGGAGATGAATGCATCACACCAGACAGAGAACAGATTTTTTTTTTTAAATTCTGTCTTCTTGCTTCTTATGTCAAAATAATAGTTTCTGGTTGAATGTTGCTTGGTAAACTAAACTTGGCAAACTTACCTTTAGTCTCAGCTTAGGCAATTTCTAACCCTGATAGAGTTGTTTCTTCTATAATAGGAAATAACAAAATTTCCCTCTGCTTTATAACAAGTGGTTTCTTTCTCCCCTTGTGTTATAAAGACATTTCACATGTAGCTGTGGCACTGGGGAGATGCTTTGGAGGAAGAGATTTCTGATTTGCAATATTATTCTTGCTCATGTCAGTTTTAAAGCAGCACAAATGCTTGGTTGAGACTCCACTGAACTCTGTTTTGATGCCCTTTCCATCATGGGGATAAGTATTGGAGAGCTTTAGGGAGATAGAATGTGTAGGACCCAAACAGGGAAGACCATAAGTGCTTCCACATCCCCCAGTTTGCCAAAGAAGTCTATTATTCCAATAGCTCAGGGTGCAGGATTTCATTTACTAAACCTGGCAAATCACTCGTACCTCTGTAATGAGAAGTCTTATAAAAATGTCAGCTATTTGTATTAATAAGATTATTTTTTGAACTTAAATCTCAATAATTTTAAACTTAAGTGAACAATGTTTTCTTTTTAGGCTGGCTTTTCTCAGGGATACTTTATTCACAACAGCACTTCATTCACTGTGGATATCCCTGGAACCCTTTCGTTAAGGAATGACACAGAACTGGACAGGGAGACTACATCTGGATTCACTTTACAAGTAAATTTGGGGAGAGACTCTGCAGCTTTGGCTCATCTCTACTTCATTCCCTTGAATGCCTTTTTATATCTTTATCAGGGGTTAAAATGACAACGCAGTCAACTAAAATTACGGTTTTTTTCTTACTTTGTCAGGTATGGGCAGTTGATAACGTAATAAATGGGCTTAATTCAAGTGCCTTGTTCCACATCACTGTTCTGGATGTCAACGATAACAACCCTGAGTTTCAGAATCAGCCATACAGTTTCGAGGCTCTGGAAGGGGAATACACGTTGGATAATGCCACTAGGGTTGGACGTGTGACTGCTACCGATTTGGATGAGGGAGAGAATGCACGGATTACTTATTCCTTGTCAGCTGAGGATGGGGATAATCCATACAGCATCCAGCAGGTAAGGGTTTGGGTATGCTGAAAACAAGGTTTAGATACATCAGGTAAAAAAGAGTAGGCAGTACCGTTCTGGTACACGTCCAAACCAGCACGTGCCCTGTAGGTTGGAAATATATGTTGATATTCAGAAACGAAGCCATTCCTGGTCAGGTGTTGCTTGGAATGTGAACTAGTCCAAAGGAGAACAGATTATTTCAATCCCTCACCCCTTTTGAGAATTCAGTGTGCAAGAGTTCTCCAAATGATCTGTGCATTGAACCACTGCCTTCTCTAGGATGGAACCATTTTGGTTACTGGCTCTGTAGACCGAGAAAGTAAAGAGAAGTATGAGCTGCTCCTGCTGGCATCTGATAACGGAGTGCCTTCAAGGCAGGTAAGGAGTAGCAGGTTATGCTTTATCTGAGCTCCCTTTTATTGGTACACTTCAGTGCCTGTGCACTTTCTGAATCATGGTTTTCTCCTGCCACACCCCAGAACTTCACACACGTCAGCATTCGAGTGTTGGATGTGAATGACAACCCTCCTCAGTTCACAAGGGCGCAGTACTCTGCCAGCGTGCGTGTGGCAGCAGCAAAGGAAGGAGAGTTTGTCCTGTCAGTGTCTGCCACTGACCTCGACCTCGGGAACAACGCTGTCATTTCGTACAGGTAGGTTTCTGTGAGGTTAATAAGTACCTGTTGTGAGAGACGCAGAGAGGTGTTTTTATTGATCTTAAGAAGGATAAGATCTCTTTGTTAATATTTTACAAGTGCTATAATCGGTTATGATTTGTATATTTAGGAAGAAGGACAGTCGTTACTGGGTGTTTTAGAGCTTATCAAATCCTGATTATGTCATAAAAGAGGGCACAACCAAATGATAAACTGGCAGCAAAAACCCACAGCCAAGATTTGTTTGAATTTCTGAAATTTTGAATAATACATTGGAGCTTCTGGGTAGGAAGTAAATGAATCTCTGACACTTTTTACTTATCTTCTGTTTGCTGGGAGGAGGAGATGAGAAATTAACTTCCTTAATGCACTATGCATAAAAAAATCAGTGGAGAAACATATTTCTATGAGCCCTAAATCATGGAAAATACCAGGATACCTCGATGTGAAAAGCATAGATTGAGAAGGACAGATGAATGAGCAGTAAAGTTGTGGATGTTTAAAACTACTGCCTTGAAAGGGGTTATTTTTAATTATGAGATGGCATTCTACCTAAAGCACATCACTTGGGAGCAATCCAGTGATCTGTGAGAGTTCATAGAACACCAGGAATTAGCAGGTCTTCAGATGAATGTCACTCAGGTTTCTCCTACTGCTGAATATGAGCTGAGTGTGCAAGTTGTGCCTTCTCCTAGTAAGAGCATCAAAGCCTTGGGGTGGAATGGGAACGGAAGGCATGAATGCTGCACATTTTCATGATGGAAGATTTACTTGGAAATAAAAGGCCAATATATTTTAGCCTAAAGACAGCAATTAGAAGCTGCTCTTTATAAACAGGCAAATATTGTCTGCTGAGTGCTCCTTACAGAGCTAGCAGTGAGTAGATGGCACTTCCAAGGTCATTAATATCAATGCTCTCCTGATTGCTCTTTAATCAGCCTCATGAACCATTCTGATGATTTCCGTATAAACAATGGCACCGGAGAAATCACCCTCAGCAGCAACCTGGACCACATCACAGCTGACACAGTTGTTACACTGATAGTTGTTGCTACTGATCATGGAGTTCCTCAGCTCACCTCGAATGGTAAACCATCTTTTACCCTTTTTTTCTTTTCTTTTCCCACATAAACATAACCCTTGCAAACATTTAAATTCGCAATTAATCCCATTGCTGTCAAGTCAAATGGAATTTAGGGCAAAAAACCATGTTACATTTGAGCAATGAGGAATATTTGCTTTTTACCTTTTGATCTCCTCCATGCTGAACATATTAACAGAAAACTTGGTTTTAGCAACTCTGGTTAGAAATAATTTTTTCAAATTCATTTATTGCAGTTGTACTTATGTTACAAAAACCAGGACTCCATGGTTGTAGTCACTCCAAAAAGATGTATTCAAATAATATTGTTGACGTGTTTCTCTTTCAGTTTTCCTTTATCATCCTAGAATTAGAAACTTTTAAACAAACAGAAGCTGGCAAATCACCCTCAACTGAGTTTCTGTTCGTTCAAAAAATATTCAATCACGTCGTATTTTTTGTAATTTTTCCACATGTTTTTTGGAGGTTAACTCTGATTTATCAGGAGCAGGAGAAACAACTGATTTTCTTAAAATAGGACACGTGGTCACAACAGAAATTGCACTCGTGGGTTTATGTATATCCCTTCTCTCTTGTTACAAAGCAATTCAGGGTCAGATTTTCAAGGAGTGTGAAACCCCTGCACATCCCATTAGCTTCAGATTGGTGACACTTGCTCTCCTGTCACACTGAAGCAGCACTTCTCTAATAAGGGAAGTGAGGTTATTCTGGAAAATCAATTAGGTATCAAAAGCATCATGTTTTGTGTTACATATTAATCCTTATTACTATTGGTTTCTTTTTTCTTATCATTCCTCTTTCCTATGTGATGTTTTCTACTAGTTCCTCAAGAGCTTAAGGAAACAGAGCACAGATCATGATGATTTTAGCAGTGACTTCACTATTTTAATTTGTTTTCTCTCTTCAGCCCCTGTGACTCTCTACTTGCTGGTAAATGACATCAGCTTTGGACTGACTTTTGAGAGCTCCAGCTACGAGTTCAGCATTGAGGAAAACAAACCCCCAGGGACTGCAGTGGGCTCTGTGAAGGCTCTGACTGGGAGCATAGCTGTGCAAGTTGGGTACTCCCTGAAATCCCACTGGGACAAGTTCTCCATCGGGGACCAAGGAGACATCGTGTCTCTTGCCAGGCTGGACCGGGAAGAAGGAGACCTGTACAGCATCCTTGTGGAAGCTGTGGATTCTCTGGTGCCACCCAACACAGCTGTTGCTTTGGTATGGTGTATGCACTTCAAAATACTTTTTATCAAGGATTATTAAGTAGCTTTTAAAAATATTAACAGTCGAGCAAAATCCTGATAAGCATCTTCTGTCATGCAAATGTGAAGCTTTGAGAGGCTTCTATTTAATTTCCCTTTTTTTATATCCTGAGGAGATATTACCATCTGGAGCCATTTGTCAACTTCACAGATTGTGTCACTCCCTGAGAGTTCCTTATGAACAACCCATAACCAGAGAAACTGATTAACACCAAAACTGGTTCTGTGCATAGTTCTGTCAAATGCATGAGGCAGATGAGCCAAAAAGCCCCAGGTTATTAGTTCCGCTCATCTCTTCCAGTTCAAGTGTTATCTCACATATATGTTATCCTGCAGCTGAGAATGAAAAAAGATAAAAAATGCAGAGGTTGTGAAAATGCTCAAATGCTGAAAAATGCTGAAGTTGTTATGTATCTATTTGGTTTTTGGGGTTTTGTTCCTTGGTTGGTTTTTCTTTGTTTTTCTCTAGGCTTCCATAGACTAAATTAAAATTCTCATTTGGACACTGTTTCTACAGCTCAAATTTGTGTCTTTTTCCCTTTTGTTTCTTTCTCTTTTTTTCAATATAGGTAACTGTGAGAGTTGAAGACGTCAATGACAACCCTCCAGTTTTCTCAGCATGGATCCAAACTCATTTATCAGCTCCTGAGAATGCAGCTGATCTAGACTTGGGCATATTTTCTGCTACTGATCTGGATATAGGAGATAATGCACTTATCAGCTACTCTCTGCAAGATGATTTTGCTGGAACGTTCCAAATTAACAGTTCTACTGGCAAGCTGATGACAAAAAAATCCTTAGATAGAGAAGTGATGGACAGTTATGAATTGAAAATAATGGTAAGTTGACAAATTTGATGCAAGTTCACAGAATTCTCAGCATTCAAAAATTAGAAAATACTGAGTCATCACAAGAAAACCACTTCATCTGAGAGAATTCCATTAGAATTCACAAATGAATTTTGACTGTTCCTTATGTTTTGTATGCAGAGCTCTGTTTTCTGCTCTGTAGAATGGTATTAGTGAATAAATGACTTATGAACTCAAAATTTTAAAGGTCACAGTCACACAACAGCTGACTGCGACATCTGCAAAGCATTCCTGGGTCCATTTTAGACCATACAGCTGCCTTGCCAATCCATATTATTCGTCCCTTTCCCTTATCTTTTTCGTTTTCCAAAATATATATCCTTAGATCTCTTAAAAAATACCTGAAATGAGATTTTTCAAGGGAAAAAAAAAGAAAAAGCATAAACTTTCATTCAACATCCACGAGGTTATCTATTTATTCTGGCTGATTTCATTGATTTTCACTGCTACTAATCAGATCAATTATTGTGCATACAAAGAAGCGTTCCAGCACTGACCATCAAGTACAAATACATTTGAAGGACTTTTTCACTGCTAACAAATAATTTGACAGGTCAAAGAACTTGTGGAAATTATAGAGGAGACATACTAAAAATTGAGCAGTGTCTTCTGAGAAATTTCAAATTAATAAAAGTGGACACTTTTTAAGACTAATTGAAAACTGTGTATATGTACCTATAAATTAGAATTCTCTATGGCTGATGCTGGTGCTGTGTAAAACTGACCGTGAATTTGCCACATACTGCATGCTCTTCACAACTTGCTTTGTTGGCACTTTAAACCCTCAAAATGCAAGGGATTTCCTCATTCTTTCAACTGCCACAGCACAGATATCTGTACATCACAGTTGTGTGTTGATTAGTGCCACATCTGATCACGTGACATGTTTGATCTGCATCCAGGCTTGAGCTCTTGATTAATTGTTAATGAGAGGCAGAGCATGTGACAGGGTGAGGATACCAGCTGCAGGAAGATGTGGCAACTAATCAAGCACAGGGCTAGAGAAGTGTCACAGGGGGATAACTGGTCCAGCAGAAAGACTTCAGAGGCAAAAGTTCACAATTTTTGGAGCAAAACTGAGCTGGCAAAGTAAGTTTGTGTCAAAGAAGTGCTGTTTTTAATGACAAGATGTTCCTTCACAGGCCACTGATTCTGGCAAGCCACCACAATCTGCGAGCTTAGTGCTGAGCATCGCTGTGGAAGATGTGAATGACAACCCACCAGTGTTCCCCCAGAAATCCTACTCCGTGACTGTGAGGGAGAACGAGCCTCCACATGTGGTGTGTGGCACTAAGAACAAACAGCCTGTTCTGCACTTGCTTTCTCTCTGTGCACTGGGAAAGGGGCAGTGATCTCTCATGGCTGTGCACTGGTGAACATCATTTTTTACTTTGTGGGGCCTGTAGAATCACACAGCATGTTTGGTTTGTATGACAGTGGAGCACCTGTCCCACCGATTCTTCGTAAAACTCTCACAGAGCGTGAGAGCTGCTCCCCCTTTCCCTCCTGTCCTCAGCAGTGATGCCACACTGCACAGATGGAGTTTCACAAGATCTATGGGCAAAATGTTTTAAAGACGTTTAGCGCTGTAGGTGTTGTGCATGTATCCAGCATCCCTCTGTTCTTAAGCTTTTCTGGCTTACAATCACAGAATGGTTTGGGTTGGAAGGGGCCTGAAAGCTCATCTTGTTCCAAACCCCTGCCACGGGCAGGGACACGTTCCCCTAGAGCAGCTTGCTCTAGGGCTCCATATCTGCCTTGCAGATGTGACCTAATGGTTTACAGGAATCAAGGGAAGAGGAATCACCTGACAATCTGGAACTGCCCTGCCGCAAGCTGTGCCAGAATCCCAGCAATGCAATTAATCAATTAATGAGTAATTCAGTCAGTAAACACTCTATGGGTCAACATCAGTCTTGTGTGCATGTTTTGCCACTCTCTTTGTTCTGCTCTAAACCTTTTTGTTGCTGACTTTTTTTCCTTTTATTGTAGATTTTGAGTGCAGTGGCCACAGATGCAGATATAGGGTACAATGCCATCATTCATTACACCATAACTGGAGAGACGACTTCATTTTATGTTGGAGAACTTTCTGGAGATATTGCAACCCTTCAGCCTCTGGACTATGAAAGTCATTCCCAGTACATGTTTATCCTGAAGGCTTTCAATCCTGGAGAGCCACTTCTCCAGGACACAGCAAACATTACAGGTAGCTCCACTTTACCACAGAAAATGAACTTTCATTTCCTCTGGGGAATATTTCAGCATGTGTAATTCTGAGGTATAAACCAATACTAATGCAGTCTGCTAGAGTAAATTATCAGAAATTATGCTGTGATCTTTTCCACAACAGCCAGGCGAAATTTTTCTCAAAAAAAGTCTGCCATGTCAAAAATGAAGATTTTTCACACAAACTGACATTACTTCCTTCAATATATTCACAAATTTTTTTCTATTTTCTGAGAACCTATTGACATTTTGATTGATAAGGTTTCCAAAAACATAATTCAGGTTTTTTTCTGCTTGTATACAGAAGGGCAGTTTCTAGGGTGGTAAACAGTGTTGCCAGTGATTTTTAGTGTTGTTAAAATCACAGTGCTTGATTGCTGTTGCTTGTTTTCCTTAAAAAAAAATTAAATAAACTTGTTCTGTTGGGGAAAAAAAGACATAAAGATTTCTGTGAAATTGATATCCTAGCTTTTGGCCAGCCCTATTTTTGATCAGTATGACTGGGTATATTCTCATTCACAGCAGCTGTGTTGGTTTATATTAGCTGAAAAAACCAACTTGTAACCATTTAGGTAAAACTCACCAAATGTGGTGATTCTTTCTCAGTTACTGTGGAAGATGTCAATGAAGAAGGACCTGTGTTTGACCAGCCCTCATATTACAAGATCCTCCTAGACAATTCTACAGCTGGAACACTGGTAGTAGACATCAATGCAAGAGATGAAGGCAAGGCTTATGATGAAGGCATTTTCTACAGTATTTCAGGTATGTAAGAAAAAAATCTTAGGGCTGTTTATTACTGGGATACTTGATACAGCTAAAGCAAGCTGCATGACACCAGAATGAGAGAGAATGGTCATAAACTGAACTGGCAGGTTCTGACTGGATAGAAGGGGTAAAAAATCCTCTGTGAGGAGCAGGAATTACTGAACAGGTTTCCCAGAGAGGCTGTCCTTGGAGGTTCTCACCTGATGGACCAAAGCCTTGAACAACCTGTGCTGAATTCACTCCTGGCCATGTTTTGAGGCGAGAGGTTGGACTATAGAGGGGATGTCTTGCTCCAAATCACATGTACAGATTAGGATTTCAACCTGTGTCTCTTCAGTCCTGGGCGTACACTTCAGTCACTTGTCTCTGCTGGTTCCAGGGAACGTCTCCAACACTTCTTTTTCTGTTTTCAGATGGAAACTCAGAAGGCCTCTTTAGTCTTTCCAGTACCACAGGAGAACTCAGGTTAGCAAGAGACTTATCCAAACAAACTGTTCCCCTGTATTACTCCTTGAACGTCACCGCTACGGATTCGGGTCTGCCGCCTCTTTCAACCTCTGTAAAGGTACTAAAGTTTCTCCCTTACACACTGTTTACTGCACAGTTAATTCCCCAGATTGTTTTATTCTAAACTGAGCCTAGCTACACCAGGAAAAAGGGGTATTAGTGAGGCAAAACTATGCAAACCAGGAATCAGAATGTCAGAGATTGCTTTCTGTTTCAGGCTACAAGGTAACAGTTACCAAGTTATGCTGCCCTAGCAATGGCTGGCACACCCCCCAAAATGGCTGTGATCATTCAATTTCAGAAAAGACAGACAGAAGCTCCAGGCTGTGAGGGAGGAGGATTAGAGCAGTGGAGACTTCTGTGCAAGGTCAAAGAGTGTGACAGCCAGAAAGGATGCAGTGGAAGTATGTGATAAACACACAGGAGATGGCAAATAAAGTGTTCCTGGTTATTTTCCCACAATGCAAGAAAAAATAATTTCTAAATTGAAGAGTGAGAAATGTAAATATGATTAAGAAAATTATTTTTACACAGTGCTTATAACTTGCTGGTGATCTTTTGCCACTAAATATCACAGTAGAATTAAAAAAAGAACTAGAAATCTATATGGATAAAGACATGTAGAAAATCACCTTCAACAACCTTAAAATGTAGACCCACAAGCCATCATTCTTCAGAGGGTTGGACAGCAGCTGTCTGCCAACAGTTAGAAATAAATTATCTTTATTTTTGTGAAGCAGTAGGAATTACTTATTTACCACTTATCACCTTTTGTTCTTAATCTATAAGTCAGATATAATGGTTTTAAAGTACTGTACGTGCCAGCTCCTGCTCTGGTTACACCCTCTCCAGTGGAAGACTGGAGATGAGTGCATCTCTCTGAGAGCTGCTTAGTTAGACAAGTCCTTTGAAATGTGCCGTATGTGAGGAACTGGAATTCCTCTCTGCAGTTAGCAAAGCACCCAGCTGAACCTAAACTGATGAGGCTGCTGGTGTTTTCCACCAATATTTGCTGCCTTTGTGGCAGTGTCAAACTCAGCACGCAGCAATCCCAGGCTTTTCCTCACTGGCCAAGGCCTGGACTCGTGCTGTCTCACACCCCAGTAGGAACAGTTTTGCTAAAGCTGCAAACATCACCCCCACGGCCACGTCCTTGTCTCTGCAGGTGTCAGTCACGGTAGCTCCCGTGGATGTCTCCTTCCCGGTGTTCTCGGAAGCAGCCTATCACCCTGCCCCTCTGGCAGAGGGGACGCCCCCAGATACGTTTGTGGTAGAGATCAGTGCCTCGTACAAGCTCCCTGTGAGCTACAGCATCGCCTCTGGAGATGAGAAGGGTGAGCTCCTGGTGTGGAATTAAGGGAAGAGGGGGTGTGAAACAACGAGCATGGCACCGAGCGGTGGGATTGTTTCCTCTCGCCTTCCTTTTGCTCTTATCTCAGTGCCAGGGCCGTTAAAACTGGGGGGGGACGAGCCCCATGCAGCACTTTGATCTGGATCAGGTGTGGGCATGTGATTGAATTTCTGTCAGAGCAGCACAAGGCACGCGATACCGGGCTGGCTTCACCAGCTGTGTCTGCTGCAGGACCATCAGGCTGTACCTGGTCTGGCATAAAGTTACTCTGGCTGCAGGAAAAATACCTAACAGCACAAAAACTTCTGGTAGAAAAACTCAGCAACGTTTTCTTAACGAATGTGAGTGCATCAATGTGCACTTTACATGTGCAGCAATGCTTTGTCACGTGTCTTTTTTTACTAAATATAGAGCTGATTTTAATCTATCATCAAACACCAAATTTGTACTTCAGTTTTGTAAAGTGTCTTGTATGAAGTAGTGATCTTCAAGGTAGTTGCAAAATTCCTCATCTTCATTAAGAACAGGACTTCTTCAGAAATATAAAAATTTCTAACTGAAACAGGGCCAAATAGTCTCTGTGTCAGTGACTGGAAAGTGGTGGATTGAATTTTCTCCCCTTTGGTTCCCATCTGACCTTCTGAATTATTTCTTCTTGTTAATTACAGCCCTGGATATATCTGACATTCTTGTCAACTTTGTAAAAACGTTGAATTTCATTTTGTTCTTTGAAGAATCCTGTAACATACAGTATTCATATAAATAATGTATAGTTTCCACTGGAAGATTCATATCTTCAGTTTCAACTAATAAAATCATAGCCAGAATAATTTCTGGTCGATTTTTTTTTTTTTTAACAGGATATTTCATTATCCATTCATCCAGTGGTATCATAAGAACAAGCAAGAATCTAGAACTGGAAGATTTTCCAGTAAATTTCAAGGTACAAGCCACAGACTCAACTGATGCTGCCATATTTAATGAAGTTGAAGTGAAGGTGGAAGTTATGGATGAAAACGATTTCCCTCCAGTTTTCCCATCTTCCCTACTAGAAGAGAGATTGGCAGAGGTAAGAAAATGTCATCCAAACTGAATCACAAGAATAAGTCTTCAAAATAGTAATAATAAAAATAATCTTGTGTTGCATGTACAAGTAAACCCTCTGGAACTGGGCAGACTTGCTGTTCTGCTCTGCCATATGATGTTGTGAGGTTTATTTCAAGCTCAAAATACCAATACACAACAAGAATGGTCCAGAAGTGGGGACTAACTGAAGGAAAAGTGAATCTTTTCTAGTAAGGGGCTCCATGAGGGAAGAGCTACCACTCCATTTTGAATATTTTACATAGAGAATATTCAGGTGGATTCAAAATTTACTGGATGTGCTGGGCACCTCATAGGCTCTCACTCAGCCTTTTGTAAGGGAGCTTCATACAGAGAAGTAACAGGGAAAAATCTCTAATTTAGCAGTACTTCTCCTCTTGCTCATGTACAATCTGTTGTGATTTTGCTGCCACAAGTGATCAGCAGCAGAGAACAAGCCAGATTTCAGTCAGATTTTCAGACATTGTGGCTCTCTACAGAACAAGCCCCACAGCATTTAAATATGCAAAAGCATCTTGTTCAACATTTCACTCTTCAATTTTCAAGCAACGCTTTTCACGCTTTAATCTACTGGTTGCTTTTTTTTTAAAAAAAAGAAGCACTTTGATCATGTTAATATTTTATAGAGCACATACCTTGCCTTTGAGATCCCCAGCTGATGCACACGTATTCTCTTTAGCAGCCACAACTGATTTAAAATCTAGTCCATTTCTACCACTGGGTTAAATATAGGTTCACTTATTACACCTAATTATAATGTTGCCAGTTAGTTTTACGGAGGAGGACTAGAATCACACTTCCCAACCCTAAAAAATTGATTTCCATGTGAAATATTTACACAGTGGGAATTGCTGGATGCCCTGCTGGATCAAATAACTCCAGATCAGGTCTCAAATGGCTCTGCAAGTGAAACACTGATATCTTCTGTCAATCTTAGTGCAAATAACCTTGTTAAAAAGGAAGAATTTGATTATTTGTTTTGATAATTATTAGCCAAATAGTGTTCAGAAAGAAATGTGATTTTGGAGCTGAGAACACCCATTGAGTTTCATAGGAGAAGAGGCTGCTAAACAGAAATAACAGCAAGTCAGATGCTTGAGGTTAACATTTGGGCTGTTTGAAATCATTTTCCTTCCTGAAAATTGCAGCTATGGGTAGAGACATGGGGGGAGGAAAAGAGTTATTTTCTGCAAATTAGAGAAAGCAAGAGACTCTCTTACGGTGCTGAACAAGTTGTATAATTCTGACTTTGAAATGTCTATGTGACCGTAAGTGGACGCAGTGTCTGGTACTTTCCCCCCTTCCACATAATTCAAGCGATTGCAGCAAAGCAGCCTCTGAGAGCCTCAGTCTTTCTCCCTCCACAGAATTCCCCTGCTACTGAGATTGTGCAGCTGAAAGCTCAGGACAATGACACAGGTAGAAATGGTTTCCTAACATATGGCATTCTCAACGGACACGGACTGAAATTCAGGATAAATGAAACAACTGGAATCCTTTATTCCACTGCCCCCTTTGATTATGAAGAGGAACCCACAGAGTATCAGGTTTGCTTTAGATTTTTTAAATCTTCTTTATTCAGAACTCCTTATCTTTCTCTTGGAAAACAGGTGACACTTGTGCTTTTGTTTAGCTTGACAATGCTTGAACATTTTCTGCACTGGTTTAGAGCAGGAGCATCTCGAGGTGTGAGGCATTATTAAAACAAGCCACTGCCTTTTGACTATAATGAAATTCAAGCACAGCTCATTGTTCACCTGCCCTGCAAGCACTTCAACACATGAATAACTAATTTCACACTGACAGCTCATGTATTCAGTGCTGTCTGTTGCTTGAAGCTGTGCTGGACTGAGATCTTGCAGACATGATTCTCAGTTAATCTTCTTTTTGTTGTTGCCACTGTTGGATATTTTTTTATGGTCTTATTTTGCTTCAAGCAAAAATATTGGTGAATTTGTTGGTTTTACACAGAAAGACTTATTTCATTCACCCAAATACTCCTTAAGTTTTCAATAATCATTTTGAGGTGAATTCAGAACTGGACTTTACATTTCTACAAATACTTCAAAGTTTAAAATTCACCAAGATTTTTTCAATCCTTATGCAAGAACCTCTTTGTATGATTTCCCATTGCCAATAACTGTGTCACTTACAGGTTGTGGTGTATGCTGAAGATGATGGAATCCCTGAGAAGAAGAGGGGTTACTGCACAGTTGTGATAAAGATCACCGATGTTAATGACTGTCCACCTGTGTTTGATCCAGCGCCTGACTTCAGTGTCAACGAAAATGTGCCTGTGGGATTCATAGTTGGAAAAGTCACAGCATCAGACAGAGACACGGGAGACAATGCCTTTGTTCTATACAACATCACAGGTAACAAGGAATTCTGTCACTGCACTGGCACTTTGTTGTCTATACAATTATGAGCATAGTTTGTATTATCCATTTTATTTCCTAACCTCTTTCCACAAAAGCCAAGAAGGTTAGCTTTCACCTGGTTTGGAATGACACTAATTTATGCTCATACAATTTTCAAACCAATTGAGTAGGAACTTTGCAGATACTACAGATTTTTGTGCTTTTAATTGTATTCTTAATCCTATTAAAAATCAGCTTTATAAAAAACCTTTAGCTACTTGACTGCATAGCTGCAATCAACAGGAGTAATTTTGATAAAAAAAATAGTTTTCTTGAATGGGGAATAAATGGCCCAATTCATCCCTGCCTTGTAGAACACAACAGAGATGGAAATTTAGACTCCTTTGGACCAAAGCCTGCAGGAGCTGAAACAGTTGGTTTAGTTGTAAGGACCACCAAGAGCAATGTGAATACAGTTTATATGTTCTTAGTCCTTTATTTCCAACAGGCACACGGACTTTGGGGCTGGCCAAAACCAGCAGAAGGCCCTGCCATGCCTGTTGGCAGCCACACTGATTTCTCTTTACATCTCCGGGTCACTCAGTCCGCCTCCATTAGAGACAGAATAAATTCAGAGACAATAAATTCTGAGAGGTCTTGGCAGGGGCACTGCCTTCATAACTGCTGCAGGCAGCAAACATGAGAGTGAACCCTCAGAAGGTCAGGACACTGTGAAAGTGCCTCAAACAATTGCACAGGCTTGGAGGAACTCGTTCAACAGACTGACCCCAGAACTCCAACTATCCATCACCAGGGTGACAGATGTACCTGCAAAACTCATTAACCCATTCTCTTGGCTCATGTTTCAAATGCCCATCCACTCAAAATATTTCTGCTCTTCTTCCACATTATCTATCCGATATTTAAAAAATTTGTTTTGATGAGTTCAGGACACAAGTAAACATATAATTTAAGAATGTAGTTAATTATGTGCTTCTAAGATGTATTAACTCATGATGCTTGTTTAAATCTATCTCAGGTGATGGAGAAAATATATTTGAAATAGATGAAATACAGGGCATCATTAAGATAAGGAACTCTCCAGACTACGAAACCATGAATAAATACAACCTTACAGTGACTGCAACCAACAATAAATCTGCCCCTTTCTACCAGGTAAGAGACCATTGCTGTGATGAACAGCGACACTTCAGAGTGGATTTTGAACTGTTGGGAGGGAGATCTATCCCAGACATTTATTGTGTGGAATAAATGAGTCACCTCATCATGTTCAGAGTCAGACTTCTACAGCCTTTAACGACACTGAGTAGTAGTACACTTTGATCATGTGAAATACTTCAAAATTATACGTGGTAGGCTTTGACCCTGAATTGTTTGCTGACTCACCTGTGCTGGGGAAGTGGAGTCTTTGCCTGCTGCTGTTGGAACTAGAAGTGATGTGATAATTTTTCATGGGAGAAGAAGTATTTTCAGCAGATTGTCCTAGTTCTGCTCTATTTCTTTCATTTGAAAAGATATTAGACACTTCTTTAACAGAACCAGAACATGTGTGGTTTCCTTAACTGCACGGAGGACATGTTGGTCTCCTAAACATATCCTGTTCTTACTCATTCAGACACCTTTCAAGAATTAGAATCCTACTGCAACATTGAATTCCTGCCTCTCCTGTTAAAATCCTGTAGTGATCTCTGATGCTGAGTTCACAAAATTAAACCCAAACAACATTTTACTGCAGTGTTTTCAAAGCCTGATTTATACTTTTTGTTGCATATGCAAGTAAGGAAAAAACAATGCTAAATAAGAGATTCTGAATACTCTAAAATGCATGGCACCAATTTTTTTTTCTAGGCAACCACCCATGTCAGTGTTGCAGTGATTGATGTGAATGATAATGCCCCAGTGTTTGCCCAGAGCTCCTACTCTGCTTCCATAAACATGGTGAATCCTGTGGGTGCTCCCGTGCTCACCGTGAGCGCCACCGACCGCGACCAGGTAACTCCTCCCGCTGCACCTGACACTGCTCTGGGCTGCAGCACTCACACACCCTGCTCCATTCTCCAGGCATGAAGCACAAATGTACCAGAAAGTGAATCCTGGTTAACTACCAGCTCTGGGAATTGGAAATTAGGAGTTTTGATGTCTCTGCCTTGACACTGACGTACTCCCTGGCTCTGGGCATGTTTGCTCTGCTGTATTTCCTTTAATTTTTCCCTTTACTATACAGAGCTGCACCAGCCCTTCAGGAGTCTACAAGAACTGAAGCGATTTAGTGTCTCTGAAGTTATTTGAACTTTTGAGGTAGAAGAAACTGTAAAAACTAAACATCAGCTGGTTTGAGCAAGGAAATGTCTGCTTGCCAAACTCTTCTGAAGTGTGGCACCCCAGCTGACTCTCTGTCTCCATTTTTAAATGTGATTTTGTTTGATATATCTGTACTACACCCATCAAATAGTATCCAGGCACTGGCAGGGATATCCAGTAGTCAACCACATCACCATGGCAACATCACTAGTAATTATATCATTTACAAGATGAGACATCTCCAAGTGACAACAAAATAGGTGTAGCAGGTGCCCTCCTATTTCTTCATGCATAATTTTGGTTAGAATAGCTGCAGCTGTGGTACATTGCTGCAAATCATCTAACAGCCCTTTTTTAATCAGCCTTTTCAATTATTTTGTATAAAAAGTGAAATTGCCTTTGAAAATTGCTGAACTGTGGGAGATCTGCATTGAGACCCTCAATGAAACTCCTCCTTCAGCTGTGCAGAGTGGCACTTGTCCTCCCTGTGCTACCCTCACTACTCTGACTGTCTCCCTCTACACATCTGACTTATTTTCATTAGAGACCTTTTGGCCATGTTTTCACTGTGTAAATGACCAATGTATTGTGTATGTTCTTCTGTATTGTGTTTTGTTTTAATTGACACCCATCCTACCATAGCTAACTCCAAGTTTTCATTCTTAAAAAAAAAAAATAAAAAAATCACTACTTTAGAAATAATTTCACTAGATGTTTTCTGGATCTCTTGTTTCAGTGTTTATCTTACATTTCAAAACATACTCCCAGTTGCATGAAATTGTGTTCCTTTCTTGGCAGGGGCAAAATGGCCTTATTGAGTATTACATCCTCCCGGATCCCAACGTGAGCCCGTTCTTCCTGATAGAGGATGTGAGTGAGGGGAAGATAATTACAACTGGAAACCTGTCTAGATCTGGAGAGATGCATTTAACAGTGATGGCAAAGGACAAAGGTTCTCCTCCCTTAAATGGCACTGCTGTGGTTACTCTGAATGTGTTTGACAACCGTCCATTCGTTCCCCGCTTTAACGAAAGTGAGATCAGGTGAGGCTTTCATATTAAATTATATAACTGGGTGTGTTCACCAGGTAGTGCAAAACATAGCAAAGCTAAAGGGCATTTTCATATTTTTCCATGCAGAAGAAAGGGCATCAGTTTGGGGGTTTTTATTAAGCAAAACAGGAAATTCTGCTATGCTGGGGGTTCTGTGAATATGAATTGAGGCATTACCTTTTATTTCTCTACTTTGCAGCTTTTATAAGCCAGACTCTTTGTCCCTTTTTTTTTCTCTTGAACACTATAAAACATTTTTCTTTAGGCTTTACTCAAGCATAAACCAAAATCTGGCTGGAAAACCAGGGCTTGCACTGCACCCTGAAAGTTGGGCAGATCCAGCAAACAACTGGGGGAGGGGGCAAGATCTTCCACAGAGATCTCTCTTTTAAAGAGTTAAATTTCAAAGCCTGCCTGGACAACAACTGTTGGCAAATTTAACACTGTGATTTATCATTTATTTCCTGCATTAGCATTTCTGTTTCGGAAAACACTGGAGTGGATTATTTAATTTATGATTTTGCTGTGGTTGAAACTTCACAAAAAACTATTGATTACACGGTTGTATCTGGCAATGAAAGAGGTGAGTAGAATCCCCCTGATGAGTTAAAATAGCCAGGAGAACATCATAACCTGTCTTTTGCATGGCAGGGGCTGCTGTGCATAAATGAGGGGATGAAGAGTGTGGATAATTTTTTTTTTTTTTTAAAAAAGGTGTACACAGAATTTCTTTCAGAGCTTTTCAGCATTGCCTTTGCTGATCTTTGGCTTTAGAAAGGGTGGTAACTTGCTAAGAAATGGGTTCTTTTAATCTTAAACTAGGATAATGTAGAGACTGAGGGAGCCAAAATAGAAAGTGTGGTTAAGAAGCAGCTTCCTCCCTGCCAATCACTTTTAGTCCATCACTTCCTTGCACTTATGTTAAGGCATCTGCCCTCCTGTAGCTCCTGCAGCTGTGCCCAGGCTCCATTTGGCCCACAACAAAGGAAGTAGAAACTGAGAGAAAACTTGGAAATACCTAAAAAATGGAGTTGTGCAAGAAGCAGCTGCAATTCTCCTTATTTGTGAAATCATGTGGAATTATTTTTCACATATGCTGCTCCTTTGCGTGTTTAAGAGCTGTTTGGTGTGGGGTAGGAACCCAGCTGTGATGCCTTTGCTGCTTGGCCAGTGCAAGTGTTGAATTTCACATTGCTCAGAGCAGAGGAGCCATGGAAACACCTCAAGGGCAACAAGGCAGGAGAGGCAGGAGCAGTACAAGTGAAATGGCAGCTGTCACAGCAAAAGTGGGTGTTTTTCCTTTCAGGTCACTTTAGACTGGACCCTGAAAGTGGGGAGCTGAGAACAGCAGTTAATTTGGACTATGAGGAAGTTTCTCAGTATGTGATTTTAATTCAAGCAAGTGAAAAAGTCTCCTCTGCTGCAGAAGTCCAGCGTTCAGGTAACTTTTTGCTTTGAAGGCCATTCCAGGGGAGAAATGGACACATGTTTTATATTTGCAATCCATGCAGGAGTTGTGATTCTCTTTAACTTGTAA
The DNA here is from genome assembly GCA_013397755.1 of Cnemophilus loriae. Classification (NCBI taxonomy): domain Eukaryota; kingdom Metazoa; phylum Chordata; class Aves; order Passeriformes; family Corvidae; genus Cnemophilus; species Cnemophilus loriae. Next base: position 1,462,397 of record VZTF01004039.1, read on the forward strand.
AGTTTGATATGAAAGGTGAAAAACTGATGGTCAAGGTTGTTCACTTGTGGTTTCTCCCAGGCCTGTTTGCTGAGAACGTGGCCATGCTGACCATCTCCGTGCAGGATGTGAACGAAGAGCCCGTGTTTTCCAGCAATTCCTACTCTGCCCGCATTCCCAACTCTGTGCCCTACAAATACCCTGTCATTACAGTCCAGGTAGAGTATTTCCTGTGCTCTTCACGAGGACAGAAATCCTGTGAAAGAGCTGGGTTTCTTCCACTGCATTAAAGGAGCTCTTAAATCTGCTCCTGAGAGCTGAGTTTACTGATTGAAGAGCAACGTGCAGCCCAAAAGCCCCGGGCTGAGTGTCACAAATCAGCTTTTTCAAACCCAGGCCACAGACCCAGATTCAGGGGACAATGGACGTCTGCTGTACAGCTTCGTGAGCGGTCAAACCGACGAATTCGACATCAATGAAAACACAGGGCAGATTTTTACAGTTTCTGTAGCAGAAAAGGCTGGAACATTTAATCTGGAAGTCCAAGCTGCAGACCAAGGCACAAGAAGACTCACAGCCCAGACAACAGTCAGTGTAAGGAAGATTTTTATGTATAATCCTGATTTATTTCCGTGTCAAAATTGTAAACAAGAAGGGCTAAGTTTGGTAACGGCAAAAACCAGAAAATTACTAAACACTGTCAATAGGGTTGTCAGATACATGAATATTTACATACCAGAATTAAGAGGTTGCCATTTTCGTTGACATATAAAAATATGTTGGCACAAAAGCTGATTTTTGTTATTTTATATCAGAGGGTTTTTGTTATTGTTTAGTGGGTTGTTTGAGTTTTTTTCATCAATCTACGAGAGGTATAGATGCTTTAGAAAATCTTACATGTGATTCTTTATTAGGTAACTGTTGATTCCAGTTCCAGTAGCAACATTGTGATGCTGGTGCTTAATCAGAAAATCAACGCTGTGGAAAGATACAGTGCTGAAGTACAAAGGTATTTTTGAAGCTGTGAAGCTGGTACAATATCTAATGATAAATTTAGAGTCCCTTTGGGACAGGGATCTGACAGCCTACAGGGAGCTGATACAGCCAGTGCCCAGGAAAGCCAGGCCTTCTATTTGATGTAGCTCAGAATAATTTGAGGGAATTCACAGGAATCCACCAATTTTTGCCTCGTAAGTTTTTGGCCTGAAGCTGACAAATCTCAAAGAGGTCACTGGACTAGACAACTTCAAGAGGTCTCTTGCCACCTCAATGTTTGTGTCATTTTTAACAGCCTAGGATAAAGGTTTTCATGGATAGCAGGATAAAAATGTGGAGACATAGGACAGACACCACAAACCAAACCCACCATTGCTACAGGTGAAAAACCCCCTCATGGCACAGCAGCAGAGCTCCTCCAGGACATCCCAGGCCTGCAGGAACAGGGGATTAGCCAGTGATGTGTGATGGCCCCCCTACAATTAAAACCATATTTTGGTCTTTTTGGCATGTTGAGAAGATGGAAGATCTTTTGTTTGGCTATAAACCTATATTTACATTGGAAAGATTGAGTCTTGTGCCTCTGAAGGGAAATCACTCTGAAGGTGGGAGAAATGAGTTTGTGATGTTGATGCTATTATGGACCAGTTCTTGTTGGTAAAAATTAAACAGAAAACTTTCTTGGAAGATGAAATCCAGAATGATGGATTAACTGGGCCACTGGTCCAATCCAGCATGAAAATCTCTGGAAAAAGAAGAGAAAACAAGGAGGATTATGAAACTAAATTTCCCTCCTCCCCACCTTTACTGTTTATAGTAATCTATAGGTATTTTTTTCCTCTGCTACTCAATCCCTCAATCATTTTGGGCAAATAGCTTAATTCCTTTGCTGATAATAATCCTGCATTTTGATATGCTTAGATTAAAATACCTGCCAAGGTATTTTTATTAGTATCAATTAATATCTGCCAAATGTTATATTAAATACTACTTCATTTAATTCCCAGAGTAAAAGAATCTGTCGTTGCCCAGTTAATTAAAAACGTTTTCTTCACATGATATCAGGGTCCTGGAAGAAAAACTTGGATGGAATGTATACGTGGTTAATATTTATTCCAACGAGTTTGAAAGAAAAGCAAGGAGCAGCACTGATGAAACCCAAGTAAACATCCTTGCTTTTGATGATGCCTACCAGCAAGTACCTGCAGAAGATGTAAAAAGGTCTGTGTGGCACAGTCTGCCTTCTGGGTGTCAGGGCTTATGCAGAGAGGATTTTTTAGAATTCAGAAAGCTGATGCACTATTTACTGAAAGCTAATTTTCAGAGTTTGCCAAAAACGTGAATAAGGCTGTGTCATTGTGCAAAATAGATTTAAAAGTCAGTTTAAAAAAAAAAAAAGCTGAAGCAGAAAAAATATAATTAAAATATGTATTGACTTCAGAGTGGCAGACTGTTGATTAAAAACTCACACTTCAGGTGTGTATCACATGTCTTTGGTAACCTGTCAGTGATGCGGATCTAGTTCAACTGTCCAAGCTTTGCAGCATTTTAGGTCCCAAGCACCAGGGCTGGTTGCTGGAAAACGGAGCTTTTCCTGAAAGAAAGACATGACAAGTCTGAATCCCCGGAAAAGCTCCTGGCACACCAGGCAGGGATATTCTGTATTTTTTTCAGTTCTCCTCCAGCCAAAATGAAGGTCTGGTAAACCATGCATGTTTTAACCTTCTATCCCCAGGAAACTGAGGGAGCAGAAGAGTGCCATCGAGGTGGAGCTGGAGAAGGTTTTTTCAGCGTCTGTCAGCACTGCCATCGGGGAGGCTTCTGCTGCCGCGGCACCCCCGGAGCTCGTGGCCGCGATCGTGCTCGGGGTGCTGCTCGCCATCACCTTCATCGCCTTCCTGGCCTACGTCCTGCTGGACCTGAAAAGGAAAAGGTACAGAGGGTTTGCCTTAACAACGTCACTGAGATTTACAGCTGATTGGTTTAATTAAGTGTCAACTCGAAAAATATTTGCCTGATAAATTACTGGCATTTGCAGGGAGCATTGCCCGAGATTTGTTATGTTGGACATACCACACACAACTGAAAGTTGTTTCTTCTCGTGTTTGTCACACAGCAAAAGCAGAAACAAATACTTCTAAAACAGAGAAACGTGGGCAGCAGGAATTTTAACTGTGAAGGGAAGCACATGAGTCTCTTCCAACCCCGTAAATGATGAAATCAAGGGAGGTTTTGCTGCTGAACTTCAGTGGCAGCAGGGCCACATGGCAGAGGAAAACAATTTCCAGAAGGAGAGCAAACATTTACTCTGCTACCGTCATGGAAAAATAGGAAACACTCCAAACTAATCCCCAGAATAATACTGAAAATAAGTGCTGTGTATTAAACTTATGACACAAATAATTCATCTTCTGTTTCCAAAACAATTGTAAATCCAATCTTCAAAACCAATTATTTTAATGTTTTATTATTTTAATGTATTATTTTCAGAAAGTATGAGAAACAGGATTTGGTTAAGAAAGTTGAAATTATGGAGGGCATTGATAACCCATGGGCAGTTGATAAAAATGGAAGTCTGAAAAGCCTAGAGAAACCACAGCACATGAATAATGGGTAAGTAGACTGCTGCTATCACAAATTTATAAAAAAATTGCATATAAAAAATGTGGTTCTGGTTTATTCTGGCGCCATAGGATTTTCCTTGGATCTTCCACTAGGCTATAGGTCCATCTTTAAGGACCTTTAAAATGATAAGTTATAAATCTCTACATTTGAAGGAAGTTAATATCTTTTAATCTTGTATCAAAGGCAAATTCCTACTTACTCTTTAGCAAATTGTTAATCCTAATGCAGAAAAGAACCTCCAGGATACAAGAAGCTGCTTAACATGGCCCTGGGTAAAATCCCACTAATTTTGAGATCAGTGCACATGCTGCTCTTGGCTGTAGAGAGGCTGAGATTTTTGTCTCAGCTCAAGGTGCTATGAATTCTCTTAACTCTCTCAGGATAACTGAGATGATGATGTTTGACAACCTGGAAGGCACCAGAAGAGATGAAGCTGAAAAAGACAAACTTCAGGCCCCTGAAAAAGACAATTACCTGGAGACAATGCTGCTGGATTACAAGGGTGAAAGTGAGCAAAATGGAGCACCTGGAAAAGCTGCTGAAAGCAGAAATGTGGAGGCCCAGCCCACTGTGGAATTCACAACAAAACAGGTAACGAGCTTTTTGATTGCAAAGCATGGAGTGAAAGGTATTTCACTGTTATTCATCAAATAACTGAAGGAATTATCAAAAAAGTCAATCTGATGGAAATAAAAAAAAAAACCCAAACCTTGTGAAGTAACCCCTGGAAGTGTCCAAGGCCAGGCTGGACAGGGCTTGGAGCAACCTGGGATAGTGTGAGGTGTCCCTGCCCATGGCAGGGGGGTTGGAGCTGGACAATCGAAGGTCCTTTCCACCCCAAACCATTCCATGATTCTATAAAAAAACCTTAGAGGAGGGGCTGTTTGTCCCTGCCTGGAGGAAGGAGGAGCAGGACTTTGATCCAGAAGTGATGACTCTCTTCTGTCTTTATGGACTGTGTACAGTAAAGGGCTCACAATTCTATGATTTCTACTGCTCGGAATTTGTCCACGCTCAACCATTTGCAGCTTTCTGCCTCACCTGCGTTACGCTTTTTTGCAGGATTCCTTTCTGACAGACACAAACCAGAAGCCAGATCTTTCCTTAACACCTCATCCCACACTGCCTGCCCCTGAGAAAGAACTGAAAGGCGTAAAATTTTCAGAGGTGGCAGTGATTTTGGACCCTGAGCCTGAAGATGATGAGCCTGAAGATGATGAGCCTGGTGATGACGAGCCTGGTGATGACGAGTCTGATGATGATGCATCTCTCTGATAAGAACACTTGATGAAGAAAATTTTTAGAAAAACCACAATGAGACTCACTGGAACAGCTCAGAATTAAATGAGCAATAAGACTATGGGAATGTTATTCAGATTTTAATTCTGCTGCTGTTGTAAGGATGGATAAGGAAGAGAACGAGCAATATGCGGGAAGGGCTGCAGTGCTGTACTGCAGGGTTGCTTCCCCAGCAGCAGCGCTGTCTCCCAGTGTATTTAATTTCTTTTGGCACGTGTCAAATGGGCAAGACAATAAACCCAGATTCCAGAGGCGTTGCCTTGTCATTGCTTCAGATGGAGTCATTTTGATCAGTTATTCTGTTCTGCGCAGAAGTGTCCGCCGCAGTGTTAGAAAACGAGAGTCTGTTTTCTAATTTTCCTGTTTTCCTTTTTTTTTTTCCTCCTCTTTTGCAGTTAGGCGGTGCCTTCCCCCGGAGCCGGGAGCAGCCCCGGAGGAGCGGCTTTTCCCGGGCACAGGAGCGGAGGAGCGGCCGCTGAGAGCCAGGACAGCGCGGTGACACCCGGCGCTGCCGTCCCGGGGTCGCTCCGCGCCGGGAGGAAGGGCAGGGCAGGGCCTCGCCTTCCTCCTCCTCCGGCGGGGCGGGGAAGTTTCTGGCACCTTCTGGCGGTGCCGGCGGAAGCGGCCGGGAGGGAGCGGGGGGAGCGGCGGAGGCGGCGCCGCGGCGGGGCCGGGGCAGCGCCATGGCCAAGTGGGGCCAGGGGGACCCGCGCTGGATCGTGGAGGAGCGGGCGGACGCCACCAACGTGAACAACTGGCACTGGTGAGGGCCNGGGACGCGACCAGCTGGTCCAAGAGGAAGCTGAAGGAGGTGCTGGAGGGGCTGGTGGTGGAGGGCGAGGCCGGGCGCTGCGAGATCGGCGACCTCAAACACGTGGAGGGCGAAGCGTCCTGCAACAGCCGCAAAGGGAAACTCATCTTCTTCTACGAGTGGAACCTGCGCCTCAGCTGGAAAGGTACGGGGGAAACGGGGATGCGAGGGGCTCCGCAGGGATTGCCGGGCCGCGGCAGCGGGGAGGTGGCACCGTGGGGGCTGTGCTGGTCCCTGCTGCCACCGGGAGCCATCCCGGTGCAGAGGAGCCTGTCCCCTCCGGGCTGGGAAAACGCGAATGTCTCGGTGAACTGCAGTGACTCAGAGTCGTGGGGAGATTGCGGGAGCCACGTGGGCCTGCACTGGATAAATGCGTGTTCTTAAATAACCTTGAAACCCGAGCTTGGCTCTTTCCCCTTCACCCAGGCTTTTTCCACCACATATTCCTTAGCACTGCGTTCCCGGTGTATCAGCACGGGGTCACTCACTTCGCTGTGCAAGAAGTAAATGCCTGCGTTGCGGTGGCATTGACAGCAGAGTGCCGGGGCTGGTTTAGTTCCACTGTGCCCAGATTACAGCTCTGAATTACAGCAGTGTGCTCCGTGCCTGTGGAGAGCAGGAAAACCTAGTTTCCAAAAACTTACTGCAGTTTACATTGAGGATTACGAATTACTAGAGGATAAAACTCTTTAGTGGGAAATAGAAATAATTATTTGGGATACTGGGGGCTGTGCCCGATTGCAATCCCAGCTCTTGGAGTTGCCCTCCTCTGTGCTTGTCCCATGACAAGCTCTTTGTTTGCAGTTCGGCTTTTGGGGATACCAAGGGCTTCTTTCCATTTATTAAATGCCTAAAACTTGACAGCAAATTGTGGCCTTTGCCTTGCACTGGAGTAAGAAGCAGGAGCAGCTGATGGAATGAGCCTGCACAGGAAATTGTCCCTGGATGTTGTCGTGCCAAGTGACAGGCTGTGCTTCCCCAAGTACTGTCCTTCCTCGGGCCTCGGGTGTGGAGCTTTGCCTGACTGGAATATTGCTGAGACCAGATCTGGAATTGAAGTCTGCTCCCACAATAAGAGGGGACTTTAAACTAAGTACCGTTGTTTGTTTTAGATAGTTTTAAATGTTCCAAGTGTGTTATAAACTAAGACCATACTTAGAGTTGTAATGTAAATGTTAACAGAGAGCAAGGCAAATATTATACTGTTGTGCAGTTTAAATCAGTGTAGATAAAATAATTTTAATCTGCTTTTTGACTTCTTTAAGTTCAACTAAAATCACCTTAAGCTTTAAACACAGGTTAGTTTGACTTTGTGTGGTTTATTTCAGAGTATAAAGTTAGAAGCAGGCAGACAGTACTTTGTTTGTATTTCTATGTAAGTTCTCTCTAAACTGTTTCTCTGCAAGGTGTTTATGCTGGTCAGTGTTTAGAGACAGCTCTGACTTGTGCTGGGTGCTTTGCTACCCTGAGTGAATCACGGCTTTGAGAGCTTAATTTGAGAGGAGTTGGCTTACTACACAGGAAATTCTAAAAAAACCCAGAGGCTGATGATTTTTTTTTTGTGATAGCCATCCTGTTGTGTGTTTTGAGAGCTCTAAATTAGAAGTGAGAGTTCAGACTGAACAGCTAAAAACTGTAATTGCTGTAATTAGTTCTACAAGTCTTCAAGGATAAGTAGGACTTCAAGCTATGATTAAAATGTAAGGCCAAATGATAAAAATCCTGAGATTTGCAGCCGGTTTGGAAAGTCCAGCATTGGAAAAACACTGTGCTTAGCAATTTAGATAAGAGAGAAACAAGCAAGTGACGAACTGAGGGTACTTAATGGCACTAAAATGGAGCAAAATGGTTGTTCTGTCATTTGTTAGAGGATGTAACGAGGATTTTAGTGGATTATTTCACATTGAGATGGAAGTCTTGTGAAAACGTGTTTGTCCTTTTAAAGCAGGTATTTCAAGAGTGTGTTACAGGTGGGTCTTTCTGAGACATGTGCTTCACACTGGACTGGCAGGAAACCAAAAAATAATTTATTCTCGGGTCTTTTACTGAATTCCAGTGGAATTCCAACACATAATTTGGTTGACTGATTAAAAGGTAGTAAAGCTTTGTTTGCATTACAGTGGCACTGAAAATGCAGAGCTGCACCCACATCATGTTAAACCTCCAGCTCTGTTTGGTCACTGGTTGGACTTTGCTGCCCAGCACAGACCCTGCCACTGTGAAACCTTTTTTTCGAGTTGTGAAAATTGCTGATAGGATTAGCTGAATGAAGTCAGATTTGTGTTTGCTCCCCAAAACTCCTTCCTGCATGCCTGCACTTCCTTTCTGTGGAGAGCAGCCAAAAATAAGATTGGCTTTATTGTCTGCAAAGACCACGTTGTGTGGTTTTCCTGTACTGACCCTGGTGCTGGAAGGGAGCAGGGCTGAGCACACTGAGGTGGCTTTGTGGGCCCAGCAGTGTTTCAAGGATGGCATTAAGCAGTTCCCATGGCTTTCCTGAGTGACAGGTTCTCCTGGGAGACTCCGAGGTCTAGTTCAGCTGTCCCTGTGCAGATGTGGTTGTGGATTAACAGACTTTGCACGTTGTGCAATCCCTCATTGCCTCAGACTGAGTGGGGAGGGATATTTGCACTCTGTGTTAGCAGCAGCCCTTCAACTTCTCCTTGCCAGGAAACACCTGGGCATTTGTTGGAGTCCCTCACCGGGATCTCAACCACTTGGGTTCTGTCGGTGCCCCACGATCACCTGGGGACTCAGGGAAGTAATTAAAATAATGAGAGTGATGTTAAGGAGCAGTGGGATCCAGGTGGCTCCTCTGAAAGTGAGAATCCCCAGAAATAATGCATCTGCCTTCGTGATAATTCCCCTTGTGCAGTCGTGCTGAGCCCTGGGCTGCGGGAATTTGAGAGTTTTGCTGCTGAAGCACCTTGTTGGATTTTTTATGTTCTGACACTGAGCTGACAGACCTGCCTATTTCTGTTGTCAGCTTTCTGAAGAGATTTTATCTGATCTAATTAGTGAGTTAATTTAAATAACACTTTTGCAAGGCAAAGGAAGAGAGTCTTCAGTGTAATGAAAAAAAGCCTCAGACCTTACATTCAATCTTTGCAGTGTAGATCTGAGGCTGAGCAGCACAGGGGCAGCTCAGAGATCACAGGAGGCAGAAGTGCAGCATAATTCCTGTCCTTGCTGAATCTTTCTGCAGTGTGCAGTGATGGTAAAGTGGTTAAAAGTAATATCAAGTGCTCTAAACGGGCATGGGAATTTCCTGTTTTAAAAAATGTCAATTGTATGTGTCTCCATTATACACATGGATGTTTCCTGGTACCGTGCCTGCGTGTTGGGAGCTTTCACACAATTAAAGAGGGCCTGCTCGGCATTCCGGGGAGCTTCTGACTGCAGAGCAGACACATGCAGGGGAGAAGGAGATGATTTTTCCCCAGCCACCCTTAGATGCACTTTCAGTGTTGGTCACAACTGCAGGGGAGAGCAGTGCAGGGAGCAGGTGGGTCCCTGTCCATCCCTTGGTGCACCTGGATAGGGAACAGCTCCCAGGAGAGGCTCAGGTTGCCGTTCAATTCCTTTAAATCAGCCTCGAGGCAATTCCCTTCAGGAAACACCTTTGCACAACTGAGTTCCAAGTGTAAAACTCTTGCTGTGGGGGAAATAGTTTTTAATGATGTATTTAAGAATTCGTTATGTTAATACAGGTACAGTGAAAGAGTCTGGTGAGAAACATAAGGGATCTGTTGAAATTCCTAACCTGTCAGAAGAAAATGAGGTAGATGATACAGAGGTAGGTGTGCACCACTGGTATGGCTGTAATAGGTCCACAATTCTTAAACAGAGCATTAATCATCATCTAGGCATCGTATTTTGAATTAGCCTGTTAAGTGGGATAATTACATATGGATAGTTTATTTCATGCTTTTGTTTATTATACTTAGAATAATGCCTTATTCTGTCCTCAAATTTACCAGTGAGGAATGTGCAGTTTGCTTTGCTAATTATTGATTCTGATGATATTTTAACTACAGATTTGATAAGAACTCTGCTTGTAGTCTTAAAAAAACCCTAAACCAACACAGCAAAGCCCCTCCAGCCCTAAGACCTTAAGGAATCCCTGTGTTGGTTGGATAATGGTTGGTCCTGGGCTTCCACAGACCCTTCAGCCTCTGCTGAGAAGCAGCTCTTGGCTATACTTGATGAACTAGACTGAGTGGAGATACTGCATTTATTTGTGTCTTAAGAGGACTTATTGTTAGCAAAGGTTGGCTAACCCAAGGAGATCATGAATTTGAAATTGCAGCTGTCCTCTGAGCATAGGAAACAAAGCCCCAATGCTTTCCTTTGTTGCCAGAACCCAAAAGGCTCAAGACTGGGGTTTCTTAGATGCTGTAATCCTTCTGTTTCTAGATCAATGTTAGCAAGAAGAAAGGGGAAGGTGATGTCCTGAAGGACCTGATGAGAACTGAAGGAACCACCAAAGTCAGAGAGGCCCTGAGGGACTACCTGAAAGCACTTAAAACAGGTAAATTAAACCAGGTGGATTAATCAGCACCTTGGGAGTGTTCCTGTGCAGGTGCCTCTCCTGAACAGCTTGGTCAGATACTGACAAATCCCTGGCTTTGTACTGGTTTTATTTTTAATTGTCACCAGCTGAGATGAATGAAGTTAGTCCTGACACTCAGGATCTTTCCTGCTCGCAGAAGAAGGTTCTGCACTGCCTGAGGCTGTGCTGGGTCACACAGCCCCTGCCAGGGCTCAGCTTGGCCTTAGTAGCATTGCCCAATATTAGGATTTCTTTTTGTTACCTGATGTTAAAAAACTGCCTTTGTTGCTTGAACTGCTGCCTTATTTTTGTGTCCCTTTGTTTTAGTTATTAATTAAATTAGTTATTTTCTAGAGTTTCTGAAATGCTGTCTTTATTTCTGTTTTTTACTCTACAAATACATTCTCTGCTCATCTTTAAGCGTGCCATTATTGTTTGAGAATCCAAGGTTTTATTATCCCGAACTTAATAAATTTATAAATTTTCACTTGTTCATCTTCTAAACCAAAAGTGAACCAAATTTAAATTTTCCTTTCTGTTTTTTTGAGCTGTGGTATATTTGTGAATTACAGCAGTTTCCAAGAACCAGGAAAGTATGCTCAAAAAATTGATGCATTTACAGCTTGTTGTAATCAAATTGTTACCAGGTGCATCTCTGTGATTGTGAACTACTTTGTTAAATTATTTTTTTTTTCCTTTTTGTCAAATGCTGTGTAATTTTCCCAAGTTGGATTCAGCAATTTTTGGCTTGAGAAATTCCTGTGGATGATTTTTAGGGTATCCAAAGATTCTTTAACACTGGAAGCTGAAAGAGAAGCAGCCTCTGACAGGGATGGCTCACACTCTGTATTTAGTTTCACTCCAGTCTTCTGCCAAACTGAGAAGAATTTCTTTGGGTATTATTGCTCTTTGATCTGCACATCTGCTGTGCTCAGAAGTCTGTGCAGATGTTCCTGATTTGGGGTCAGGTAACTTGGAAAAGCCTTTTTAAGGGAAATGGCTGTTAGGTCTGTTCCTGAGGGAAACATAAGGGGAAACTGGGGTTTAATTCAGTGCTCCTGCAGTTTTACCCGTTCTCCAGGGTTTTGGTGATCTTCAGTGAGTATCTGAATGTCAGGGGGGTTGAACAGCTCAATTTCACACTGCAAAGTGCTTTTCTTCATTGCAGAGTTCACCTTGGGAATGATTCTGCCAACAAAAGCTCCTGTTGGTCAGGACCTGGCCACGGAGCGAAAACCAAGTGGGAGCACCGTGCAGGTATGGTGGCTTCAGGTTTTTCCACTGAATTTAGTGACTGCTGCTGAATAATACTGCTGAGGAAATACAGAAATACAGTGCATAATGGCCCTGTATTCACACACTGTGCTTGAGAATGTGCAGGTGACAACAGTCCTGCCCTGCCAGAACTTTTTAAGTGTTAAGATTTCACACTCATTCCTGTGAATATTTTTTTGCTTTGCAGGACTCTGTTACACCACAGTGTCTGGATATGGTTGGAGTAAAAATTCCAACAGTGAGGATCCATATGAGGGAAGTCTTCAACTCTCCAGCTGATGAACTTTACAGCATCTTCACAAAGAAGGAAGTAAGTGATACTTTCAGGAGGCATTTTTAACTGAATGTGGATGTTGATGCAGCTGAAGAGTTGTGTAAGTAATAAACATGTCACAGTCACAGTGTCAAGTACAAATTCCATTTGATGAGCGTTTATTAGGCTGCCTTAGACATCTTTTTGCAAAATACTCGAAGTGAAGCTGCAGCTTTATGTGGTTTGGGTGCCACTTCCTTATGCTGTCCCTAACAAAAGCTTTGCTGTTTGATGTAGGTGTTTTTCAGGAGCCTGAAGGGCTCAGTAATGGCTGTTACCCACAGCTTGCAGGTTAATTAGACTAATTACTGGAGGTGATGATACTGTTGCTTATAGGGTATGAAACACACAATCACTAATTTTGGGTTTGTGTCCTTCAAAAGAGTCTGGGCTGGTATTGGAGAACTTTAAATTACAATTCCAGGGCTACCTCTGGGAAACAGAAATGGCTCTTGGCAGCTCTTCTGCACCTTCCTAAAGCTGCTGCTCCATTTCCCAGTCTGGGAACAGCCAGCTGTGTCTGTGCCTGTGTATCTGCTGCTGTGTAGTTACCAGTGCAAGTTTGTCAGCATTACTATTCTCACTGTGGCACCCCACTGGCCCCTGCCACCACCCCAGCGATGCTGTATAAAATCAAAAGCCTGAAGAGTGTTTAAAGAGTACAGGTGTATCAGAGTTCAGTTAATTCCTGCAGCACCCCTCCCTCGTCTCCTGACCTGGTGCATTTTGTGCTCTGTTCTTTTTTCCCTAGTTGGTACAGAAGTTCTCCAAGTGCCCAGCTGTGATTGAAGCAGAGAGAGGAGGCAAACTTCAGATGTTTGAGGGCTGTGTCAGCGGTGAATACACAGAACTGGTAAAAAGCTCCTACTCGACTTTAAAAAGCAGGGGGGAGGCTGATGGCTCCTTCTCTGAGCTAAAAAGCAGCGTAAAATTGTGAATTTCAGCTTCTCTAGTGCGTATTTCAGTTGCTCTAGTTCAGAGCCAAACAGGTGCTCTTTTGTTGTGTGGTTTTTCTGTCCCATCAAAAGAGCAGAGACTGACCACACCTAAGGACCTCTGTGAGGAGGAGAAAACCCAGCACACACCTTTGCAACTGAGAGGAGGGAGAAAGCAGGTTTAAGGTTTATCTCCCAAATCCATATCCTTTCTTAAATGGGGAAATGATCTCTGTTCTATTCAGGGCAAATGTTACCCTGTCCCAGCTGACTGCTGGTGCAAATAGAAGGAACAAACCTGATAATTAGAGCTCTGCTGCATTTTTGAAATGTCCTAAAAACCATTTTCATCTGCAGGAGTGCCCGACTTGTGTACTGGGCCAGGCTGGGTTGTGTAACACAATCACTCGGTCACACTTTAAAATTTCAGTGGGGAAAACTGGGCTTGTCCTTGTTTCAAAGTCTGCAAGAAAAATCAGTGTTTTATGTGCAGGAACTAAGGAGTCCTGGTCTTTTCCCACAGCAGAAGCAGAACAGTGGAAGGCAGCAGGCTGAAAGCTCCATAAAAACAGTTTATTTGAAAAACCAAACCCCAATCTTGCTCTGGTTTACATGCATGTGTCTAATATTCCATAAGGTCATGCTCCTCTCCCTGGCTTTGAGGGGGAACTGTAGGGGGAGTGGTCTCCAGTGCTAACGAGGAGAACCTTCCTGTCTTCCACAGGTCCCAAGCCAAAGACTTGTCCTGAAGTGGCGGTGTAGGAGCTGGCCTGATGGTGAGTTTTTCCAAGGATCTCTGATAGTGGAGGGCTCCTTTGCAGGGAGAAGGACCAGTCCTGGCCAGGACCAGCCTTGGGGGGACCTCCCTTGGTCCGTGTCCTGCGGAGAACAGCCCAGTCCAGAGAGCTGTGAAAAGAGGCTTTGCTCAGACAGGCAGAGAGGGAATCAGCAACAACAACAGTCATTCTTTAAAAAGCACCTCACTGAAGGGTCCTGTTTTCTTCCCTCAGAACACTATGCAACAGTGGCCTTGAACTTCCAGGACCTGGCAGCTCAGTCGGAACTGGAGCTGGAATGCAAAGGGGTTCCCATCTCCCATGAAGAGAGTACAAGACAATGCTGGAAGAAGCAATATTTTGAAGAGATACATATTTTACTGCAGCAATCAAAAGACAACATGGAATGATAACAGCACTGTAGTTTTGTTAGGGCATTACTTTTTATACTTTGTTAACATTTGGTTTTCTAAAAAAAAAAAAAAAACATAATTTATTTGTGGGAAGAATAAAGACCCACTTCTATGAGACTGTACATAGTTTAAGCACTATTTATGGGTTTTTAGGGAATGAGAGGCAAGTCAGACTGTGTATAGAAACAGCTTTACTCGGGGACAGTGATCTCTGTTCTGCTTGCCTGCAGCTTCAGAGAGTGATAATGATTCAGCTGCAGTGAGTCCTGCCCTCAGAGGCAGGTGAGCTACCCCAATCAATAGGAAGCATTTCCAGTTCCTTCATATTCAGTGTATCAAGTGGCAGAATTAAATCCCTGTAGGAGACAGAGTTCCCAGCAGAGGTGAGCTGAAAGGGATTGCAAAACTGCTGATCCATTTCAAGAAATGGGGGCTATCATTTACAGCCTCTTGGAATACTTGCTAGATGCTTTTGACTGCAGACTGTTTTCAACTGCAGTTTTAGGAAAGATAATGAACAATGTCATGTAATTACTAGGTCTGCATGCACTGTACTCCCTTACTTGACCTCAGTGTGACATTTATTTAGGAAGAAACAAACAGTAGTGGTGCTTTCTGTCTGCAGTTCTGTAAAACCTTCCACTGAAATGATTTACAGCCCTCTGCAATGCTGTACCTCAAAGAGAACGACTGTTACGAGAATTTTGACAGGAACAAATTGTAATTCCTAATTAAACCATCTCGAGGTGAGCAAGGATAACTTAGTTCTCAAATGCTTTATGAATAAAGTGTACAAATTAAATATGCAATCTGAAACAAACTGACCACAATAGGGCAGGCTGCCTTTGGAAAACGTGCTTGGCTCAATAAAAACGTGACTTTACATCAAGCTGATGTTCTCCATAAACTGATACTGCTACACTAAGTAAGTTTCTTAGATGTTAAGTCCTATATATTTTATTTTTACAGAATGCCAATACATGGCAACCTTACCACCCAAAAAGCTTCCATCAATCCTGAGGATAGAGAGGTGCTGCTCCTTGCTCCAGGTCAGGTTCTCCTGAAAAGTTTGCAGTCAGTTATTAACAACCCCTTTGAAGTGAGGTGAGGTGTGTGCTAGTAATGAGAACAAAGCCCCACAGGGACAGGAGAGGCACAGAGCAGTTCCTGGGTGTTGCACTGCTGCTGCTTTCAGTGTCCAGGTGGTGGGTGGGGAACAACCTCTTAACTAATGCTGTATTTTAGGATCTGTTTCTGAATGCTCAAAATTTAGTTAGCTTTCTTCCCCCTCAATATTCAAGGAAGAAAAGCTTGATGTTTTGAATACAAAAATGATTTAGGGTAGTGGTTGACAAAGAGAAATTAAGGTTTAAGACAGCTCAGGCTTCAGCAGGTTTGTGGGTAGATGGTTGAAGAGATTTTGCAACGATTTAATCCTTGAGGGTAGGTGGGTCTGTGCCGTTCCAAGTTTCTTCAAACAGTGCAACTGCAGCCCCAGTACTCTCTGGGAATTGTGCCTCACCCATTTTCCCTCGTGGCTGAAATCCCCTGGTTTTCCTTTCTCCCTGCCCTCACTGGAATGGACCAATTGCCAATCACTGGTGGTAAAAAAGGACTTACTTGTGTTTGCAGCGCTGCAGTCCCTGCTCCGGGTGTGGGGCTGCCAAAACCCCTGGAAAAAGGAGGAGGAACAGCTCTGTACCCCTCTAAGATGGGTGCTAAAATTTCTCCTAGACTTTCCGAAAAAAGGAAAAAGTGTTAGATGATTAGTTAGCTGACAAAGGCAAAGGGAAAAACTGTACAATGGGAAAAACACGATTTGGAAGATTATGGCCAAAATTCTTCACAGATCTCAGCAGTTTGAGAGCCAGAGGAGAGGCTGACTCTGCCTGGAGAAGGTATTTAAAAGCTTAAGTTTGAAGGGGTTAAATGGGAGGTGGAACTTCCAGGAGGAAATAAGTAATAATAAATGAGAAGTGGGATAAAACCTGGAAGAAAATGAAAGCTTTAAGAGACTGAGGAAGCCAGTGGAAGATTAAGCCTAAACCATTTAAGGGGTTTTTTAAGGCAGGATAAGGAACATTTTTGAAGGTGAAGAAATAGAAACCAGAAAACTGATTTAAAGCAAGAGAAGGGGAATAGAATAGAAGAAATAATGACTTACAGAGCAATGTAAGGTGAGGGAGACAGGACAAACACCTGGAAACAGGCTCTGGAAAAGCAGACACGTTTGTGCAGGTACTGCTTGCTTTTGTTCAAAAAAGTATTGGGAAAAAAATTCTTTGTAAAAATTGTAGGAATACTCAAGGGGGGGGATGAGGAGGTAAGGGAAGAGCAGCAAGAGTGATCATATTTCTGGTAATCCTGACATGATTAATGGTGCAGTATTTGTGTATCCTTTATGGAATAATTATTAAGTAGTGTTCATAGTCGGTCTGCTTGAAAATGAGCTAAAAAAAACACCCCAAAGGCCAGAATGCCACAACTCTGATGTGATCCCATCCTGCAGGAGATGCTAAAGCCAGCAAAGGGCAACAGCTCAGACAACGTCCCAACAATCAGCTGCAGAGTTTTAATAATAAATTAATAAAACTACTCACCCAAAGGGTTCCAACAGCTGCTGCATCTCAGGTTTTGATCCACAGGCCAATGTTTTCCTTGACAGACGAATTCTGATTGTAGCAGTTTTGACTAGAAGCTGTTGATGATTTCTCTGGAGTTACAATCTGGGGAGAAACTGATCTGGGGAGAAAAGGTAATACAATTATTCCTAAAAAGGACAAAACCATAATTATTTCATGTCTGAATAATGAGACCAACTACAGCACTTACCAGTGTCAGCAGTGTCTGTAAATGCAGGATAAAAATGCTAATAAACAGGAATATAAATTTGTAAACGTTAAAGACAAATTAGTTACAGAAGGTTAAAAGCAATGAGAGTAAATTCAAAGGGAGCAAGAGCATCACTGACTCAAGGAGAAGCAAGTGATGCAAAACTGCAGTGAATGGTAGATGGAATGAAAGAATTTTGAAGAAAAAAAGACCAAGGTAGGTGAAGACAAGAGAAAAACAAATGAGCAACTGGGAAATGAAGCTGAAAATGGAGTTTAATCAGATATTAAAGCCAGTAGTATTGACAGTTCAAAGGGTCACATAGGAAACTGGTATTACTCAAAAATAATGGGGAAATATGATGGGAGAGATGATAAAGACATTCCAGGGGTGCAGAAGCTGTCAAAAAGTAAGGGAGCACAGCCAGCCAGAGCAGAGGGGAAAAAAAGGAAGTCTGCAAATGGTGCAGGAGAAACATGAGAGGTTAAAAGAAGGGGAATGAGATGCCAAGTTCCAGTGGCTTTTGACAGCACTTCATGTTCCAACACCAACCACCAGTCCCCACTGTGTGGCTGAACACCCGTGCACAGTAAACAAGCACCAAAATTTACATCAAATCAGAACCTCTGCCCCTCATTTCTCTCTGCTGCTGTTTCACTTACGAAGTTCTTTGCTGAGAAATCCAAAGACTGAAGCAACATCTTATAAACAAATGAAAAGTCATCACAATCAGTTTAATGAAGTGCACAGAATAGCAATTGATCATGTCAATAAAAATAAAACAATTAATTTTACATCAAGTGTGCTTTATTTCCTCCACAGGTATTCTGTTAAATAAAGCACCATATATATACTGCCAGGCCACAGCTAAAGAGGATTCTTTACAGAATCAAATTTCTTGTGGTTGTTTAGTATACAAGTAAACTTAATTTTGATAATAAGAACCACAGCGATCTGAGGCAATCTGCCTCGATTATAAGGTACAAAACTGGCACAGAGGACACCATATTATACACAGTAAAAATGCCATAAGTTTAAATTACATCATACAGGGCCAAGAGGCCCTGTCTCCCAGACAGCCATATTAAATGAAAGCCACTACAGTGAACTCTTAATTACATAAAACATAGCCATTATCTGATTGCCCTTTAAGAAAGTGTACGGTAGATGCAAAATAAAATAAAATTTAAAAAAAAATAATAATCTTGAGTTCTGCCTGACCAAGAATTAAGCATATAAATCTATCTTGCCATTCAAGCAGAGAGCACTGGACAAACTGAAGCAC
Source organism: Cnemophilus loriae (assembly GCA_013397755.1). Lineage (NCBI taxonomy): Eukaryota > Metazoa > Chordata > Aves > Passeriformes > Corvidae > Cnemophilus > Cnemophilus loriae. Next base: position 1,480,488 of record VZTF01004039.1, read on the forward strand.
AAAACAGAAATAAGCAAAACTTATACAAACAGCATTTTTTGGGGGAAGAAGGATTAAAAAAAAAAAAAAAATACTTAAAAGCAGGCATGCTCCATCTAATGTCAAGAAGCAGCTTGGTTTCCTTTCCCGGATATCCGTGTGACCACGTGAATCGTAGACTCAATGGTCCTGCACAGGATGTCTAAAATGTCATGCTGCTGCATGTGACTAAAAAGTCCTCTGGAATGGCCACAACTGATTGATAAATTAGTTTCGGGGTCCTGGGATGGTAAGGCTTGGCCATCGCAGCTCCGCAAGTCTGCGAGGTCGGATAAAACCGCTGAAATCGACGTGGAAGGAAACTCCGAGTCCTCCTCGGCTCCCATGGAATCCTTGGGAGTCTGCAGGTCTTTGAACTCTTTGCATTCGTCAAATTTCCCGTTGCCCGGCTGCTCGTCCGCGTGCTGCGCGCGCGCGGCCAGCATCACGTCTTCGGGAAACGAAGAGGGCACTTCCATCCTGTACTCCTTGACAGAGCTGTTCTCGGGGGAGGGCGGGTCCTGCTCCGTGCCCGGGTCGATGATGGACGAGTCCCTGGTCTCGTTGTCCGAGGTGCTGGTGGGGGTCAGCGCCTCGCGGGGCTCGGCTTTGATGTCGCCGATGTCCACGGTGTGCTCCTCGTCGCTGCTCACCCGCCGCCTCTTCACCGGAGTGGCTCCTTCATCGTCTGCAGGGACAGGGGAACGGGCTCAGGGAACAGGCACTGCTCACATTCCCACCCTTCTCCACGTTAAACACAGCACTTCAATAAACACTTATTGCCTTGCAGGGAATTCGTGCAATTCACAAATTTGAGCTCCATAATAAAATGTAATTTTTGTGTACCCACCCTGCAGGGATAAAATAATGGATGATGTTAATTCGATACAAGTTTGTAAAAGGTTCATTAGAGTGACACCAAACCTTTAGTTTTTCTTTCTTTGGCTTCTTGCTCTTGTAGTGAGTTCCTCTGTTGCTGACAAGCTCTACATTTGTTTAAAAGCTCTTGTAAGGTTGGAATCAGGGCCGAGTTGAGCTGTTTGGGAGTGTGCACCGAAAGCAGCAAGGCAAGTGCTCGGAGGTCCTGGAACCAGAGAAACAAACTTCAGCCTTATTGCAAACTGGTGTTTGATGAATCCTGCACACAGAGACTGTGCAATAAGGAGCTGCTGTTCATGTTCTGAGCAGCCCAAAGATCCCATTCTACAGCTGCTCAGCCCACTGCAATTCCCCACCCTATCTGCTGACCTTAACACAGCTCTGTCCTGGGGGTGACAGTGCTGTGCTGAGACACCAAACCTTGCTGGGTTACAACACTCCGGCTCTTGCACTGCTTTGCTCCCCACAGTCAGGTTCATGTTCCCAACTTCCCATGGCCCCACCAGGAGCCCAGCTGAGGCAGGGAGTGCCTGACACCTGGCCCAGTTTCTGTAGGAAATGAGCTGCCTCGTGTTTGTTAGAAAAGACTCACCCCATTTAATGTAGAGCTTGCTTTGGAAATTTCGACTCTCTGGTTGCTGAAGTCAGATTCTAGGCTTTGATACTGATTTATTAGATTTGTAATTAGAGTGTTGATTAAGTTGGCACAGTTTGCTTCAGAAAATACCTGCCCTTGCACCTGTGAAAACAAAGTATTTTTTTAAAAGCCACAAAAAATTGGAACTGTGAAAACAGCATCCCAAAATGAAGCAGCATCAGTTCCTGCATTCCTTGGAATAATAATTATTGCTAGAAGACCACGTACCTTGAGAAGAAAATGGGTCAGAAAGGTGTAGACAATGTTGTTGTTAAGAAAGGTCCTTTCATCCATCAGAATACATTTGATATATTCTGCAAAAACTGGATCTTCACAGAGGAGCTTCACACAGTTCTTGGACATGGCAGACTGGCAAGGAGAGAGAAGATGGCAGAGTCAGCACTGGAACTGCAGGCCAGGCCCACCGAGAAACAGTTCAGGTCTATCAGCTGAACCGTACACATCAATTACTGACAATTCTTGTTTCTGGCAGCAACACAGGCAGAGGTATTTTATTAAACACCACCCAGCAGCTGCAATTGCGGGTTCTTTGTTCCACATTCAGTGTGTTTTGCCTGTGTTTCCATTCTGTTGGTTCTCAAGCTGACTCTTACCTGAGTCTGGCAAAGCTCAGTCCAGAGCTTGGGGAAGAGCGCAAGGTGAAGTGGCAAACCTTCATAAGCAACCAGGACACCTGCAATGGCGTGAGGGAAGGAGTCAGTGTGGGAGAACTTTGTGGGAGACAGGCAAATTCCTCAGAAAAGCAGTGCCAAGGTGCCGTGTCATTTTATAGGATCACCTTCCCAGCATTTTCTACGACCAGAAAGCTGGAGTGTCCGTGAGGTTTTTACAGTCCATTTAATAAATACACTGGAAAAGTGTGACAAACAACGAGCAGATGGGTGATTCAGGGGACAAAAGGACATTCTGTCATTGCTCCTTGGACAAGATTATTGGTGTGACACTGAGGTCTGTGCACACCAAGGAACTCGCCCTCGGGTTTGTGTGGGAACACAAAAATTGAAATATTGTCAATTAATTGCCATTGCTGAGATGCTGAGGATTCAGGATCTGATCCAAAGCCATTTAAACTGCCAACCACCCAGAAATAGCCTTAGTGAGTCCTGTATAAAACTCTAAATGCACAGTAAGACTGAATTCTCAGTGGTTACCTCAGCTCCTTTCTGGACAGGCCCAAAACATGCCAGTCACGTGGGTAAGGCTGCACTATCTTATACACAGGTAACAGTTTTGTGGATAAAAATAATATCCAAACACAACAAGTTTCACAAGCTCTGCTTTTTCTTAATAATTCTGAATATAAAACTTAGTGGAGAAGGACTAAGAGCTATCACAGAAGAAAGAAAAATCCTTTGGCTGTTTCACCTTGATACTTACTCATTTTAACTAAAGTTTCAGTAAACTTTTCACAGTTGATTGCAACTCGACACAGGAGGTGGATGAACTGGTGGTAGGAGAAGAAATAGTCCAGCAGCATCCGGTCGTAAACATCGTCTTTGCCCTGAAGATTTAAGAGAGCCTCATTTAACCTCCAAAGCCACAGGACAGCTCCCACATTCCCTGAGCATCTCCCTTCCTGTCACCTGCCCTGCAATGGTTCATCCTGGACTACAGCAACACAGTGGGAATCTCCAGGTGCCTCCTCACCCAGCCCTTGGCAAGCACCAGGGTGTGATGGGAGGAGGGATGGCAAATGCAATTCCCTGCTAGGAAAATCTTTTATTGGAGGGTTCTGAGCCAACACCGAGAAGGTGCAAAGCTGTGCAAATGCCACGGCTTGAAGAGGACAAGGAAAGAAAGCAGTAACTTTGTATCACATACAGACACCTAAATGTATACACGCTACTGCTTTTTAAATCATAACCTGTCAGTTGTAATCTGCAGAAATCCGAATTTTCTCGAGACTGAGCTTCAGAGCAGAATTTGCAGGAATGTCTCAAACCCAGTGATACATATATGTCAATATTTTAATATTTTGGATGCATATAAGCTTAAAATGGCATCAGAGAGCCAAGAGGAAATGTCTAAAACTCAAGCAAACAAATGCAACCTTATACAAAGCAACTGAATGAAAAACAAGCATGCAAAACCACAGGGCAACGTGACTGTGGATGTGATTCTAGAGGATAAAAATATTCTGCTTCCTAATGTATTAGGAATTCGATATAAAGGGTAAAATACTGTGTCATGTAATATGACAACTTTTTAAGTCCAGATATTTACATTATGTAGTGTCACTTCTGGATGCATGATGGGGAAAGCCACTAGAGACAGTGCGTGGCTCTCTAACGTCTTTTCAAACACTTGGATTACACAGTCAATTTGATGGTGCACAAATAGACACAGCATCATTCTGAAAGCTTTAAAAAAGAAGGGTTACTTACCCTACAGTAACCGTGCTTCTTCGAAATGTGTTGCCCACACAGATTCCCATCTACGTGCACATAGGCCCCATGTGCAGGAGATTGGATTCTTTCTGAATAGCTGTGTCCACTGGGGCTGTGCCTGCACCCAGTGTGTCCTTGCGACCACTGTACCTGAGGGCACAAGGGGTATGGCGGCTTCAACCACCACTCAATTCCTTCACCCGTAAGAATCCCCTAGGACAGGACTCGGAATTAGCACAGCAGGAGGAGCACAGAATCTGTGTGGACAAAGCATCTTGAAGAACCACAGTTACCGGACAGCAAGTAACCAGTTCTCCTGCTTCAAATGATTGTCCATACATATTCCTTGTCGGGTGGGATTCACCTGACCTGACTTTAGCTATCTAAAATCTAGTCACTGGTGTTCCCTGCACTCCGTGGAGAGGGAGTCGCCTCATCCACACCCAGGTGCCTGGGACAGGAAGGAGGGGAGATGTTTCTCTCCTTCCCAGGGTAACTATTTATGGCCAGGAGCCCCCGGAAGAGCTGGATGCTGACCTTTTAGATAGGCAAAGTGACGTGAGCTGAATCCCACCGTTGCTGCAGCTGTAACAACGGGACGTGGCAAGTCGCTACGGAGCAGCCCCACCAAAGCTGGCATCCCATCAGGAAGCCCACAGAAGGGAAAATGGGAAGTGAAAAGACTTATAAAGCCCTGTATGACATTTCAGGCACTGGATTTTACCCGAACAAGTAGGAGATTACGCCTCAGTCCCAGCTGAATGGACTCTAATGGAACCTGCAGGGTCTCCTTGGCTGTCTGGCAATAAACCTTAACATAGTGTGAAACCCATCTGGACAATCCCTGGGCGGTGCCTCAATTTCCTTTATAAATGCCACAGACAGACTGGGAAATTAGCAGAATGTGTGCTACGGGTTTTTGTCCTACTACAAGGCCCAAACCCTTCTGGTGTCTGCAATATGAAGCTGTGTATCACCAAGGGCAGGGAAATGGTGCTTCCGGAGTGCACATCTAGAATGGAGTATATGAGGACAACACATCTTGAAGAAGAATTATGCTTTGTTTCCAAAGAAAAGGTAAATGCATTGAGCTACTGGATTCTTCGAATACTTTTATAAAAATGGGAAAACAACAGAGAAATAATTCTTTACAGGACCACTTGCTTACATACCTTGCTGGCTTCCACCATGGTGGGCAAGAGGCACATGTTGAGTTCGGGACGCGGAGGACGAATATTGCTTTTCCCCCCTATTAATTTCAAATTTTCACGACATGGAAAATAAGGTCCAAGAGACACTGTAGTGTAAGTTCGGATAAAATAGGGATATATTAAAAAGGTCAATATTTGACATCAGCAAGGAACACGATAGAGTAATAATAGCGTAAGAGAACTTCAAAATACAATCACTGAAATACCTACTTGGGATATTACTGTGGTGGTATGTACAATGATTGTGCTGTAGAAATGGAACCAGAGTATGTAGGAAATCATGAGGACTTAAAAGTACAAGCTCCTTGAGGACATCTACAAACAAAAAGTTGTTTTTGCTATTACAAATTGTTATTTCTTAACAGCAAACAGTTCAACTTCAGGCTCATGCATTTGCAAACTCTCTCTCGTATCCCTTTGGCCGCAGCTCCGCCGTGAGCAACACCTGAGTGACACCCCTGACTCCGTCCCGATTCCCTTCACCTCTGCCACTGGGACAGACCCTGCTCAGTGGTGCAGCATCCACCAGGGAGGGGCCAGCTGGGAGAATGAGAACCTCAGTAAAATTACCCTCTTTGCTTCTTCTTTAACAGAGCGAGTTTGACGCCTGGAAAACGGCAACCAGCAGCAGTCAGGAGGACAATGAGAAAATACGCAAAAAAAAGGTACTTTGGACACAGTGTTAGGCCTTTATCAGCAATCCATTAAATAATATTGAAAAAGCCTAAACTAGAAAAAAAACCTGAACCTTTCTGAAATTGCTCTGCTAATGCAAGAGAAACATTTGTATATAATATCTGTGTCTACACTTTAAAAAGCAAATCCATTCCTTTCTACGAGCTACTTAAGCTTTAGTTCCACTATTACACTTCACAGTACTGGATCATACAAATGAACAGGAAAAGCTGTTTCTCAGAGTAACTTGGTCTCCATGCTCCCTTCTGAGGGGACCTTTAGTTCATGTTCAAATTTTAATGTAAGATTTGGGATTCGATTTTAAACTGACACCTGAACTGAGGAGTTACTCCTCAGTCATACCCTTATCAGGTGGCAAATTGGTCTCACAAAGTGACAGGTGAATTTTTGTCACTTTTTGCCCCCAGTCTGCGTGCCTTAACTGAATACAGGAATATTCAGTGAAACCTGGCAAACTCAGAACTCCCTGGAGTAAGAACACTGATGCACTGACAGTACTACACCAACAATCCCGACCTCCAGAGTTTCTAGCAGAGCACGTGCACTTGCAAAAGTGGCATTTCCATCTCACAGCAGGTCCCTGTGCAGGACAGGTCCTGCACGGCCAGGACTTACCAATGCAGGCGTTTCTAAGCTCGGGAGGACTGTAGGAATTGAGCAGAGTTAAGAGCTTATGGGCAAATTCAATCCGCTCCTGCCACTGAATGAGAGCTTGCTTCACATCTGCAAATGCAAACATCCCAGGAGGCTGCTTAGCTCATGGCTCAAAAGCTCGTTAAATAAAGCACAGAATTTTACTGCTGAGGAATCTCTTTTTCCTCTACCATGATCTTAATCCATCTGTTAAATCTCGCTGGTCTACTGCTATTAAATTTATGAAATCTAGTTTCATATTAAGTCAATAAGTAATTTAGTAAGTAACAATTTAATATCTATTAACAGCCACATATCCTACTGTACAGCAGGTTTTTAAACACAGCTAATAACCAAGACAAAACACCAGGGTTTGGGTGAGGAAAATTAATTTAGAGACAAGAGGCACAATCCTTTCACGAGTTATGATCAAACCTTTTCTTTGCAGATATGGACGTGTGGATTTCAGAACCGAAAGGAAAATGGACAGAAGCTCTACCAGGTCTCCAGTCACATGGCAAGCTGTGGCCTCGTGGTACATCATGTGCAACGTGTTAAAGGACTGGGAAGAAGAAAAAAAAATGCCAAAACTTTATGTTGCCAAGCTAAGGTACTTGTTAGTATTCCTCTTTTTATCCTGCAGATACACTTATATTTATTTTATGCTCAAACAAGGTATTTGATGCTCAAAAAATATAAGGTGTTGAATATAACCACAAAGTTCTTCCTTTGTTTCCAAGGTAAAAGCTTTGTGTTATCAGCTCAAAGTAATTACCAAGTTTTCACACCTTTATCTACAACCCAGTGAACAAAGTGTAATTTGAGACACAGTATTTTTATATCCCTGTAATCCCAAACTTTCTGTGCCAGCAGACAAAGCGATACAAGAGGTGCACAGACACAGATATATGAATTGGGGGAAAAAAAGGCAAGATTAAGATAGATGCCAGTCATTTTTCAAAATGCTGCTGAAGGACATACGGTTGTACATCAGATGAATTACTTCTCCTTTCATACCTTCTGGGCATCTGTGATTTATAGAAATATTGGGAAGGAAAAGCAACTCATTTCCGAACTGCAAAAATTCTAGCACAGGATGTAAGAGAAGATATTTAATCTGCTGGGGTATTTGAAAGATAAAGAAACAGTAGCCTCAGTCCCTAGAATGCAAACCCTTGCCAGGCCCTTTTTATATTACAGTGAAGATAAAAGACGGCCACCCCAAAGTGGAAAACTTTTCTGGATGTGACAACTCCTTAATGCAGTTTTTTGTCACCAGGCAAAACACTTCCGGCTGACAAGGGACAATATAAGGCCAGCTACCCTCAAGCTGCAAAGTAACATCAGTTTTATCTAATTTCTAGCAATGTTGTACACAGGATAAATTCATTTTATATTACACACTCTTCATAAACTTAATTATCCATTGTTAGTATGGCTGAGGGCTAACTAAGCTAAACAAATTCTTTTTATACATCTCTATGTATGTACACTGATGCACCTACATTTCACATACAGATAATCTTATAGCTCAGTCCCTGACCTTTTACACCCAGTTTGTTGGATAGAGGCATTTTCATAACAAAAAGGAACAGATATTCTGGAGTAATTAACTACAATTAATTAATCTATAGGCTTATATTTATAAAAAGCTCCTGAAAACTAAATTTTCAAATAGCACTGCACTGTTTCTGTAATTCCAGCTCCTTCCACCACACTTCTTCCCAGAAAATGCAAACTAGTGACATAAAAAGAGTTAAGAGAATTTTTATATAAACCATATAAAAATAGGAATCACCCTCAAAGCATCATCCAGTCCAGCCACGTGCCTAAAGGCAGACTAAACATTCTTGACAGATGTTTGCTCCGAGTCCTCCTGACGACTTCCAGTTGTGCTGGCTGCCCCCTCCTGCAGGAACCTCTTCCAAAATCCCATTTTCTGCACAGCCACAATTACCTCTGAGCCACTTGTGCTGCACCATGGATTTTCCCAGTTTAATATCTCTCCTGAATACACCATTCTACATGTGCCAAGAATGAACCGAATCTTGGTTTTATGCTTTCTCCAACACATCCAGATTTTCAGTCTTGTTCTCAAAGGGATCCTTCCCCATGGAGCACTGCCAGTGCTTTTAATAAACACAGGTTCTCATCCATCACTTCAATAATGGAAGTGCTGAATGGAATCCAGGATATTCCACTCATCAGGGCATGTGGATCTGTAGAGTGAAACTGCTGGGGGCAGGGGCTTGACATTCCAACTGTATCCATTTCAGAGGTGCATTATTTAATTTTTTTCCTTTCAATTTTGAACTAATTTTGGTCTGGTCTCATGGACCAAATCCCCATTTACAACTTGAACACATTAAATGTGCTCCAGAAATGCATTTTAGGTTTAGTTCCATCAGAAAGAAATCGAGTTTATGTGTTTTCAGACCACTCCTTGCAAACAAAGGTCCAATAGGTAGGAAAGAAAAGGAGGAATGCCTCAGGAGGGCCTCAAAGGAGGGTCAGAAATATTAACCACAACTGCAGCTGAGTATCCTTAAAGTTATTTCTGGTTTTTTGAACCTGTTGCCTTAACACTTTTTAACTAGTAACAACTGTGTGAACGCACTCAGCCATTCATTCCCATTTACCTGTAATACAGGGAATAACACCAAAAAAGCATAAATTTATTCCTCTCATCATAACCTGTTGGTGGTTTTCCCTCTGTGCTGAGAAGCAGACAAACAATTTCCTGATCTTTTTAGTACTAAAAAGAAATCTTATTAAAGCTGACAGGGGAAGTACCAGGGTGAGATGTTTGCTATAATTAAATAACGAAGTAATTACCTCAGTCATCAGAATCAATCCTCTATTGAACACAACAAGAAGTCTGTCTTCATCAGATTCTAATAATATTCTGAAGGCACTAGGAAGAAAATCCAAACATTGAGAACACTGAAAATTGCATCCCAAGCTTAAACTTGTTACACTCATGCTGTTATTTTGGAAAATAATCACAAAACAACAAAGAAACCCCAAAAGAACATAATTCTTCTCATCATTTCCCCCTCTACTTTTTAATTTAAAAATGCCTCTGCCATCGACCTCCTTTATGTTATGGAAAGTAATTTATAAACAATCTTTACAGAAATATTTCACATACAACCCCTGCAAAAATGTGGAAAATAATGTACTTTGAAAGACAGAATTTTATGCTTCTTAAATGATACATTTAAATAGATTCAGTCAAGCATATGTTTGGCCTTTTATATGTCTGAAAACATTTTTATCTGAGTATTTTATGCTTACAGCAGAACAGAAAGGAAAGGATTATGCTAATGAATGGTTTCTCTCAACATAAAGATTATTTGGGACAACGTGGCTGTGCTCTGTGACAGGTGAGGGCATGTAGCCCCTCCAGGTGACACAGTTTGTCCTTTCCACAAGGGTTTTGGTGCACCAACAGTTCCATTTAAAACCCCAGCCCTGACCTACATGCACAGGCAATTTATAGCTCTGCTCAGAATGCCCCAGCAGCACTTTCAGCTGTACTTCCCAAGACCAGAAATGAAAAACTCTTTGAAGACACGATACAATAAAACTGTCCCACAGGCACAATCATATTTCTGCTCCAAAGTAACAACTGCCAACAAGAGCAGCTGGAACTACAGCTCTACTCACGGCAGGAGGCTGAGGATGGAATTCCAGCTGAGCTGCTGGATGAGCACAGGGCTGTACCTTATGAGAGTCGTCCAACAAGAGCGTCCGTCCAAGCAGCGCAGGTAACAGCTTATGGTGGTTTTCTTAAATTGCTTTATGTCCTCTATCTCTTCCTCTCTCATGTCTGGCCTCTGAGCTACAAACAGCTGCATGAGGTTAAACAGCTCTTCTACTGCCTAAAACACACAGAAATACTTGGTTAAAGTCAGCTCTCCCCATATGGTATAGTTTAGATTTTACTTCAAAGTTGTAAAATTAGATGTTTTGATGCTTCCTAAGAGCACAGCTCACTGCCACATTTATATGTCCATCTATATAGGTACAAAGCAATCGGAAATCCCCATCCCGGGACCAAACATTCAGAAAGCTGCTTGTGCCAAAACCTGCTGCAGTCCTATATGCCTGGGAAACACCAAACACAGTGGAGTAACTCAGGTCCATTGCAAGACAAACTGAGACTGCCGAGGGGAGATGCCAACGAGGAGGGCAACAGTTCTGTCAGAGGGTAAAATCTCTCTGAGAGCTGATCTAGGCAAGTTCAGCATGGAAGATTCCATGCATCCTCCTCCTCTCCACAGTGATGGGAAGCTTTGTATTCTTTCTGTCCCTGCACACCCCAAAGGATTCCAAAGCAACGTGCACTGTGGAATCATTCAAACCCAAGCCTGCTGTCTCTTCCAGGCTCTGTAAGCCTGTTGTTCAACCATCACACGGCCAGCTCTAACCAGCCCCTGCTCTCTGCTGCAGGTGGCACTGTTGTAGTGACAGCACAACTCCCAGTTCTGCCAAAGGTACGTGGGTGTTCCCAAGGGGAACACCAGGCTGTCCTCCACTGGAATGCAACAGGCTAAATCTTGGCCCTATTCCAGAAACTGAAAGCAAAGAAGAAACTGGGAACTCCTCCAACTTTGTGTGTTATAAAGCAGCCCCCTTTTCTAGATACCACCAAAGGTTATTCCTTGTTCCTTATGACTAGGCTGGAATACTCAACAGTGTCTGCTCCCAGAAAACAAAATTGCTGTCCAGCTGCTACACAGCAAGGAAAACCCAAACCAATCCCACCCAAAGTCCAGCAAATGGATCTAAAGACACGAGTTACTTCCACCAGGAAACCCACACGTAATACTTTCGCCACTGGGTATGTTAAGTTACAAGAGGCACTGGGTGGGAGGGGACACAGGAACGACAGACTGGGGCATTGTGTGGTGTGGGTCACTTACTCCTGGGTACTGACTGGCGTGAGGGGTGAGGTTCTTGAAGGCCCACTGGATGTTCTGGTGAGAAGCCAGCTGCCTGGTGAAGGCAGGGGACTGCTCGCAGCACAGGCGCAGGATGCCGTAGTAGGCGGGCAGCATGCCGCGGTTGAAGAGCACCACATCCTGGTCGTCGTGGTCCGCGAGGATGTAATTGAAGGCAATGTTCTTGGTCACCACGGGGTTCTGCACGATAAGGCGCACGTTCTCGGGACAGTCCACGCACACGTTGTACCAGAAGGACAGCAGGGCCTGCTTGTTGTGGTTGGTGGCGATGGCCGGCTCCGAGAGCTTCGGCTGGAAGAGGTTCCACAAGTCCATGAAGTAGGTGGAGAACATGAGTTTCTCGGTTTTGGAGATCAAACAGTACGTCATGAAACTGAAGTAGGGCACCAGTTTGGTGGTGCCGTGAACGGCGGCGTCGACGTAGAGCTTGGCTCGTGAGAGCAGGCCAAGGAGCACGTTGTAGACCTGGTGCAGAACTACTGTGGTGTCGGGGCTGAGGGGCAGGTCCCGTGTGGGGATGTGCAAAGAGCGGGTCGATCGGAACATCTGACGGAAGGAATTGCTTGGAATAAGCGACACCAAGAGATAGGCTGCAGCTTCAAATAAAAACAGATTTGTTACACCTTTGACAGTGACATACCTGCTTAACAGCCACGTAAACAGCAATTAAACTGCACTGCGTGTTCCATTTACAGATTTCAAAGCATTTTACACAATCTGGTATTGCTACATGCACACTAGAAGAAAAATCCAAGTGGATAAGAGTAGTACAAAGCACGTTAAAAGTGGTGCTGGGATGTGCTACCTCCAGCCCTGTCTGCTGCCTGGTTCTCCCTGTGCTAACCCAACACATCCCACCACAGGCTGTGACCCCAGATCCCATCACGCAATGCATCTCAGAGGTTTTCCATGACTGAACTGTCCACTGCTCAATCAAGAGGTCATTAGCCTGTTGCAAAGCTGTACCTCCAGTTTTCACATCTCCCTCAGGCACAGGAATGTGTTACAGATCAGTGGCCTGTACTGTGGAGTCTCCTTTGTAAAAAAAAAAATGGACACAGAGAAGGCTGAAAATGTTCTCTGGCAATGCGACCGTGTGACTCCTGGCAGAACAAACCAGAGAGCCAGGACACCCTGGAATCTGAGAGAAAGCACAGGCGGCTTCTCCTTGATCCACAAGTTCAAAGGACTCAGCTGAAGATTACCGTGAAAGAACAACATGTATGCTCCCACCTATTGTACAGCCATGTGATGGACACAATGGAAAACCTCTGGAATTACCTCTCCTCCTTCTTTAGGTTTTCCTGGACCTTGTAGATTAAGCACTTAAGATAAAGAACCTACCAATGCATCATTCAAGGTACCAAACAAAAACCCAGTTTTCATCAAAATTGGTAACACCTCTGGATGAGGCACCACAGTTATCCTAAGATTTTAAAACCCAGCAATTCTAAAACAACTGGAAAAGGAAGAAAAGAAACACAGGAGCATGCAACGCCCTGCAACAGGTGACAGATTTTCTTCAATTAAAATGCACTTACAAGTTCTCACTCGAGGGTAGTTGTGTGCCAGGAGGAAACGTTCAACCCAGTTTTCCATGTTCTGCAGGACCCAGCTGTGAGCCAGTTTGTTCCGAGGTGTTTGCACAGCCAGCCAATCCAGGCACTGTGATGGGTTGTACTCAATGACCTAAAGGAGAGGGCAAAAATCAAAAGGAATACATTAATTTTCCTACTATGCACTGATTGTATTAAACACCCCTAAAATCACTTTCAGCATTTCTTTTTAAAATCACTTAGGGCTATCAAAGCACCTGCAAGACTGAGCTGCTCTGCACACAAAGAAAACCTTATTAAATTTCACTGGTTTGTGCTTCTGAACCTTGTTCACAGTTTTGAAAGTTCAGTCTAAGCCCAGGAAATTATTCTACCTATTCTTTCTGCATATTACGAGATATTTAGGAGTTGAAATACTAAGCACTAAGATGGAACAACCTTGTCTTTATAAACAAGTATTTTAAAAGAATATCTAACACAAAACCTTAACGCTGAATCAGTATTTTTATACAAGTTGCATCAAAAGAACAAAAGTGGTATGCAGAGATGTTCACACAGCTTCATGCTGAGGGTAACTACTACATTTTTTATTGAATATACAATTTCAAGCAATAAATTCATCCAGCACTTTCCGAAGGCAATGAGTGCTGTGGTGCAGTCAGCAAACCTTCAGAGAATAAGGAGAAAACAAGGCTTCCTGTGCTTTTCTGGCTCTGTGTAGTTGGAAATCTGTTGACATGAGGCCAATAAATATAGTTCGTTCTTTTGTTAGTTTTCAAAAACTACTTTCTTTTTACCTCAAGGTAAAACCAGGTGCCCAGCCAAGAAAAAATTCTACCCTATCTAAGGAATCAGAGGTAGGAACTGAGTTGCTGAAGCTGTTCCCAGTTCCTCTACTCCACCTGAAGAATATGAGCAGCTGACACGACCATAACTCTGCTTATAAAATTTTAATCTCATTTTAAAAATAAACACCTTAAGAACAATCTCCTCCCTTTATTTAGAAATGACAAATTGCTCTGTCAGGTTTCCTGGGCAATGGCCGGAGGGAATGTCCAAGAAAGAGACAATCATCGCTCAGCGTCTGCAGAGCTCAATCACTTCTTAACGACTTCTAGAAGCTGGAGAGGCTGTAAAAGTAGGTTCTGCACCCCAAGTCTGTGCATTCACTGCTGGGTCTCACATCCCTGCCTGCACCATTTATATCCCTGGATGTGTGTCACCAGCTGGGTGTCACTGTGGAGTTCACCATGTTCTGCTTGAGCTCCCTTTACCTGAGGTGCAGCAGTTACAGCTCATCCATCACTTCACTTGGAACACTTGTGATCCTACAGCTGCTCCTGACCAGCAGGAAACCCTTTGGAACAGCAATCCATGTCCTGTCCCATGGTGCTGCAGCAGCTAAGGCAGGGTTGTGTTTTACCAGAGGTCTCAATGCCTTTACAAACTCCAGCCTCGTGTTTTAAAGGGAAGTAAAGGGAATGAGCTGGTTCTCAGCAGTCTCCAGGCTGGCCATGCTGTTCTCAGCCAGGAATAAAGACAGTAAATTATACTGGCAACTCAAAGAGCAGGTAGGTAAAGAGAAAGCTTTAACTCCTCATCTATGGCTCAGATCAAAGTATTCATTCCTGTGCCAACTTGGTTAAAAAGTCTCTCTCTCACTTTAGAAATACATGCAAGGTTGGTGCTGCACACAGCAATTATCCAGCACACTCAGTTTAGCACTGTTTGATGGGTAGAAGTGTTAATGGACATTTTTACAGAGAACCAAAAATGTCAAATGAATATTCAGGGAATCCGTACATAAAGGCCAAAAAAACCCACAGCTAAATGATGAGTGTTGAAACATTTCACAGGCCTTGCAAAAGGATAACTATCTGGAACTTGTCTGGAAAAAGCATTCTAGGCCCTTATTGTGAATCAATTAATTTCTCACTAAACTAAAATTTGAAATTAAACTGAAAGAGCCATTAACTCAAATGCTGCTAAAATTCATTAAAAGTTACAACAGAACTTTTTAATGCCTACTGGCTGTTGCTGTTTATTGGGAAGAGGAATGGTAATGAAAAAATCATGGACTGATGCAGGAAGGATGACAACAAAATGCAAAACAGACATAAAAGAACCAACAAGAGCAAGACAATTTAGCTTCTGTTTTATTTCACATATTGTACCTCCCATATCCTCTGCAGAATGTAAGATGCAAAGGGTGGCATTCCTGGAGGTCCACCAGCAAACTCCATGAGCATGGTGAGCAATTTGAAAAAAGGATTGGCTGCCTGTAATGCAGAAAAGGGAAAAATATCTAATTTGATCTATTTAAGTTCATCCGCATTTTTTAGAGTGTTTTTTTAAAAACCCCAACGTCTGTAAGATTTCTATGAACTTCAGACATGAACATTTACAATGCTTTCATCCCTTACTATTTAATCTGTACATAATCCACATATATCTATAAATTAAGCTACTGGTTACAGTCAGTGCAAAGCGACAGGATCAGTCTAGGAGAGGTCATAGGAAATATATATATATAATATATATATATATGTATGTATGATAGGAAATATAGACATTATTCTGGAAAAAGGAAAGGAATCAAGCTGTCCATTGTGTAAGAATTCATCAATTTCTCCTGGTTTATATTCACAGAAGATTTCACTAGCTCAGATAAGTTATTATTTTTATGTATTTACATAACATGGAATATAGATCCTGGGAGGTTTATCCAAAAGCTTCCCATTTTGAGGTCTTACACTGCCAAGACTCACCCAACTTTTAACAACATTTCAACAAAGTGGTTACAACTATAATTACATATTTTGCATCTGGAATCCATTTGGAACTCTCAGTATTTCTGTTATTACCAGGGCAGGAATTTACTCTGAATGAGAAATGTGTTTGCCTGCACAGAACTGCAAAACAGTGCCCCAAATTTTGATCAGCCAGATAATAAGTAATTATCTCCACTTATTCTTGCACACAAATTTTAATGCTACCAACTTTTTAAAAGAAATTCCTGCTGGTGGAGAATCTAGAAATGTTATTTGATTTGAATAAAACTTTCATCCTAAGTGGCACAGCAAATTTCTGTCTTAGAGAACTTCACAGACACTGCAGTTAGGCTTCATTTAATGGCACAAAAACTTCCATAGGTCATCTTCCACTCAAGATTTTTGATAAGCAAATGATTATTTCTGTGATTGAAACCAGGAAAATAGGAATACAGATTATTTACTAGACAGGTAGCATGCTCACATACCTCAGGAGTCAGCTTTGCTATGGATGTGAACAGCATGGACACAATCTTGAAAAGAAAACAAACAAAACTCACTTAGAATTGTGTTTATTCAGTTAAAATAATAACAATTACCCCGTGACACTTATTAGAGAAGATTTCAATAAATAGCCACAGGTCTCTGCTACTCACGTGCTCTGCAAGGCGATTGTTGTACCGGCACAAACTGAAAATGAGGTTGCAGGTTTGCCTGATGTTGATCCCATCACGGATATGTTGAAATAAAAAAGGGAAGCCCTGCAACAAATAAGCAGATACAGTACACTGCCTCCAACTACACACCACAGAGGGTTTTGGAGGCTAAAGCAGTCGTTTTTAACTTGATTACCTTTCCTCCTGTCAGTGCTGCCATGTCGTTCTGTGACAAGGTCAAATGCCTAAAATACAAAAGAAAATGATCGTTTTACTTCAGCCATGATCAAGGTTAGGGAGACACACAGGACTGAGTGTTGGCTCATATTCTTCAGTATCACAGTATACAAGAGACAATAAAGGCGTTGATGTAAAACTGAACCAAAAAAACCCAAAAGTTGTACTTAGACAAGGTAAAAATAGAAATCCAAACGTGGGCAATTGAATGTGTTCAAGTATTTAACCCAAGTCTTTCATTTGGTCAACAATGAGAAGCCCTTTTAAAGTTATTAAAAATATAATGGGCTCATATACAAGCTTACTTATGCTGTTAAAAAAGCCCCCAGTAAAACCCTCAGGTAAACCCATAAGATCTCTGACTCCCTTCTGAACCATAAATTCTAAATAGATTTTGGTTTTTCAGAAGCTCTTGCCTTTCTGAGCGAGACTGTTCCACCAGAAGAGCAATGAGGGCAATCATCTTTTCAAGAGCAGCAGGCCTGTATTTCTCTTCTGCTAAAGAAAGTATGTCTTCCTCTTCCTCCTCTTCCTCCCCTTCTTCCTCAGAAAGCACTTCAACCTGGGGCTAAGGGGAAAAAAGGGAACTTCAGGGTGGACATTTTGAGCCTTCATTTCAAAGAGCCTTTGCATACCCTGTCCTTTATTGCAAACAACTTCATTGATTTGCACGAATCAAACCAAGTAAATATCAATTGATATTTCACTTTGCATAAGCTAAATTTTATTTACAAATGCAAGAGGTAGGCTGGGTGAGGGTATGGTGTATTTAACAAAAAAAGCAGGTAAATCTAAGAACCTAAGTTGGACAATAGGAGTAAGTAATCAACTGCATTACCATTAGTATCATGTTAAGGGCAATTTTAATTGCTTCTACTCAATATCTATTTCTATATTAAACAAAAATAGTTAATTCAACATATATTTTTAACTATTATATTCAATTAAACACTGAAAAAAATATGTAAGTGAAGCAATTTTAATTTAACAGCTGAAAGACAGTTCAAGAGACACAGCACCAATGATCACAGATGTGAAACAGGAAAGATTAGCTCTTGTTCTATAAAATACTCAAACTTACATTCTCAGGCCCTTTGGTTCCCATGTAGAAATGGACCATTGTGGATATGGCTTGCAGAGAGAGCAAGAACTGGCTCTGAAAAACACAGGGATGGAATCACTTGAAAACACATCCGTGCACAGACACCACCCGTTCCCCAAACCCAAGGCTCCACACTCACTTCCTCCTCTCCCATTTTGGCAAATTCGTAAAGAAAGGCGAAGTACTCGGTGAGGTGTTTGCTGTGGGGTTTGACGCCGTGCTCCATGATGGACAGCAGGGTCTTGACGAAGCGCGTGACGCACGAGCGGCTCCCGATGTCCTCCACGGGCCCGTCCATGTCATCCGAACTGGCAGCAACAACAACAGCCACGGTGGGTATTTCACACAGTTCACACAGCACAAAGTCATCCTGAGCTAGTCCAACAAAGAAATTCACCACAATTCCTGTTTTCTGCTCTGTCCTGCCCTCAGACCTTTCACCCCTGTCCATAGCCTAGATAACAACACAGCCCAACCTAAGGGAGCACCAGGCACTTGAAATGTTCATCAAATTAGTGTTGTGAATAGAGATGCTGGTCAGGAAAATAACTCTTATAACAACAGTACTGGGGATCTCCTACTTAAATCCTCTTGATTTGCTTGTTGAATTTAATGAGAATGCAATTATAGCTCTTTATGTTGTGGAAGCAAGGCAAGGCACCCTCCCGAACACACCCTGGCAAGGCAGAGAACGTCCACCTCCAGCCTCCTGCTCAAAGCTGGATCTTGTCACTGAACAAAACCAAGTCACAGACTCAAGTAAAGCTTCCAGAGCAAATTAAATTCTACTTTTTGCCATGAAAATTGTATCTCCACATCCTGAATTTTGATATGGCAGCATAGTTATTACTAACTTTGCCATTTTCACTCTGGATAAAAAGTTATTATCACAATCACAACTTTAACACAAGAGGTAAAAGAAAAACCACTTTTTTCTTTTCATCATGTATCAACAAGAGTTCAAGTATTTCATAATTGGAGATAAAGCGACAGTTTTCTTGATCCTAAGCAGAGCAAAGCAGAATCCAAGAGGGTTCATCCTCCTTTTTGACAAAACCTGTGATTTAGTTATAGGATTAAGCTCTTCTCTCCAAACTCTTTTACTGGATGTACAAATAAACACTTCCACCTTTGTGCCTCCAGATCCAATTCACAGTAGGATTCTCAAGTCTAAGGAATGAGATTTACACTTGCAGTGTCCAAGTGACAGGGAAAATAAAGACCATGCTGAAAACCTACTCTAAGGGAGCAAATGTTTCAAACAATTTCTCCTTGACACTGCCCTTTGCAACCCTACTGGTATTTGTAAATAAATCAGAGCAGTTTGGGCAGAATAACGATGAACAATTAGCACTATTTCAGCTTGACATGACTGGTTTGAGTAATTCATGAATAAAAGCAGCTGCAGCAATGCATGGAATGGACAGAAGTTTGCAGGGGGTTTCTTTTACCAGTCTTCCATTCCTGGCTGCAGGTAAAGGTGTGCATGCACTGGCCTCAGCCTCTGGATCACATGGATACACAAGCGCTGGAACATCTGCGAACGGAGAAGGGAATGAGCTCCACAACCTCAGTCCTTTACAAAAAGGTCAGTGTGTCATTCCTAACAAAGAATATTCTGCCTCCAAGTCCCACTGCCAGCTCTTCACAGGCTCCAAGTTTGAAAGGCAAAATGAGATCATATTTTAACAGAAGAGTCAAACCTGGTTTTTATGAACAGATCTCATGAAGGAACCCTACACCCCAGCCTTCAATATTGGTGTGTACTGAAATGTGACTCTGTTTTTTGATTCTATCTCTATTTTCTGAAACATTTCGATATTTTTGGCAGGATGTTTTTTAATTTTGCTGCTTGCTCATAGGAATTCATGTGAAAATCTGAAGGAAATTCCTTCCAGTAATTTTTATTTTGTGAAGCATTCATGAGAAGACCTTGCATAGAGTTTTCCCATGAAATATATTCTTTCACTGATGCATTGCATATAAAAACTATGCATGGGTCTGTATGGAGGTATCACTTTAATAACCAGAAATCCAGCTGAAGAATTCAGGTGAGATAAAGTAACTGGTAAAGTTTGTAACTTAGCAACTTGTAAAG
Organism: Cnemophilus loriae; assembly: GCA_013397755.1. Taxonomy (NCBI): domain Eukaryota; kingdom Metazoa; phylum Chordata; class Aves; order Passeriformes; family Corvidae; genus Cnemophilus; species Cnemophilus loriae. Next base: position 1,500,357 of record VZTF01004039.1, read on the forward strand.
AAAGGACACTTGTAAATGACACTATTAATAGCTGGATTTGTGAATGTCCAAATGCTACTAATATAGGGGTTTCTTTTAAAGTATTTCCAGAAAAGAATATTAACAAAGCTTTGTGGCATAATATTGTAAAATTAACTCTACCCACAAAAATTTATTACACAAGTTTTGAATTGGAGCTTTGAAGAGTAATGAATGTAAACAGTTTAATTTTTTTTGTTTTCTGAATGTGGATCTTGATGAACTATTGTTGAACTAATTCAGAAAAAAACAATTTTTTAATGTAAACTGTTCAGATTTGTAGAGACCATGAGGGAGTCGTAGAAACCTTGATTTCTATCTACTGTGAGATTTAGTGATCCTGACTGTAGAGCTGTGCTGTGGGTGTTTCAAACACTAACACTCCCATGGCCAAATATCCTCCCTAAATCATTTGCAAGAACGGAGAAGAATCAGACAATTCCAGGTATTCACTAAAACTGTCAGAATCACTGTATTGTCTGTTTCTGGTCACGGGTCAAGCAGTCACCTGACTTGGAAAGGAACATTTTTTCTTACCTGCCTCACAATCTGATTGGGACACTTTATTAGAATCTGCATTGGCCACCAATCATCATCAGCCATACGATCCAAAAACCACTGCAGAAGATACATACTGTGTTAGTTTTGTTCCACACTTGCTCTAGTCCAATCTTCTTTTTTGCATGATATTAAAGTCTGAAGAGAAATCGATGTTACTATTATTAAGGAATAGGCAAGTTTTAATCCAAGGGAAATCTAAATGTCTTCTGTGCATGAAGGGATAAAGAAATAAAGATCAATAGCAGTAAACAGCAATATAAATTTATATCTGGTATCTTCTTATCCCTGTGCTCTGCATGCCATTAGAAAATTATCTGGAAGAACACACTTATCCTGCAAAGTGATGTCAACAGAATAAAACTGTGCTTCCAATAAAGAATAAGATGAAGAATCTTGTAGAAGAGTGATAGGATTAAACAGCACTTCCCAAGTTAGATCCCTTTTGCATTTTAACACGTGGAAAAGCCTCATGGCCTCCAGAGACCCAGAAAGTATAAAACTAATAGAGAATGACTCATTCCATTTAGACTCAACAAATAACACAGCTCAGTCCTCTGACTCCCAGAATTTTGTTTGAGTCACAAGGAACGACAGTTTAAAATAAAGAATCAACGTTCTTACTTTTATTTTAATTGTACCTGAGTATTCTTTACTATATTAAATGTCTTCAGTCAAACATCTTAGGACTACACCCCACTGAGACAACTGCACACCCAAATACTGAATGGCACATAATTTACCAACTTAGAATCAACTGATAAAAGCATAATGGATTTAATTCCTTTTTACTGAATACAGTCTATGCAGGACACAGTCTGTGCTGGGCTCCTTGTACGTTGAAATTATCACAGAAACACTCTTAAACTTTTCTTCAGTATCTCAAAATTGCTTTCAACAAGACCACAGCAAATTCTTTGTCTGTCTTTCCATGTCTCTTGTGTGACTTAATTTAAACACGTCTTAATTACACAAATCACTACATAATAATTAATCGAATAAAGAGTTTGTGACACTGGCTCTCTCTTATTCCAGTGACAAAACGATTTTGGTCTCAACATAGGTTTCTGCAAATAAAAGTTAAGTCATTGCCCAGAACCTGCAGTAATCAGAGAGGACGAATTTCATCTCACAGAGCACAAATATACCAAATACAGTAGTTCATAGTCCAAAATATTCCAGGGATACGAACCTCCAGGAAAGTTAAACAATATATAGAAAGTTGGTTTGTACTTTGCTGAGTTCCTAAGTCACTTACTTCACAAGCTGCCTGACTGTTATTAAACTGTTTTGTTAACAGTTCAATCCACTGAAGCATTGTAGGCTGTGAAAAGAAACACAGAAAAAACTGTAACTTCAAATAAAAAATTCCAGCATAATCTTTAAACGTTTCTAAATGGTTCAGTAAAGCACCAAATCTTAAGAATATAATTATAAACAATAATCACTTTATGAACTAATAATAGGTTGCACCTACAGAAAAGTACCAGTCCATCCATTTTTACATACACATCAATATTCCAGTGTGCAGTGCTCACTATCAGTGTGGTAAATGACACTCTAAACATTAACTTTGCAGCATATATGGTAATTTTACAGCTCAAAATCCCACTTTTAAAAAGGAAAGTACAGATCTGCTTTTCACTAGATTCATGCAGCTACTCAATGAGAATTTACAAGTAAATTGAATACCTTTTCCTTTGAATGAATAAATGTCTCTAGTACAAAGGAAGTGCTTAACTGGAAAAAAAAATGGCACCATTAATTTAGAATGCATGAATTAAAATGTCAACAAGGAAATAGTTAACAGAAGATGAGATTTTCTGGAAATCCTTACCTTTGCTGTCATCAGAGAAACCGCTTTTGGATCTGGGAGCGTGCTTGGGATGCTACTACACAACTGCCACATAAACCTAGAGTCAGTAATTTTATTTGTTAATTAAAATAAATAATGATAATCTGCAAGAAGAAAAGAAGCATTAATATTACATTTTAAAAGAAAAACTTACCCAAAATACGTATGTTCAAAAATGTTCTTGTCTTGAAGGAACTGCATGTTATCATGCCATATCCACTGAAGAAAAAATGCTACCATCAGATACAAGAAAGCAGTTTATTTCGCTACTTAAGCGTGATTTTAAAAATATTTAAATGATTGCCAAGGCCAAAAAACCCCAAATTCTTTTGTATGAAGAATTCTTTTTGGAAACACTTTCTTTAGTTTAAAGAATTGGCTCAAAGTTGTTTTATTCATATTATAGCGAGTATTGGTTTTGCCTGCTATGGGACTGCAGAACAGAGCTTCAAACCTTCTCCTCCTTCTGTGGCCTCACTTTTACAATTTCATTATTCAGAGTTTTGGGCTAAAATTTTGAGAACTGGTCCAACAAGTTTAAAAAGAATCACAGCTGAAGTCTCACTCAAAGTTTGATGAGCTCCGAGAACTTTTGATAAATTCTTAAAGAGTAAGATTTGAATCTCCATCATTAAAGCAGAACAGGATTTCATGCCAAGTCCCCCTGTGTTCCTCTCTCCAAAGAGATGGTTTTGATCAAATCAATTCATAGTGGTTTTCACAGCAATACAGTTTAAACATTTAACTCTGATAACATCTATTAATATTTTTAAGACCGAGAAGGATAAAAAAGCATGATCTGATTTGCCGGCTAAGGATGAAGAGTCTTTTTAAATTAAGAACCTAAAATGTGGCAGATGTTGAAGCAACACTTCTGGCCAGAGAGTGCAGGGACATTGGATTTTGCAGGTGGTAAAAAGGGATTTATCCCTTATACAGGACAGAATGAGAAAATGTCTAAAATTCACGTAAAATGTAAATCCTAATTCCCTTCCCATCCCATGACAATCTCCTAAGGAAGAAAGTGAAAAGAAAGGTCTGTCACCTTAGTGATTTAAATTATTTTTGCTTTCCTATGTTTATTCAGATTTCTGATGCATTTAGAGCCTCCTAGAGTGTTTTAAAATTGGTGTTAAAACAAATCAACTTGTACCTCCAGCAATTCTGATGAAACATCAAATTTGTAGTCTTTGCCATTTTCCTCCTCTGGTTCCATCCGTTTATAAAACAGCATGTAAGCACTGTGTGTCTTGGAGAAAAAAACATCTGTATAATTTTTGCTTTGAGAGAGGAATCATGAAATCAGAAATATAATCATAGAACAAGGGTTTGGGAGAGAAATACCTTTTCAAAGGAGAAGTCCATAAACTTATCAGTAACAGAATCGTAAGTTTTTGTCTGTCAAGAAGAAAGCAAAACCATTAATGACAAGCTTTTCAATGCTTTAGTTTCTAACAGTTTGTGATAGTTCACTTGCACATTTATTTCATGACATTTATGAGGGCTGCTGACAATTCAGTTCTTGCTCAAAGCAGTCCTGTTTCTTTTTTTCTTCTACACTGGCCTCTTCTGAATTTTCAAAGCTGCTATGCAATACTCTGCCTACATCCCAAGCGATTTCCTGCCTCATCCATCTCACTGACACCTCTTCTTTAGAGGCACCTAGAGTTATTTTATCCATCTGCCAAACAAAGGAATTCTTTGGTTTTACTTCAGCATATTGTCTTTCCCAAATAAGAAAAGTTTTCCTATGCACAGGACTGCTTTAGTAAGATACTGTGTTATTCATAGTGTGCCTTATATTGTGTACACAGCTATAAATAATGATCAATTCAGGCACAACCTGAGAACATTTGAGTGTTGTTTGTATTAATAATGTGTAAAAATATCCCAGCTGATGTCACAGGCAGTGACACAAGGCACAGAAAGATCAAAATGCCCTTTTTTTTTCTAGAATACACCTAAGTTTGAAGTAATTATTCCTTCATCAGTGGTCTGAGCAAAGCAGCCACCCCAAGCAAGGATTCCTAAATTAGCTTCAGACTCACTTTTTTATACCTGAATAAATGGTATGATAAAAACCAGATCTAGTAAAGAAATACCTCTTCTTTGGAGAGACACTTCACTAACTAACTTTGCTTCGTTAGTAATATTCTACTTCTGACAGCTTCCTTTTAAAGCCTCATAGAAAGACCTGGATTGTAACAGGTTGTAACAGATACTGGAAGAGCTGAACATGACAAAAATTCAGGTCACAACTTACAGTCATTTCTCCACCAAAACATTCAGAAGCAAGCTGGGCAGAATCAAAGGGTTTCACTTCAGCATCATTGAAAAGGTACCTGCAAGGCAGGAAGAAGCTTTCAAACAACTGCTGCTCATCTCTAGGGGCAAATAAAGCCTAATGAGCATTTCCAATGATTCCTCAGATTGAAAAATTCCTATTAATTTCTAATGTCTTGTTTAGATCCCAGCAAACGAGAATCTGGTCCCAAAGTGACTTCCTTCTAATAACATCAAAGAAGGAGGTACTGCTGTGGATCCCCACTGGAGCAGGGAGTAGGTCACGAGCTGGTGCTGTTCCAAAAATCCTCCAGCTGTTCTAGAGAACAGGATTAGAGGAATCCTTGTCTCCTGTTCTAGGGCTCCAGTGAGAAATGGAGATAGCACATCCAAAAATAACAGACAGAGTGTTCCCTGCTTTCTGTTGTCTCATAGCAGGACCCTCCTCCTTTCCACACCCACATCCCTTCCCTTTCCCAAATTCCACATCCAGAAATGCAGCTGGATCCTCACCCAAGGCACCAAGCAGATTTTAGGAAGGACAATCTAGGAAATCTTCTGTACTGAAATAATTCAAACCTAGTCCCATCAGGAAGCAAGGCTGGCTGTGGTGAGGCCAGCACAGCATTCCCTGCCAGCCCTGTGTCCCAGGGACCATGCAGCTCTCCCGGCCACAACACACTGCTCTGCAGCCAACAAATGAATATTCTTACACCTATCCAATTCCAACATCCTGTGCTTTCCAGAGGAACCCACAGCTTGTGTCCCCTACAGAACTGCATCTAACAAAGCCAAAAGCTTTCGTTTCTAAAAATATGGACATAGAAATGGCATGGCTCACCACTTGTTGTTTTTGTAAGCGTGAGGATTGACAATGTCCCTGATAAAACTGTAGTAATGGCCCCCATCTGCCGTTCCTGTGTGGACTGTCACGCCAATCAGGTCATACTCGTAACTCTCAGTTTCTTTCAGATATCCACCATCTTCCTTAAAACCTGAAAAAATTCAATACAATATTTAATTAGTTATTTCCTGAACACCCAAACTTCAACATTAGCCACAAACTGCATGTAACTATTCGTAATTCCTCTCATCCTTTACAAACAAATATAAGATTAATTCAAATTAAACAGTACATGAAACCAAAAATTGGCTGCTTTTGTTATGTGAAATACAGTGTGTGACTTTGGGAATAAGGTTGATTAAAGCTATGTTTGATTTTATTTGCTTCAGTTCTGGATACAGAAAGGGATACACAGATAAAGAGCCAAAGCTTGCTGAAGCCATTTCATGAGCATACCTTCTTTCCTGTCGTTTTTCCCCATGAGGAAATCTTCAGTGTAGGGTGTCATATCCAAACGTAAAGGGAACGAGAAATGGGTATTCACTTTCTCCTTCATCATGGTCACCATATTAAATGTATATCTCATGGTGTTGAAGCTTAAGATACGAGGTAGTTTCTTAAAACACGCCCTGAAGGACCAGAAATAATCATGATTTACAAAAGCTTAGCAGGGTGAATTGTATTTTCACAGAGATTTTAAACATTTATGTCAACTGTAACATTGGAGATCTGTTGCTAAGACATACAAATATAAAATTCAGCTCTCATAGTGCCCCAGAGCAGGGCAGACTGGCAGCAGGAAGGTCAAATTTAGCCCATTGAACAATCCTATTTAGGCTGTCATTGCACCTTGGAAGAAACAGCAAATTTACACACATGGCAGGAACCAGTTTGCTAAAATAGTATCATAAAATGAGCCATGAATGAATTCAACAATGCAAATCCCCTCACTGCAGGGAGTTACATCTTTCAAAACACAAATTTCAAGGCAGAACATCTCCTGCATTAAATCTCATAATTTGCAATAATGATTTTCAAATAACTTTTTCACCCATGTAATTTAAAACAACAATGAGGTTTTCCAACTCCAACAAAGAAATTTGTTAGCTGCAATACCAAGACAACATAAAATTTTAATTTACTTTCTCTTTATAAGCAGACTTTGCAAAACATGGAAACATTTTTAAAGCTACAGATTTTAATTAAGAAATTTAGGGTGATGTATGAAACTTAAGCAATTATCCTGCATAATAAGTAACCAACCTCTGAAAGCACTTTCTATTTTAAACCCAGGACTAATGTTTCAAAAGGTACTCATTTCTGGTTTTTTTTTTAAATTAAAAAATGTCATGAACACTTTCCTGTATCTTTTGCTAAGATGCTTTTGATTCTTTGTTTTGGAAATTTGATTTCCTTCTTATTTCTGATTTGCACAAGGATCACATCCTTACAGGCCTACACGGTCCAAACCAAATGAGAGAGCAGTCCTGCTCCATCTAAAGGACTGCTGTTATTCCAAGCGGAATTTCAGTCATTTACTAAAAAGAAACATTAAAAAAAGTTTATTTCTTCTTAGCCACACCTTTTTTCAGCCCGCACTTTCTTCCCACAATGAGAACACGTGTACATGTTGTCACCTTCCAAGGTATCTTTAATAGTTACTTCATCAAGAGATTCCTACATGGAACAAACAAAAAAAGGAGCTGACATTTATCTTGGATATTTGTACCTTGTACATGGCCTGCTTTCCAAATCCCTCCCTTTCAATCCTACTTTAATTAACATTTCCATAAGTCATGAAAATAAAGCCCCAAAATTTTTCACAGAAGAGCATACACCTGAACTAAGAGAAGAGTTTGACAGGAAAACCATTTCCTTACCCATCCACAGAATTAAGGAACCAGCTCATAAAAATGGTACTCAATAGTCCAAGCTGTCTCAAGGATTTCAAATCCTTTAAATTCAAATTTCAAGTGTGGGGATTAATGGTTGTTTAAAAAGCTTGAAAACATAGATTTATGCTGGCGTAAGCTTTAAATTAACTTAATAAGCAGTAGTATTTGTAAATGTTAAATCTTTTGACATTTACAGTTCTCATATAAAATGGCCACAGCGTGTTTAAAACAAGTAAATAGTGATTATTGACTGTAAAAAATAGTCAGTGGCAAATGGCCCCAGCTGATGGCACTCTGAGCTGAAACTAAATTACCTCAGAACACCCCAAAACTAGAGTGCAGATAAAAAGCACTGACACCTTCGAGTGTGTGGCGGTGTTTTGTGCCCTTTGTAGCTGAGCTCTGTGAGACTCGTCCCAGCCTGCCATTACTTACATAAATATTCTTCATATCTGCCACCTGGCACCTCACTGTGTAGAACTCCTCAGCTGTCTGACTCACGTGCTCACAGTCCTGAACAAGTGCAAGAGAAAAGCGATGAAGTAACTGTTTTTGAGAAGGCAGAAAAAAATGATCTTTAAAAGATCAGGGTAGAGAAGGAACCCTTACCAAAGAAACGACGTTGTTCGTGATAACACCTCCAAACAAACTCTTCACTGTGTTTTTCTGTGAATGAATGCATAAATTCTGTCAAGGACATTTGAGCAAATCCCTCAGTTTTCAAGCTCCCTTTTGCTCCCTCTTAATAACTCACCAGTTCTGGAGACATTTCCTCTATTTTTGTTATTAGGTCAGTGAAGAACTCAGTCATATCTTTCTGCTCTCCCGTGTTCAAGGGCTGCTTATCCATGGTGTAGGTTTTACAGAAAGGCCTTGGGTTGTAGGCCTTACATTCGCTTTCCTTTGGATAAAAGATAGCAAACAAAACCAAATCAACACAAATCCTTTTATTTTCAAGTTCCACAGATGTACCACACACACATATATGAATATCTGTTTTAAAAGAGACACACTTTTACACACAACACACTTATGAGGCAAGATAGGTTCTTAAATGTTTAAATTTTTCTGATCAAATGTGAAGCAGTTTTTAACTAATTGATTACCATTATCACGAAAGCAATCAGTAAACTATTAATAAAACAGCATTAAATCATATTTAGTAAATACTTCATAAAATGAATCATTAAAGATCTTGGCTGAAGATGTGACACATGCAGTCTTTGCATATCTGTTCAGCCACGAAATAAAATGTGAGAACATCAGCTTGTATCTATGTATTTCTGGACACTGCTGACTTAAATCTTGCCAAGTGCTCAATTCTCATTCAGACTCCTCTATGTTATCATCTGGTTTCCAACAGGATGTGTTTAGCCAGAGAAAAGAATTTGCAGCATGAAGCAATTCTTTAGAATATATCCCCGTTCCAGTGCCTTGCACACTGGGAATGCAGGACTTAATTCACTCTGTTCTCTTTTAAGGATGTGCAGCAAGCCAGCACCTCCTGTAAATACTGCCTTTTCTAGAATAAAGTCTTCAAGAGTTAAACAATGCTGAATCTTTGTATGACTTTATGTTCCTGTATTATTTTCTGCTTATGTGAACACCTGATTCAGTAATTTCTGTGATTCATGGCAGGCATTACAAGTCAAGATTCTTTTCCCCGTTTGTCTTCCAAGTGGTTGTGAATTTCTTACACAAAACCAGTGTCAAGACATTCAACTCTCCTCAGGTTTTTTTCATTATTTCAGAATTGTTTCAGTGTTTTAACAGCAGTGAACACCTGTGAACTGCTTTAATTTTGTTCGGTCCCAGAATCTCAAAATTTTGCTTTATTTCAATGGATTAATCTTTAAATATTGGAGCAAGGAAAAGGAAATAAATAAAAACAATGTATTTTATTTTATCACCAGGGAAACTTCACCTCCTCAAAACCTCTGTAATTCACTGATTCACCTGAACTACGGATAAAGAATCTCTAAAATAGGATACTTTGTAAAATACCCTCTTTCAACCTACCATTAGGTACGTAAACATCTTCTGGAGTTCCAGTAGGGTGGTCTTGTGTTTCATATCTTCTGAATACTAACAGAAATTAATAAAAGAAGACTTGATCTTTTTGCTTATTACCTTCCAAAAACAGACATTAAAAAGATGTAACATTCAAATAAAAACCCAATTATTTTATTACGGACCATTAAGAAAAATGATTGTGTACAAGAACACACAGTCTGTTATCTTACATTTATAATTTTTATACTTATTTTACCCTTTTTTTGGCATGTCAACATGAAATCTGAGACAAAAATAACTCTGCTTTCTAAAAATTTACCGCAGGTAGGAGCTTTTGGGACAGTATTACAAAATATTAATAGTTTTGGAGTAATTTGTAATTTTTTTTAATTCCACTGATGTTGTGAGGGTTCTGAACAACCCTCTCCATAATGCATTTCGCGTACAGACCAATAGCTTCTCCTCTATTTTATTTTCATTTATAAATGGCAACTCCAGAAGTTAAGTGACAAGTACCAGCAATTAACAATAACAGAAAATGATGAGGTCGCTGCCAATTAGGGTGTTTCACACATTCTATCTGCCCTGCTGATGTCAGGGACCAAAATGATGCTTTCTCTCTTACAATAAAGAGATAAAAGTAAAATATTGCATTTCTGGAAGTTAACCAATGTATGATAATTTACAGGACCTGCTGTACTTCTGGTAGCATGAGATACGTGCTCTGGGACTTTATAAACGTTCACGAAAAAAACCCATTTGTTAACAAAATGACAAATTAGCAGTTAAGAAACAACAGACAATTCACATAAACCCAAACCTAAATCAACCTAATTGAAAGCAATAGAAATACGACTTTTAGAACCTTTTATTTCAATGCTACCTTAAGAACCTACCCCATTAAATATTCAAGAAAAAATCTCTTCACTTCAGACACCAGCAAAAGAATCCAGCTGAACAAAAAGCAAACTAACTGCTGAAGAAATATTCTTTATCTAGAAGTAAGTCTTAGGAGGAAATCCGTATTTTTTCAGCATTTGCACTGATTCTGAATGTAAATTTCTATCCAAGCCCCACACTCACCTTTGCAGTGAAAATTGCTTGTCTGGCCTCTGGGATCATGTAGAGCTGCTGAATAGTGGAGGCCAAGTAACACGTGGCTCCGAGGTTGGTCAAACCCACAAACCTACACTCAGCACGAACGTCATCATGTGGCCAATAATCCCACTTGTAAGGAGCATGGGAAGCTGTGGAAAGCAGCAATCACACAGGCAGGGGAACAATAAATTCAAAGAGCAACTTGCAAAAATAGAAATACAATGAAAAGCTGGATGCTCACACTGATAAAATGTCACCTGGTACATTCACAGACACGAGGCAGACTGTGTCTGATCTTTAGGAAAATGGATTCCATATTCCTCAGGAAAATCTTTGGATAGAGCAGCAGCCTTCCTGCCACACCACTTTGGGCTGCAAGGGGCTCGCTGTGCTCTCCAAAGCACAAGTGAATCAGATTGAAAAAGCCATTTTCTTTTCCTCTAAGGTTTCTATTCCTCTGTATTTCATACCAGATGCAGCGATGGATTTCTTACACAGGGAGGCATCAGACAAGTTTGGCAGGTCTGAGCGGCTCTTTCGTGAGCCTCGTTCTGATACAGCTGCCAAGAAATCAGAAGAATGGGAAAGTTCTCTTCATCTGCCAGTCAGGAGGATGGTAACCAGCTTAGACAATCTTCCTCGGTATCCAAGAATTTGGACACAAAAACCTGCAATGCATCCAGCTTTGCTCTTCATCCCCAAAGATATCATTCTCCAAAAACAGAGTGTCCCACAAATAATTCAGTACCTCTACTGAAGTATATGTTCAGACAAAGAAGTAAAGAAATTCCCCAAAAATAATCTGGATTTATTTTACAATCCATAAAAGCTATGTGGGGTTCAAGACTTAAACTTTAAATCCTTAATTATTTTGTAACAGATGAAAGACTCATTAAGGATTCTTCTCAATTCACACTATCAGATAGAAATTCAGCAAACTATTTGACATCCTCACATCTTCAGAGACCAGACCCACAAGATGCTCTGTTGCACAACAAATAACAGTTGCGATCTTCATTTTGGCATTGGCATCAAAACAACCATTAGCCCTGAAGCTCCCAGGAGGGAAGGAAAGAGGTGTAATTCTCCTGTTTGAACAAATCTCAGTGGTGTGACCTCGGGTTACCTGGGCTGGTCAGCCAGTTGAAACAAAGCTCCCCTGCACATTTCACCTCCCGAAGAAGGTCATTAGCATGGCAGAATAACACAAAATTGCCTCCCTTAACTGCAATCCCTAAATTACAACATCCTCATTCACCCTTTCTGATGTAAGGACTCAGCACCCATCACTGCTTAGAGCTCATCAAGCTGTAATTGCAAAGCAATCAGTTGACTTCTTTGTACTTCACAGAGCAGCTGGGAGTATCTTCCACCTCTTTCCATCTGACAAAGAGCATTCAGGAATTTGACAAGGACTTTCTCAGGACAATCCTGTGTTCCCCACCCTGGGATTTTTTAAGTGACTGACTCCATCTGCGTAGTAAAATTTTTCCTTCTTCCATATGGATCTTAACTAGGAAGGCGAATTCGAGGCTCGTTGATGTCTATCTTTTTTATTCCTCACTGTTGTTATAGAAACCAGCTTTTTCTCAGGAAGAGATGGGGAAACTTGAAACCAAACTTGCAATGTTCTCATTCTATTTTAAGCAAAATAAAGCTGCATTTTTTTCCTCTCAGAATGACCGTGCATTTCTCTATATTCCACCTTCTGATGATGCTCCTGCTCCATCCGTAACACCAGACATGATCTTAAACTTGCTGGAAAGTAAAGCACCTGCTCTTTGAACTGAAGGGTTTAATCAGTCTTTAAAGAAGCAAAACTCCAAAACACTGCAAGAAATGTTACGAACAACTGAAGGTATCTAAATCCACTCTCCAGTAAGATCAACCTGCATGAATTGTGAGCCCTCCCTGTTAAGGAAACACATTAAAACCAAACACAAGACGGACATTTCTAATATTTTCCTTAATGTTTCTCCTAAAAAGCATGGAGGGATAAGCCTAAGACTAAGATTTTGGAAGACTAGTAAGAATACAGGGATAATAAAGTGGAAAATCCCAGTTTCAATAATCTTTGGATCACATTGATGGAATAACAAGCCCTTAAACAAATGAGGTATCACAAGTCCTGTGCTGGGTGCACATCACAGAGACAACAGCACTCTGCCTGGTGTAATAAAATTAACATTCATGCCAGTGAGAAATACTGGATATGGAGCAGGAGCACAGAGCAGATGGCTCTGGAGAACTTGGGATGGAACAAACAATCTAGAGAAGAGTGTTTGGAAGAAAGTAACAACCGTGGTAAATGCCACAGAAAACTTCAACACCAAGGAATCACTGAAATTTGGAGTGAGGAAAATACTGATTGTAAAAAAGGAATGATTGCACCTGGAGAGATACAGACAACCTCAGCAGCAGATAATGTGCTCACAGCAAACATAAATATGCAATATTTTCCTAAAATATATTCTTCATAATATTTCTTCGGAGCACAGGAGACCTTGGAAGGCCCCAGGCATAGGAGAAGAGAACACAAAAGCATTATTATGATCAGATTTCTCTTTTGCTTCCTGAATTGTAAGGCACTAAAATCAATTCCACAGGTTATAATAAATTACAGAACCTCAGGTTACAGGAATTTAAACCGGGCATGTGAAAGGAAATCTAGCAGGCTAAAAATGCACAATGAGGATTTGCAAATCGAAGATAAAATATTAACTAACTTGAAATTCTGGTGATTTCCATATGATACATAGGAATTGTGCTTCCAAAAGGCAGGAAGCATGGAAGCCAAGAGGCATAGCAAAACTGCTTTATGCAGACATCTGGGTACAGACTGAAGTCAACTACAATGATATCAGAGACTGAAAACATGACAGGGCTGCTCACAGCCAGCACATCTCCAGTACCTCCCTGTGGTTTATATACTTTGGTTTATGTATAGATATTCCATGGTTCTTTATGTTAGAAAGGGAAAAGGGAAATTAAAATCCAGCACAAGAGGATGAAACATGTAAAATGCAATGTTACCCAGGTGTATGTGTCATTTAACAGGACCACAAACTCTAAATAATCCATATATAAGAACAGGTGATAAGGAAATTATTAAGGGATTTAATTTGGTAGGTAAGTAGAAGATGCCAATGCTTGTGTGACACTACCCCAGGTGATGGGGGATAAACAGAAGAGCTATAAAGTGGAATTCCCAGAGCAGTGTTAGTGGCCACAGAACACTCCAAAGCTGCCTAAGGTTCTTACACTGCATGTGCTGTGCCATGACCCAGTTGTGGAGCAGCCTGTAGTTTTCCACAGAGCCCTTCACCATTTCCACCAGCAAGTCGTAAGCAGCAGCCCTGGAGGAGTGGGACTTGCACTTCGGCTGCTGTCTGTCCTTCAGACTGGGCAGCAAGAACAGCAGATTGAAGATGTCCCTCAGAAACTCCTGGAAAACAGTTCAATTGGCACATTTAGCAGCTTGAATATATTCTTAAAAGATAAATCATATATTAACTATGTTCTAGGAACTTGTGTAGACTTTCCAGACCTCTATCATGCAGAATTTTCTGACTTGAATACACATTCTGAATGACAAATTTCAACAGTTTATACTGCATAAAGTGCACTGTAACCATATTATATTCTAAAGAGGAACATGTCAATTGGAAAAGAATAACAAAATCTGATAACTTGACAAACCAGACATGTATTTTCAGTAACTTTTAAGACTAATTTCTCAAGCTTTTCTTAAGCTTTCCATACAACCAAGCTACATAAATCTGACCTTTGCATACCTCTATTTTAATTTCCACATCCTCCTCCACGCTGCACTCTGTGAATTGAATTCTTACTCTAATTTAATCTGCAAGCTCTCTGTAAGTAAAATACACTTATCCAGCAGAACTATGGAAGCAGGCTTTTAAAGTGCTGTCAGCAATGCCACATTTGGACAATCAAATTACCTTCAGGGCCATTTTATGGTAACAGAGTAAACAGACAAGATATAAACACCATCATTAGACACCAGGGCCTACTTTTCAGCTGAAACCTCACTGAAGGCCCAGTAATAAGTTCTGTAGAGTCTACAGAAATAAACCACCAGTCTAAATCAGTTTTTACACACAATTTGCATTTTTTAAGACAATGCAGTTCTCAAAGATAAAATAAAAGTTTTTTAACAACTTCCCCTGCCTCACCACTCTCCCACCTCACAAGCACAGGTGGAATGTAATATTCTTGTAACAGCTCTCTGCCACTGCACAGATGTAGAGCTTAAATGTTACTTTTAGATCAGACCGCCCAAGATCTGGTCAAAATCAGCTGTTGTTAAGGACTTAAATCAGTTAATGCTGACCAATAGTAAAAACATCTAAAGATAATAAATGAAAATAAAATACAACTTCAGGGATGTAACAACTCTATCCTGGAATCACATAGCTAGAAAGGGAAGGAACTGTGTGTGCTACTTGTTAATAAAGGAATATATGTGCTTTTGTCCACCATCCTAAGACTAGAAACATGATACACTTTCATATATTGAGGCCTGCAATCGAAATGTGGTAAAAAAGGTACTATTTTGATCTCTCAGTGGTCTTGCAGGGTCCTTCTCACCTGGCCTTCCCGAGAAAATTTGAAGGGTGGTTTGTGCTTAATAACACTGGTTGCAAGGCGAAGGAGTCCCGTGAGCCCATCATCTTCTACGTTCCCATCCTGGTGGTCAAGGATTTCTCTGCTGTATGTGCACACACAGGGAGAGAAGGAATTTCACAGCTCTGCCCCACTAACAGTAAACACAACGCAAATTACAAGTGCAATTCCCGTGGGCAAAGCTCACCTCCGAATGCAGTCAGCAAGGTGTCTCGCCAGTGCATCTAAATCCAGCAGGGTTGTCTGATTCAAAATAAAGAAAATGGAATACAAATGGGAAATAATTACGGACTTCTTTTGGAGGAAATGTTATTACTGCACACAGGAAAACAGAGATAATTAAAACTCATTTTCAAGCACGCTCTAGGTAAGTTTTCTAACTTATGCTAAGTGGCTGTTAACTGAATTTAACTCTTTCAG
The DNA here is from genome assembly GCA_013397755.1 of Cnemophilus loriae. Lineage (NCBI taxonomy): Eukaryota > Metazoa > Chordata > Aves > Passeriformes > Corvidae > Cnemophilus > Cnemophilus loriae. The sequence goes on from VZTF01004039.1 coordinate 1,515,988, forward strand.
CTTTAATCAAATGCTCGATTAGCTCCTCCTTGGAACACGCTGGAATTATCAACGCTGAATCTCACAGATAATTAAAGTAATCCCATGTCTGTGACCTTCAGCTAAGCTCACCTTCTTCGTGTGTTATAACAACCCCCCTTTCTTGACTCCACAGAGTCACTACCTGAAGCTTTTGAAAGCTATTAATGCACATCAGAGTAGGGAAAGCTGGGAGACGGGAAAGACCCGAGAGCTGTTCAGGCAGCTCATCGTATCTTAAAAAAACTGTCTGAAGACACAAATTAAAAGAAATAAACACTGATATGAGTGCAAAGTAAACCTACCTGACTTGCATCTTTGACATGAATGTTATCAATCAGTTTGCACAGCAGCCAAAAATATTCCTTACAACCAGGGCGCAGCACAGTTTCCTCTTCATAATCCTCTATCTGTGGAAAGAAATTGCTTTTGTTCTGAAGTACAAGACAAAATAACTGTATTAAAAAACACAGTGAAGGCAGTAACTGTGTTACAAGAGTATTACTTTCTTCAAGCCTCTAAGGCAAGTATAGGAACAATGTATTTTACAATGGTAACAGTGTGTGCTCTATTTTTCTTCTGCAATATTTATTAATTTTCTTGAAAAACTGTCGGGACGATCTGCCAGACCTGTAAAAAATTTGTAGAATAGTGTTGAGTTCATCCCACCCACTGCAAATGGCAAAAATATTCAAGATTAGACTGGACAAAACATGAGAAACTTGGGCTGATTTCAATATTCGTTCACACATCTCTAATTTTAGACTCTTCTGAAAAAGAGATAAATATTGCAAAATCTTCTGTAGATTGTTTTAATTTCACACTTTTTAAAAAGATCTGTTATGTGGACATTGAAATCCAAGAACAAGAGCACTTCCTAAAAGCTGCTCTGCATTTCCCCAGGCACAGCCAAGCTGTAAATTATTGCAGTGTCACAATTTAACCACTTTTGGTAAGTTTCTGGAAACATCTAAACCAGAAGCCTTAATATCTCTGTGTATCTGAAACAGTATGTCAGACCCAATGATAACATGCTACCATTCTTAGCCTTTGTATTAAAACAGTATATTTAAATTTATCTTTGAGAAAGTCTTGGCAGTTCTGAAATTCTTACCCTAATTGGTTTCAGAGCTTGAGCATCAGGGAGAAATTTTAACAAGGTGGATGCCGCCAGCAGCAGAAAGGAGCGATTGATTGAGTCTCCCCCATCCAGACCAGACAGAGATAATTTGTATAAACCATTGCAAGACTCGTGGCGAACTGCAGTCTAGGAAAAATCATAAAATTACATGATTACACACATTATTTGGAAGGTTCTTCCTTTTGTATGATTTCCTTTCGTAGGTACATAAATTCCTCTCATAACATCTATGAGGTTATCAGGGTTGAATGTGTCTTTCTAAAAGCAGGAATTACAAATACTGTGTATTTAGACTGCTCACAGAAAAATGCAAAATATACTGTTCTAATTAAAAAGATGATTTGTCTGTGCCCTGGGTCTCTTGAGTTATGTATTTTCTACGGGAACGATTACAGTGACTAGAATAGAAAAATATCACATCTGGCAAATCAAGGAAATCTATGTGAATCCTGAATTAACCCTTACTCATTCCTAACTAATAATTAATTTAATTTCGCTAAAAGAACTATTTTCTTCTTTTTTTAATTAAGAAAATCATCCACAGTCTATCTCTAATCCAGCTTTGGAAGTTTGCACTCTCTCATTTCCAGAGATTTTAAATGGAGCCAGCCTGGAGTAAGCTTTTTCTGTGCTTGAGTAACAAAGCAACAGGTAAGAATTATCACTTCATGCCCACCTTGCACCTTTAAGCAATCACCAGGGATTACAAAAAATTTCTACTGTGAATATATTGATGCAACTTTTAAGCTTTTATTACATGAGAAAAAATTACTTAAAGCCAGACAAAGATTTTGTCATGACAAAGATTTTTGTACCAGTTCTCATTCCCCTCCTTTTGTGATCCTAAGTAGAGCAAAATAAATAATAATTTTTAAAAAATAATGTAAAAACATCATGGAGGAAGTACATTTAAGCTAATTCAAGTCAGCTGGCATCACCCAGAAATATCACCAAATTACCCAGAAATTTTAACAAATTACAATGAAAAAACGACCTTCAAACAGAAGCCAAGAACAAAGGTGAGAGTTTATAACCTGGTTTGCCATCGACCACAGATGTGTCACCTTCCAATGATCACTTCTTACACTGCACTACAAGTACCTGAGTCACTTCCTGCCACTTTTAGCAGGAAAATGAATTTAACAGGTCTTGAATTTAATGGCAAACCAAAGTTAACGGCACTAATTAGGAATGCAACAAGCTCCCCATTACCATACCTCTGGGATAAGAAGGGTAAGTTTCTTGAGCCAGTCTTGCAAATGGTCACTGTCGGCCAGACTGGATTTCACCAAGGAGCAGCAGTGAGCCCAGCTCACCAAGAGCCACATGGAATAGTGAGTGACTGGAAGGGGAGGAGAGAAACCCCACTGTGAGTAACAGCAAAGGCTTTTTTGGGTGCAAGGGTTGCACAGTCCAGCCCAAACAACATTTATTTCAGTCACGCTAACAGGCAAGGCCAAATCTTTCCCGGCACATGGCATACAACCTAACCTCAGAGCTTTGCCAAGATGCTGATTAAATACTGACCACTGTAGTGATGATGACCATCCAAGTAGATTAAATATTACCAGTGAGGGGTACAATCCTTTCCTGCATCTCTACTTCTTAACCAGCAGCTGGTGCTTCATGTCTTCACACTTATTTCCTGTTTTGTACTAATTTCTTTGGCCACGTTTGTATTGCCTCAAACAAAAGTTCCACTTAAATCATCTGCAGCCCCCAAGTAACTTTGAAAATTCTTAGGTAGCATCTTCGTAAGGAAATTAGAGCAAGAATGAGTATTTTGGAGTGCTTCAGACTCCATGCAGTGTCACCTTTCCTCTGGTAATAAGGCAGGCACGCTTTCAAAGACTACACTTCCAAATACCCCATTTTTTAAAGGAATTATCAACAGAGAAACCATTCTTCATCCTTAATTATTTAGGAGAGAGACTGCCAGCAGCAGGAGCCCAAGCACAGACCCACCCAATGACAGCAATTGCTGGGGTTTGTTCCATTAAACAAGGCATGAACACTCAGTTACAGATGTGTCCAAGGGTGTCCAGGACAGTTTTTAATAGGATAGGACCCCACCTGTCTTGCCAATAAGTTGCTTCTCTTGGCAGGATAAAGAAAGCTGCTCTTGGAATAAAGTCTAATTTCCATTCTGCAGGTGCAATAAGTTTATTCTTGGTAGACCCCTCATCTTCTCCTTAACTTCTATCTGAATTTCTTATTTTCTTCTTTGCAAAGTGTTCCATTTTGATAGGATCCTGCCTGGGTATCTCTGACATTGGTTATTAATGCAGGATAAAGTGCTGGATGGGATTTGTCTGCATTTGCTGTTCTTACTGAAGGCACTTGGGCTTAAAATTCTCACCTGGAATTTTTGCCACAAGCCCAACAAGAAATATTTCGGCAACAGGGAAGCAGCTGCTGCCCATGGAAAAACTCATTGAGCAGGAGATGCTTCCAAACCCTGCCCCAGCTTCACTCCCAAAAAAATCCTGAATTTTCCCCCTTCCTAGTCTCAGATAAAGTTTAGGGGTCAGGACTGGGAGCAGGAATGGGGGAAAATCCAGATGGGATTTAGCCTGCAAAGTGGATTGGGAAAATCAGGACGAGATTTCAGCCAGAACCAGAATTGGGAAAAAACCAGACAGGATTTCTCTGGGAAACTTGATTGGGAGAAAACCCAGATCAGAATTCTCCGGGAATCAGGACTGAAGGAAAACCGGACCAGATTTCCCCTGGAATCAGGACTGAAGGAAAACCGGACCGGATTTCCTCTGGAATCAGGACTGAAGGAAAACCAGACCAGATTTCTCCTGGGAACTGGCTCAGGGAAAAACCTGGAACAGACGTCACACAAAATCAGGATCGAGGGAAAACCCGGACCAGATTTCTCCTGGAATCAGGACTGAAGGAAAACTGGACAGGATTTCCTCTGGAATCAGCACTGACGGAAAACAAGACCAGATTTCTCCTGGGAACTGGCTCAGGGAAAAACCTGGAACAGACGTCACACAAAATCAGGATCGAGGGAAAACCCGGACCAGATTTCTCCTGGAATCAGGACTGAAAGAAAACTGGACAAGATTTCTCCTGGGAGTGGCTCAGGGAAAAACCTGGACCGGATTACATACAAAATCCAGATCGGGGAAAAACACAGACTGGATTTCCCCTGGAAAGTGGATCAGGGAATAACCACAACAGGATTTCACCCTCAATCCAGACTGGGGAGAAAACTTGGACTGGATTCAGGACAGAAAGTAAATCAAGGGAAAACCCGGACTGGATTTCCCTCAGAAACCATGGATATTTCCTTGGAGTAACACGATTTTCCAGCATTCTAATGGCAGAATAAATAAAAATCAGAAATTATCATCAATTTGCTGTCCCTATTAATAGTTTCAGACACAGTTGTTTTGCAGCACTGACCTTCATGCCTTGACCTGTGATCAGACTGAGCCTTCAACACCCTGGTGGGAAGAAAAGAAAATCATTTGAACTTTATCACAGAACATAACAGATTATCACTCAGAAGTACAAGTACACACAAGGCATAACACAGTTACTCTTAAGTAACCACTTGGAAAATCATTCCTCTTAAAAGGATTCATTGCTTGCAGTATTCAAAATTAGCAACAATAATAAAACTATGAAAACCTTCAAGTCACCCCAATAAAGCTTTACTGACTCCAAGATTAAAACTCAAGAAGTACCCACAGTCCCTTTATTTTATCCAAAATAGGATGTCAGAGCTAAGAACTGACCCATACAGAAGAAATCTAGTTTTCTTCAAAAAGAAACCACACTCTGAACAAACATCTGCAAACTTTAAATGTTTATATTTATTTACTTCCATTTTTATTAATTGCAATAAAAGGTTATGAAACCAAAAATATAGCACATATACTTAAAAATTATTCCTGCAACTCAACTAGAGGTCGAAGTTAACTGGAAAAACTGGATGACTGGAAATGTTCTGAATGTCCTCAACAATCTTTTAAAAATATGGTGAAACACACTATCCATCACTTGGAATCAATTCTGCAACACCAATGTAGCAAAAACCTGACCTCCCCAGCATCAGTCTGACTGCCACAATGCAGCCTTCCACAGAATTGCTTTTCTCAGGATAAAAAGGCAACAGGACCAAAATCTCCAATAGGTAAAATTTTGCCTTGAGTACCAGCAGGATGGAAAAAATAAGTCAAAACTGGCAGGCGACTAAGCAACGTCAAAGTGAATTTGTTTTAATTTCTCCTTTACGCTGCCTTGAAATTGAGAATGCTCTGGAGAAAATAAAGAAGGGATTTTGGCACGAGAATTTATGTCATTTATAGTTTATATATCCATGCCTTCCACCCTGACCACAGAGTTCTCACCCCTCTCCTCTCTGCCACTGCTTGGAGGGCAGGGTAAGCACGGCAGGAGGTGACTAAGAAAAGCAAGTCTACAGCCTCTGGAGTTGAAGTTCTGATGTGGCTGTCAATGGGGAACACAGCTGGAAGAGCCCTGGACTGGTGAACCAAAGCAGCGATGGAAATGCGCACACTCGATCAGCTTTATCACAAAAATAAAAAGATATTGTACCTAGGTGCCAAGTTGTCATATGTATAAGCAACTGACATAAGTCGCTGAATCAAACTGGTTCCCTGGACAAGTACAAGAAACACCTTTAAAAATTGAAGTCGAAAGAAAAAAAAAAAAAAACAAGTTAATATAACAACAAGCTTTTTGATCTGTTTTTTCAATTATACACACTGTGTGAATCTAAATAAACCCACCTGTGCAGAGGAGGAAGCGCCAAAGGCAAAGCACAGCATCTTCACAGTTAACAATTTACTGGTTTTATTAAAGCAGAGCTAAAATCCCATGTTTCACTGACTAGGTCTAGCTGCTAAAATTTCATTCTCTAAAGAAGACAATTCAACTGCATAGGACAATCAACCATTTATTTGACCCTTTCAGTAAAAACAGTGGTTTTTTAAAAGCATAAACTACTCACAGCCTTTTAAAAACCTTAGGTTTAAGGAGACAGGGTTGAGGATGAGGTTGGACATTTACATTTTGCCTATCTCTGTGATCAACACATTTTATTGACTAAACACTCACTTAAAATATTCATCTTTAGCAAACCTGACGGACTACACAGAATTTTAAAATCCAAGTCTGAAGAAAATCTTAAAATATTTAAATATCAAATCCACAGCAATCAAAAATATGAATCAATTGGCAATTAAAAACGTAAAACCAGTTAGAGAAAGAGACAGCAGCATTTACATGTCGAAAAATTTAACACATTTGGTAAGTTCCCTGTATGACAGTGGCCCTGGTGATTTAGGGATTTGTTTTGTCCAAAATGGCTGAAATTTATAGAATAGTTAAGGTCTTTCCAGGTGTAACAAAGGGGAGGTTTGGCTCCAGCTCAGAGTTCAGACCTGCACTTCCTGGCACTCACAGCTGGTCCTGTGCCCAAGAAAGTCGATTTACAGTGAACATTTCCCTGATGCCAAAATATTCCATGTGCTTGGCTTGCTTTAGGAAATCAGCATGCAGGAATCTGGCAGGAAGGTTTACAGCTGCAGGTAAGTTCACACTCACTCAGACATCCCTAATAAAGTTATTTTAGTGTTTATTAAAGGAGTCCAAAACGGATTTAGCGAGGACAGGGACAGCTCACGTTATAACCATGCTATCACACGTTAATAATAATATGTTACAGTAAAATAGGACTGATCAATTCAGGAAACAAAACCTAAGAAACAGGGACAAAGCACTGGAATTCTGAATTCCCAATTAAAGCGTTCGCCAATCACCAAAACACCTTTTGGTTGCCAGGTTTAAAGCTATTAAAATACTTTTCTAGAGAACAAGTAAGAGATCAGTTATATTTACTGATATCAATGAGTACCACCAACTTTTCCACTACATGACTGGATTACTAAAACAAGGAGTTCACATTTCCTCTTTTAGAAAAGGAGTCTTTTTGTAAAGCTCCCAGAACCTGTGTGTGTCTCCTACCTCTGTCAGCCGAGGGATATGAAGGCCCTTCACGTGGTCACTCGTTGTCTTCCTGGATTTGCCCGGCCACGTCCTTTTCCTGTGGCTCTCTGCTACCCCAGACCAGGCAAAGACATCGTGATAAGCCAAATCCAGATCTGAGGGATCCACTGCAAACTGGCAGATCAGCTTCAGCAAGCAAGCGAGACAGTCCAGCTGCCACTGGGAAGGGGAGGGAAATAAATCTTCAATTTTGAAGGATTTACTTTACAAGTAATTCAACTCCTGCTATGGAGTTTGCAACTGGAAGCCTCAGACAGGTACAAAGGATAAAAAACTGGAAGTAACTTGAATTTAGCTCAAACTAATAACAGAATAATAATGAAAAAGATGTTATGTAGGAATGACTAATAATCATGGTCATTATTGAAAAGTGTCTTTATTAACACCACAGCCACTCTGCTAATTGGCTCACTGACAGAAAGGGAAAATGGTATTTCTTGGCCTCTCCGAGGGAAAGATAATTAACAGATTACTGCTTTTAATACAGACTGTAATAAATAATTTTCCAAATAACCTTCCCTAAAATAAGCAAAAAAAAAGAGCAAAAATAAAGTACTCCATCCTTGTTTGGCTACTTTCCACTCCTCTAAAGAAGCATGATCTGTTGTTGTAATATCAATGCAGTTGCAACCATTCCTGAGGAAGGAACTCCTTTTTTTTTCCCCCTCAAAGGTTTCATGATCTACAATTTTAAGTTCTACAATTTTAAGAATGGACAACCCCCCCAAAAAAATCCATAGAAAGACAGCGAGGGCGGTTTTAAAACATAAAAAAGCAGAAGCATGTATGTACTTTCTTTTTCAAAATAAACTCTTCCAGGAATATAAAATACCCCAAAAAAAGATGCAAATCCACAGAGTCTGGTGGTTTCAATCAGAGAATGAATCTATTTCACAACAGAAAAATAACTGTAACAAAGGCTCAAAGTATTAAAAGTCTTTACAAATAATAGGAACGTTCTTCTGGAGAGAAAGGGTGAATGAACACCTACCACAGTCCATGATTCCTGTTCCTTAGGCTCTAGGATTCCAGAATTGAAAATTTCCAGTAACTGTTGGAGCCCTCCAGCAGCAACAAACTGTAATTGTATTATGGAACCAATGTGAGGAAAAGGAGATACAGAAATATCACTAAGACCAGTTAGATAGCAATCTAAGCTTTATAAAGTAATAAATAACTAAATTATAAACTGTTCAGCTGGATATTTTATGAAAACAAATGAAACAACTGTACATGGCTATGACAAATTTACAGGCCTGATAACACAGAAGAACTTGCAAATGTTATCCCTCAGTTTGAGATAAAAAACTTTAGGATAGATAATGTTTTAAATGGGTTTTTATTTTATATCTCTCTTGAAAAACTGTCTTAGGTATCACGGAATACTGTAGGAAAAACAAACCTTGCAGCTCCACGTGTTTTTACTGTTTTCTATTTGATCTTCACTTGAATCATCTGAGTCTGGGTAAAGATCACTGTAACTTCCCTAAAGATAAACAAGATTAATTGTAACAACAGCTAAAAAATCATAATATTATAAAAGAAATCATCAATATATGCTTTGGTTCAGAGAAACACAGATATTCTGTGCAAGAAAATTACCGTAGATTCCCGTCTTATTCTCCTGTTGGGCTTTCCCAAAGCTTCAATAATTTCCAGGGCATACAAAAGTTTGTGGGCACTTTTTATTCGCAGAAGATCCTTCCAGCTAAAGCCATCATTACCCTTAAGAGTTTAAAAGAAGATAGAAAACAATTAACACAATTATATGCAATGCTGATTGATCTAAAAACTGCTTTTTCAAGTGGCATGGACACATTTTTAGGTATTAATTTTATGTATTACTTGAAATTAGACAATTTCAAGCGTATTTCTATACATGATTAACAATCTGAATAATGAAAAGGCAACATTATTGCATGCTAAAATACACACAATTTTAAATTAGAGGAAAGCAAATGGTACACTCTGAACTGTAACTTCCACCAAAATTTTGATGCATGTGTGCATAAAGAGCTGTAATATCTAAAATCTGTCAGGATGGAATTTCAACTACTTTTGAAGAGATTAAATAATATTTTCATCTGTAGGACAAGAAATCAACTCTGCTTCCAACCAACCCATGCTGTGAACTTAGAGAAGAGAGTACAAAAGTATCACTACCACAACAGTCATGCTGCTAAAGCCAGGCTGCAGATGAAGAAACTGCTCTTTGAATCCAAGTAAAAAGATTGTGATCATCAGTACTGACTATTCTTTTCATTTATAAAATAAATTTTGAAAAGAAATTATAAAAACAAACTGTGGGAGCCAAGCTGACATCTCTGTTTAGTTTTAAATTTATTAGGTTTACTCTTGTCTCAGCACACTTAACATATTTACTGTTTAACATTCCTGTTTAGGGAAAACTCAACTAAAACATTAATGTATAATAGAGATAAACATGTAAAACTCTGTTCACCTGCTCATCAGAAATATTCTGGAATGCCTGCAGCATATTAGGGCACGTTGGTAGGAGCATTAACAGTTCCCAGACACGTCTGGATAAGTTTTCTGCATGGAGATGGAGCTCTTCACACCTTGCACTCTGACAAACCAAACCACAACCATTCTTACTGTGAACTTCTTTGAGAAAACGAGATTTCAAAGCCCAAAAATGTAGTTATTTGTAATTAAGAAGCTGTTTCCTAGCTAATGTAAATCCATAAATAGAACATGATAGCTGAAGTCTCAATTTGCAAGAAATGAAGTTACATCATCTTTACAGCATATCACATATTTTGAAATATTTAAATGCATATAAAACTTATAAATAAACTACAGGTTCAAATCTACTATGTATTATTTAATTTCCCTCAAGCTAATGATGGCATCCAAGACAAAGTTTGAATTTTTGTAATAAAACTTTACGAACCCTTCTTCAAGCCAATTCCCATTAAGAGTCATCACGTCTACTTAAATAATCAATGTTGTTTCTTAAGAATTGTTTTTATAGCTTCTACAAGTTTTGGAACATTAAAAGGTATCAGAACAATATTGCTAAGTAAAAAGGAAAATGATCAAGGTTTTACCATATGTGAAAAAGCAGGCAATAAACATCTCTAGCAATTGAACAGAGTACACAAAAGGTAGGCTACACAGGAAAACCAGAGCCAATTAAATAAGACTTAAATGTAATTGTTCTAATAAAATTACTCTAAATTACCTCACTATCTTCCATAGCCACTTCTCCAGAAGGAGGCTTAAAAGAGGCCAGCATCTCTAACAAATCAAAAAGGGTGGTAAGATGAGGTTCTTGCAGGAGTAAAAGCATTGGAATGTTGTCCTTCTGAGGAGGAGGTAGGCAGGAAGCTGGGAGCTGGACACCTTCCCCTTTCCGCTCTCTCCTGGGGGCACCCAGGGATACAAACACCATCTGCAACAGACAGAGACAAGCAGCAGACAGACAATTTTATGATAAGCCACGGAATATTTTCACAAGGATCAGAATAAAAAACTGAAAAACAAATTTTTCTTTTGTAGTCAGATCTTTACTTTGCAGCATTCTCAGCAACTGACACAAACGAAGCCTGGGTTTGCTTTCACTTACGGCATTCACGGTGCAACTGCAGACCTCGCTGTGCCCCTGAGGCTGGGGAGACCCCAGCCCTGAGCTGGTATCACCCCACAGGTTGAACACACACAGACCCACATAGAGCAATCAGCTGCAGAACACAAAAGCAGAGTACTGGCCACCGTTTGCAGCGACTGCTCTCATGCTGGCAGTACCTGCATATCCTTAAACCCCAACTCATGGAGCGTTTTTTCATCATAGTCAGTCGTCAGCTCGTGCCCAGATGAAATCATTCTCACAGGTCCCATGAGGCCACCTAGGATAAAAGCTTATTTCAGCAAAATTCTGGAATCATAGTTTCAGTTTCGTAGTTTTAATAGTACACCCTTCAGTAGCAAACAGAGAGAGGCAAAAACTTAATGTCATTTCCTTAAGAAAAGGGGTTATTACGTTAAACCAAATTTACTTGCATGTATTCACAAATAACCTTTTCAGTACCAGGTAACCCAGCCTTGTAGTGAAAAGTGTTTATAACACAAATTTAACCCTGCCTTCCACATTTTACAGTAGATGACACTATGCAACAAAAGGATAATGGAAAATGATTGTGATCATCAACAAAATCCCCTTGTACCACGCAATTGTGGTCAAGTCACAGAAGCAATGATTAATCTTACTTAAATGTAAGTTGGAACCAAAGAAGTCACACCCACTTCAGAAGGGAAAAACTGAGAACACTCTGCAAAGAACTCAACACTGAACAAGAAACCTGAACAATTAGAAGATTAAGAATTAAATTCCATTTGCTGCAGACAATCAAGCCTCTCTTCTTACGAGCACCCTCTGCCCAACACAACCACATGTTTCTAAACTCTCAGTTACAACAAAAATAAATATTTTCTGCTATGTGGTGGAAAACAAGACAGTTTCTTTACTAAAACTGCTTCTGATGGGTGGCTGGAAAAGGATTTTACAAAGACAGCAATTAACGTGTCCAAAATTCAGTCTGGTTTACTTACATTGTGTCTCATTAAAACATGTTTTTTAGAAGTTGTTTAACTATGAAAAGCAAGTCTGAATCATGTTTAAACATATACTGATAGTGGTGTTGGAAAGAGCTGGTCATGGGCAGAATTTGTTCACATAATTATTCATTACGTGCTAACTCATGCTTATAACGAGAAAGAAAAACCAAGAAAACAAAGATAATTCAGAAAACATTTTGAACAGCAATAACTGATAAGAATGCTGTAATATATAACGTCAAGAGGATTTAGAAAACCTCCTCCTGAAGGATAAAGCAGGAATTTTCATTCACTCACAAACACATTAAGAGGGAACAACAGCATGCATATCCACTATCCTAAGCAAGGTGACATTCCAAATTAGGAGCCTCAAAGCAGGATGAAAAATCATTTTTGCTACAGGATGACCATAAATTAAAAAGCAATTGCAGGAGTAAGGAAAATCTTCCACCTGACTGGAATACATGTATATAGAGCATAAATTATGAATTTGAATGACGGCTTCAAACTCTGAATCAATGGCAGAGCCAGAAGGGTATGAATCAGATGAAATACAGAGTAAGATATACAGAAATATAGAACTTGATCAAGTTGTGTGCAACAGAATCTCCAGTTTACAGAAAATAACAATTCAAACAAAACAAGAAGAAAAATAATGGGGGGGAAACGTACTGGAACATGGAATTTGTATAGATTTAAGGACTTAAAGGCTTTACATTTTCTTCGCTATTTCAAATAAATGGTAGCACTTAAGAAACAACACTGTTAATTAGAAGTGACGGTGGTACTAATTAGAACTAGAGCTAAAGAAAATAAATTATAATGCTTGCTTAGCTGGGATATCTGGGGAAAAAAAAAAACCCACAATCATTTAAGTTGTAAAGGCAAAATCTCCAGGTAGGAACAGCTCACCAGGGAAATCCCCTTTGCGGCTGCTTTGGCCAAACTCCTGAAGCTGTGCTTGCTGATTGATCTGCTCCTTCTGCAAATTTTCATACCAATGTGTCACTTCTGCTCGGAGATCAGCCACCTGATCACTAGGGTACATTTCTATGGTCATCTGAAAGAAAACAGGTGGTTTATTTTCCCAGAGCACTATGGAATTATTAACATTTAACAGGGTAGAGTGTGCCTGGAAAAGGAATTTTCACTCACCTTGTCAGGAAGTCCAGCTGGCTGACAGACAATCCTTAGAGGTAGCGACTGTTTGTCACTCAGGGCTTTCAAGTGACTGCTGATGCCAGTGCCTTCAATCTGCCACTGTCTCAGGTGATATGCAAACCTTAGGAAGCAGGCAAAAACATGGGAGAAATGTTTTTGTCAAAGCCTATTTAACACTAATGTTTGCTGAACAATGAGAGAAAGACAAAACCTGCAAATAGTTGCGTTTTCATTCAATAAGAGGAAGTTATTGACATCCTCACTACTTTTAAAATAAAATTAAAATAACTTTAAAGAAGTACCTTTGGTGAAAGATGGGGAAACAGGAACCACATCCACACATTTATGAACAAGAGCTTACTCTGGTAATTGCTTAAATGTTATATACAACCTTTCACAGTTATTCCCTACTGGATTTCATTCACACAAAGAAAACATTCCTTAAATTAATAATAACTCTTAACGCACTCATCATTATGGTAAGAGGAACAGAAACAAATTCTGCATCCAAATACATCAATAGAGTTTTTTACCTTCTCCTGAAAGCCTCCAGGTGTGTTTTCAGCATTAAGAGCCCTCTTTCAATAATGGTCAGACTCGAATGAGAGTCTTGCTCCAGGTTACTCGAAGCTATCATCAGACTCTCCATACACTTGCTAATAAACTCCTGTTCTTTTTCCAGACCAGTTTTACCTGTAATACCAGTTCAAGTCAATTATATAGGCACAGCTTTGGAACAGCACATTTTAATATTAAGAATAATAAAAGGATAGTGCTGGGTATTCTTTAAAACACTTTAAATAGAAAAAAAAAATTAAAAATTGAAGTTCATACCGTTGATGTAGTAAGAGTTGATGTACTGGATGGCTGCTCGACTGACATCACCAGATTGTGCCCTTAAAGCAATGCCCCAGAACTGGTCCATGCCACACAACTGTTTGACAAAAGGAAAACAAGCACAGAAACAAAACATTGCCTCATTATTTTACTGGGAGTGAAGTTTTTCTGGTCTGAGACTTTTTTTTTTTTTTTACCTCTTCACTCAATCACTACCAATATCTCATTTTCTCCACTGCTTGCACTGTCATCACTGCACACACACCAATTACTACAAAACTCTACGTTTCTCAGCAACATTTCCAAAGTCTGAAACACAAGGAGAACTGCTCGAAATTCGAAACAGTGAATTTTCATTTTTGAGAAACAGGAATACTTTCAAATGAAGCCGTAAAACCACAACTATAATCAGTATTCACTGCAAGAAAAAAAAATTGCCTCAAATCAATTTGGAGAAAATGTTCTAAATATAACTTTATTTATGAGGTAATTTCTCTGGATAAAAAACTTCTGAAGCACATAATACATAAATTGAGACATTCTACAACAGATTTCTACTCAGAATTAGGTATGACTAATAGAATGTCACCTGACTCTTCTTCATTAGATAAGTAAATGTTACAAACCCATTCCTTAAACTCAACAGTGGAAACTGTTCAGTTATGATAAAAATATGATAAACTGCACAAAGAGATGCAGGCAACAGCTATGGCTTTTTTGTTGTTTCCTATCTTTGCCTTTAGAGACAAAATCCACCCGTGCCAGAGAGAAGAAAAGCAAGAGACAGAATCCAGGCTCACCTCGGAGTTGGAGCCACCATCATAAGCACTTGTGGCCAGTCGAGCCAAGTTACACAAATGCTGGAAGAGGTTTAGGCCAGTCATACTGATAGTTTCAGGTTTTAGTTGTGGCATCTAAACAAACGCAAAAAAAATTCAGTGGTGGAACAAAAAGCAATTACAGGGTATTTATTTCACTAGCACTGTTATTGCTAATCACCGTTATTATTAATCACATTCAAATGCAGTAGATCAAAGAGATTTGTTCTTGCAAAAGATCACACCCTGAATTTTAGACACAATGCAAAAAATCAACTATAAATTGGCTTAAACAGGTCACTTCACCACTGATTTGAACTGTAACAATGCAGAGGGGAAAAAATAATTTCAACATCAGCTGCTTAACTTATCAAAAGCAGGAGAATTTGTTATATGTGACGCCCATTCAAAAAAGCTTATACATGTGCAAATCTAGACAAAAACCTGTGTAACCTTGAGAAAGAGCTAGACTACATTAATTATTGCACAATCCATCCATTCTGTAATGTCATCTGTCGAAACGGATGGATGGAACCCCTTGGAAAAAGCTCGGCATGTTTGTCTTTTCCGTGGATGTATTGCTGAGATTTATAGGCCCCTCCCAAAAAGAAAAGTTCATTCTTCAGTCAGGTTGAGCTGTACAGCATAAAGCAAACTACAGTCTCGTGCAGTTTTTTTTTTCCAAATGGAAATAAAAGTGCTACACAGCTGCAGATACAACACAGGAGCTATTTGTAAAGAAACACTCAGGTGAATAGTAGTGCAAAAAGAATTCCCACTAATCCGCTTCCCTCCTCTCTCCAAGCAGAGAGGAACCTTTGCGCGACAAGCGGGGCCCTCCTGGACTACTGAAGAGAAGATTTCCATAAATACAATTTGAAATACATTGAACAGTGTCGATATGGAATGAAACATTTCTATTGGTTGCAATTAACTCTGGACATACCTTTTCCAAAAAAAGATGTTTGTAAGTCTCCATACCCATGGCGTGCTGGTCTTTACTCCGTACTTGATTCAAGAACCAGTGTAGTGCATCATCGTAACATTCAGAATCTTCTACTAAGCAGTGCCACAGGATGTCTACTTGTTCTAAACTCAACCCTACAATTAGGGAAGTATTTTTAACTACTCCTTCGTAATTCAAATATTCCACAAAACCCAAGACTACACAGAAAAAATCGGAATATTTCTGTCAGGTCACAGCATATAAACATATTGTATGACTATCTATAGTGAGATCACTCAAATATCAATTGTAAAAAGTGTCATTTCTTTCTTCATGAGGAAAATTAATCTCTGACAGTATAAAAATATAAAGAATTATTCCTTTTTGGAATATAGTACTCCAGTAAAAGATCTCTGGGAACATTATGGACACAAACCAAAGGCCATAAGTACATGACGTATTATCTTCCTTTAGCAATTACTACAATCCTATTATTTAGAAAAACTGAAGCACAGAGACCATGGAAATTTGTTCTTACAGAACTGCAACAGAATTTGAACTCCAACACTGGTTCTGCGCTTTTGCCAGAAAATTTTCCTTCTTTTGAAACTGTCTCAGAGATTATTTTAAACTGTATATTTAAAATAACATAGTAAGCTGACATGGATTACTAATAAGTATTTTTGCCTTACTCTGAGGTGCTTCTGTGGTAAGATAAACTCAAATACTCACTGAAATGATCTGGAGATCCCAGAGTTGAAAACACACACGTCAGGAACTGAAGACGAACCTGAACTTCTGCACTGTGGCTGTATCTAAATGAGTATTTGGACAAAAATAGAAGTTTTTGTTCTTTATTGTCATAACTTCTTTCTTACTCATACATGTGCCTCTTAAAAGCATAAAAAATTGTTTCTTACAAGTTTCTTTCTGAATTTCTAGTTCAGTGTATGGTTCAAACCCCAGTTGAAGATGTTGCAGAACCACCCAAAACAGTGGAATAACACAATAGCTGTCACTAGATAAAGTAATTTTTTTGTTGGGATTTAAGAGGGGATAGGAGGGGGTTTTTTGGCTTACAGTCCAATTCAAGTGTATCATTTTCTCACCTTGCAGGATCTACCTTATTTTTTCCCCTAACTTGTAAAATGCTGATATTTCTACTCTGAATTTCCAATTCCAAATGATACATATTCTTCATAAAAATATTCTCATAACTTATATAAAAATACTACCTTTATTTCTATTTATACAGTAAAAGCTTGAGGGTAAAAGGAGCAGAACAATTTCTCATTTTGCCTGAATTTAAAGGATCCCACCTTTCTAAGTAATTCCTCACTAAAGCAACATCTAATATAAAGGGAGAAGTTAAGATTTGAAGAAGTTAAATTGAACCCATAAATAGCAACATTTTTCAGATGTGGGTGCCTATATTGACTTTGACATCTGTCAAAACATGAACAGGCTGTTCCTCTGGGACTGGGGAGCTGGAAATTGTATTGTTTGTTTATATCCACCTGATTTTAACTGCACAGATTAGGAAGTACAATTGCAAGTGTTAAACTGAACAAAATTATTCAAAGGTCGATGACAAATTTTAGAACTAAAACATCTGAATTGTTCTAGTATAGGAAATCAGTTTAAATTAATTTGAATATCTAAATCTTCATGCTTTATTTGTATGCAAATATTCAACATGATGTCTAACAAAAAATGACACAAGAGTTGGGTTTTTTTAAGAAAAAGGAGCTATTTTAAATGTTTTTACAGATCTTTGTCTCTCTAAGCAGGAAATGTCCCTACAGAAAATATTTACTTACAAGAACACAGCAGCAGCAACAGAAGAAAGCAGCAATGTTTCAAACCATAAAATACCAAACACTCCAAGTCAGCCGTGTACTTACAGTGCATGTTTGTGTCGTCCCTCCCTGACTGCCTGGATGTAGTGTACCAAATTATCAAAGAAAAGTTTCATCATATTTAGTTCCTTTTCTGCCCACCTGCGGCAATTTAAAGGACAGAAGGTATTATGGTTTGCTTAAAAAGATCAGAAAAGCCACAGAAAGCAGACAGCCATTACAGGAAAATGGCACACACATAACCCCAAAGTAAACATTCAGTTTTTCATCTACCATGAATTCAGGAGCTGTACTGTACTCTCTTCTTCCTTGCAATCCTTAAGGTTTCCTAATGATATTTTCAGGCATAGGACTGACAGAACACTCCCTTTTGAGCCCAGGAAAACTGTTCCTAAAGGCCGTAACTCAGAAAAAGCCTAACTCAGAAGTGGGCATATGTTTAAATGTCACGTCAAAAAGGCCAAGAAAAATTGCTGATCATCACTGTCACCTTTCCCAGAAGTTGTCAGTTGATCAGGCAGTTCCATGGTTTGTTCTGCTAAGGAATGCTGTACTCTGTGTTATCTTCAACTTCCAAAGGTTTTTATACACCACAGAGCCCCCTAAATGCCAGCACTGTTGGGCCAGGGGCCTACTTACATTGTTATCCAATGTGTATCGTAGCTGCTCCCAAATTGTTGAAACGTTCCAAACAGCTTGGGGAGAAGACGAAGTGAAACTACTACAGATCTAAGGGAGAAAGAGAGAAACGATAGCAACATGTGATTGCCACAAAACTGAAGTAACTGACTGAAAAATTCCTTTGAGAAGCTCAGCAGGTTCTGTGAGCAACCCAACTAAAGGAAAGCATTGTAAATCATAAATCATAGAGTGATCTGGGTTGGAAGGGACTTTAAAAGTCACCTCATTCCAATCCCTGCCACAGCAAGGACACCTTCCACTGTCCCAGGTTCCTCCAAGTCCTGTCCAACTTGGCCTTGGACACTTCCAGGGATGGGGCAGCCACAGCTTCTCTGGGCAACCTGTGCCCAGGCCTCACTACCCTCACAATAAACTATTTTTTCCTCATATCTAATCTAAACCTACTCTCCATTTGAAGCCATTCCCCCTCGTCCTGTCACTCCAGGCCCTTGGAAATAGTCTCTCTCCATGTTTCTCGTAGGTCTCTTCAGGTACTGGAAGGTCACAATTAGGTCACCTAAAGTCTTCTCTTGTCCAGGCTCAACAATCCCAATTATCTCACCCTTTCCTCTCAGGAGAGGGGCTCCATCCCTCTCATCAACTTCTCTGGATGTGCTCCAACAGGTCCAGGTCCTTCCTGTGCTTGTGAAATCTCCCATCAAGTCAACCAAGAAGTTTTCTGAACCTGAACTACACGTACTTCTATTTCTTTACACGTAACTCCCTGGACACACAGCTGAGATGAATCTCTCAGCACACTTGTAACTCATCTCACAAATGCAGTTCTCAGCAAAAAGGTAACACCATAACGCAGCAGGTGATGTCCAGCAGTCATCTGTATAGTGAAAATTAATTCCACTTTCACCAGTACAATCTCACAGTTTTGGCTGGTATTAAAATGAGTTATCTGAGGTCAAGGTGTTCCTCCCGCACAGGAATTAGACCCCGTAACAGACTTGGTGGAAAATAACTTGTCTGTTCCTCAGCCACCTGTGTGTAAAATCGGCATACTGAGTTCAAAATGCTCAGGCCAAGGCACCTGACTTGCATTGGACTGACTGAGATGCAGACCTGATTTTATCAAAGGCAGGAAGGTAATAACCTCTGGCACAAGGAACAGAAAAATGCAACAAAATGAGAAATTCAGGACACCAAGACAAAAAAAAATGGAGCATCAGAAACATCCACAACACTTTGAAAACTATTTTTATTCTTTTGCTTTTGCCTAGTTTAAGTTGTCTTCCTGTAAAATGAAATAACTATTATAGCCAACTTGGATTTCTAGTATGTTGCAAAAATAAGATACTTATAAAAAAGGTAATTTATGATTGAAGTTACCTGTTGTTTGCTAAATTTTCTAAGCAGCCTTCAATAAATCTCATTCGAATCTGTCTGTCAGTGAACCAGCACACTAAAGAACAGAGCAGCTTCTCTGCCTCATTTATTAACCCTTCAGAGAGATGAATCTACAGCAAGTAGAAAGAAAGGTCAGTGAATATTATGTATTTATTTGCTTTTTAAAAATAGTATTTTCTGGTATTCGACTTACTGCATCTTCATCCTGGACCAGATCCCACAGCAGGGTATTCCCTTTCTTACAAACATTATCCAAATTAATGTCCGTCACCGCGTTGCTGTTGTACTGATGTTTGTGAACTGCTGGTCCTGGACAAGATGGAAAGACCATTAGTGAAGGAAGGAACCATCTGAACTGAACATCATCCCCTAAGTACACAAACAACAACACATTTTATTTGTTAACTTGGCTATTTCAAAGTGCAACAACACTATAATTGCAGCCTTTTTTCACATATGGGTTCTTGAAAGACCATACAAGAAGCCAACAGGGCATTCGGGCCAATATTTACACTGCTTTTGGCTAATGGCAAAGTGCAATTAAAAACAGCACTGAAGAACTGCAGATGAAATTGCTTTTTCATTTCATTCATACTGTAATTAAAAGATTTCTTAAGCCTTTCTGTAGTGCCACGGTCCAAAGGGAGTTATCTCCACAACCACCACGGCTGGAACGCAGGGAAGGAGCACATTTCAATAAACTCCCCTCCTACTACACGATTCCCTCCATCCACCTAAGAACCAGCAAAAACAAACACCTTTTTTCCACGTGCTAAAGCAGCAAAGCGCAGGATTTTAGAAACTCATCATGTTTTCATAAACCCTGATAGATGTTTTCCATCCTCTCTGTGCCCACAGCTGGCACCATTCATTGATCTACTGTTTGATACTATTTTCATGGAACAGCAAAGTCAAGTAGAAAATTCAGCCTGCACACAGAACACTGTAATTATTTGCACATGCAAAACTAGGGGTGTCAAAAATAATCTGCACTGAAGGCCTCAATGCTCAACCAGTAATTTGAATCTTCAGTTAGATGGGTAATATCTATGGAAAATATTGAAAAAAATATGCTGATTTATAGATTCAAGAAGTTTTAATAGTTTATTCAACTCCGCAGTGTAGAAAAAAATTCAAGTTCTCAATGCCAGGCTGAAATTATTATTATAAAAACTTCTTACTCAATTATTCCAGGGGAAAATCTAAACAGCACTGGGTTTGCTGTCTGCTGGATGAGAGCAAACTTGGCTCTTGCAGGCCAGTGAAGAAAAACACGAACCCTTCACCAACCCTGCTCTCCATTATGTTTAAAAAGAGCATAAAAGAGAAAATAAAACTGCCAAAATAGCATATGGAAAGATGATATAACTCTTGAGAAGTGTTTTAGGAGCATCTTAAATTGCACCCTGAAGTAAACCAGAAGATTTGGCAGTGTAAGATGAAAAAGCATAAAATGCCCTTTACAGCAAACTCCCAAAAGTATCAAGTCATATTTTAAGTCATTTTTCCAGAATTATCTTCTCTATATGGCTATAAAGCCCATTATAGTTAATTCATTTATAAGTTAATTTATGATGTCAAATGTACAAAATCACAAAAACTGCAGAAAGTTTCAGAGAGGAAAATAAAGAGAACCTTGCATTTCAGTACCACCTTTCTTCACACTTAAATAATCTATTAGAAAAAAACACTTACCAGGTTTTTTTGTGCCTTTTTTGTTTTTACTTGCATTGAAAGCTCCAGAAGAAATGGGAAGGTGGGGGATTTAAAAAGATAAACACAGCTAAAACACAGCTAAACACAAATGGTTCTGTTCACAAATGGACACACATACAAAAATTAATCTCTTGGAGAAACATTAAGTTCTCAGCAGTTACCATGGTCTCTTTGGACAAATACAAATAAATGGTTAAAATAATTTCATTATTTGAATTACTGGAGACTAATTCAAAATGACAAACGCTAAGTTTTTCAGTTTTTCTTTTATCACTCTTACCTTGACTCAGATGTTCGTGGTAGATAGAGGCCAGGTTAGGGAGGTGCTGCTGAAGATGAGATGTTAGCTCAGCATGGGAATTAATCTGTACCAGCTCTTCTTCACAGCCAGACTCTTCCCCATCAAAATCTGCCATGTTTTTCTCTGATTTTGCACTGACTTGAGAACTACTGCAGCTGACATCATCTGCACTAAGCATATCATCAACCATATGCCTGTAAAAGAAGAGAATCAGAATGGACAATATCAAAGAGGAAGTTGTTTATAGCAGACTACAAGTGAGCAGACATCTCCCTAAAGCTACAGTCAGGATGAATCATCTGTTTGAACAGCAGCCCTCGTATGAATTGGAAAAACAATTACAGATAAATAAACTGAAGGTCTCACTAGCATGACTGAGTTGGCTTCTTAATGTTAACTAAATGCAGCATTTTCCAAAACATTTTTAACATTTTCTTAAATGCTGTCTTATTTATTCAATACCAAAACTTAAGAGAAACCTTTAATCAGACATGAATAAATCAGATTTCTGTGTAACTGTCTGTGACAATGATCATCTCTGTAAGATAAAATTATCCTGAGCTACAGCAAAATGTCCATACACCAATTTCTGCCCAAATGGAGGATTCTGCCACCACTTTTATTTCTGTTATGGAAGGAGCCAGAAGAAATGCCAAGCTACCTACCCATCGTGGTGATGGTGGTGGTGGTGATGGTGGTGGTGGTGCTGCGGCCCAATGAACTGTCGACAGTTAAATAACTCATTCCCAATAGTTTCCCCGAGGAAGTCGCCTGTGTGAGTTATACAAGAATCTTGAGAGCCTTGTGAAATGTGAGCAGTGCTCATCTCCCCTGCCATGTCGTGCTCTGCATCCTCAGCGTGGGAACAAGCGTCGAGCATGCGGATGCGATTGTCCACCGGCGGCACCGCGTCCGCGTTGAACACGTGCTCCTTGCCCGCCCCGTTACTGGCGCCGCTCCTCTCCGACGCCCCCGGGGCATCTCCCAGGCAAATGCCCGTCTGTGATTCCAGTTTTCTGCCCCGTAGATCTGTGCTCCTACTGCTTTTCTGGGGATTGTGACTCCTGTCTTCTTCCTCTTCATCCTCCTCCTCTTTGAGAGCCTCGATATCCGCGATGTCTTCCGACTGCACCTCGCTGCCGGGGCTGCCAGCGGACTGGCTGGCGTGGCTGGAGTTGGCCTCGTTGCTGGATCCATCACTGTGGCCACTGCTGCTCCCAGGCCCACTGCTGCCATCCTCACCACTGTTGGCTGTCTCATCAGAGCTTCCTTGCATGGATTCCTGAAATTATTTTGGGATTTTTAAAGTTTGGTGGAAAAATAAAGCACTACTGGAAATACATAATTAATATCATCATCATCATCCAAACATCATTCTTCCTTTAAGAGGAAATGTGTCACATCCAGAAGTTTCCATCCATTCTTTCTCAATTTGGTTGCTGATGACAATGCTCCAAGCAAGATTTAGATTTAATAATTGATTTTTTGCATTACCTTGTTGCTAACAGGGTGTATGTGCAGACCTTGC
Organism: Cnemophilus loriae; assembly: GCA_013397755.1. NCBI lineage: Eukaryota > Metazoa > Chordata > Aves > Passeriformes > Corvidae > Cnemophilus > Cnemophilus loriae. The sequence goes on from VZTF01004039.1 coordinate 1,538,979, forward strand.
ATGGGCACAGAGCCCCAGTGTGACACAAAAACGTCTTGCTGTCCCTTACTAAGAGATTAACCTAACTGAAACACAATTTAAATGCAGGCATACATTCGTCAGAGGTGGTTTTGAAACAAACAGAGATAAAAAAATCGTTTTCATAGCTAATAACAGGCAACTCAGTACCAAAATTCCCAGAGTCAGACTCGCACTCTTACCTCTGTGTCCGAAAGTCGCTGCTGGACGTGTTTTGTTCTGTTAATCAGCTGTTCCTCCATTTCAATGTCACTGCCTCCACTCTGATGGGTGTCACTGTTGTCACTACTTTGAGGGCTTGCTGCTGGTGACCCTAATTCAAAACCACATTTCCCAGTTACTCTGTGACAGGTAATTACTGGAATGTAACAGCACTGCATAAATGTGTCTCAAATATTGAGCATTCTTCCAGCAAACAGGGATATATAACTCAATCTGTATACCTAAACACTAAAAATTTGAACGCTGAACAACAGAACACTGAGCATTTTACTACAAAGTTTGTATTTTGATGTCTCTTCTTGCCACAGTTATACAAATTTCCTAGATTCTACTCAAAATATCATTTCATTTGATTTCTCCTAATAACGGAATTTCCAATTTACTCCAATTCTGTTCAAATTCAAAAGCAGTGTAGTATCAAATGAGCCAGATTGTGGTGTACAACTAAAACTATACTTACAAGGGGAAGGGGCTGCTCTTCTGAGCTCCTCTTCTTCTGAAGGAAAAAAGCAGGATGGAAAAAATAAGTGACTAAAAATCGTTTTGACAGCATAGAGTTGTCCATGATTCATAAAAACCAGCAGTAGGAAGAGAAAGGGAAACTACAGTAAAATGGCTTAGCAGCACCTTTAGTAATGACTGTGGGGAAAGACACAGTCAAGTAAAAAACAAAATAACCGAATCAGGAACAGCATGTAATACCAAAAATAAGGCAAAAAGCAGGTAAGCTTTTTCAAGATTTCATGTAGCTATTAAGTTACAGATGTGCAGTAGAACAGGAATAGTTAACTGATGAGCTATGGATCATCTTCTGAATTAGAAAGAAAAAAGAAAAATACACACTACTTCAGCTATACAAACAGGATGGATCTGAAGCACAAAGCTTTCCAAATGCACTCGCAGACTTTTAATGCTTTCATCTACAGCCTCAAGTTCTGCTGTCAAGCTGCCAGCATGATACTTTTAAAAAATACTTAAAGGAGAAAGTTCTATACCCGCTTTTTGTCCAAACTCAACATGGAGACTACGAAAATCCCAAATTTAACTCCCAGATCTATTGGAAAAGCACACACCTTTTTTGTTTCCCATGGGCAGGTTGGTACTCAGTAAAGATGCAAAGGAGCTTTGCTTTGACAGCTGAGCCTTAGCTGCCAGTGCATTATTCCACAGGGCTTTGATCAGCATGGATGCCAAATACAAGGTCTGGAAAGAAAACCAGGGAAAAGTCCCATTAAGCAGCAGGTTTTGGATATAAACATGCACTGTTCATCTTTCTTTATGCCAATAATGAAGCTCACCTAAATAAACTCATCAAAATAAACAAATCAACTAAGTAATGTTGTGTAAAACACATTCTAACTTCAGACAGGAAGTTAAAATCTTCCATTAGTGGTTATGAGGTCTTTGAAAATCTCTAAAGATTAGACTTCAAAAGCCAGGAAAGGTGTCATTGGAGAAACATGACAACTTTACTCATACCCCCCTTCTGCATTAGTGAATACTCCTTTAGGAAGACAAATCCATAATGGTTGTTTAACACTCTCATTTAATTGCTTTTCTCATGCCAGTGGTTTTGTTGGCCTTGTCTTTACCTGTTCAGTGTGAGCACTGGGATGAAGAGTTGAGACAAGGTTAAGAAGGTGTCGAAGTGGGACAGGGTCCAAGTTTTTGATCAAAGAAGGAAACAAGTCGTGTATGTAACGACTGCAATGCTTCAGCTACAAGGTACAAACAGAGAAGGTAACAGGAGCAGCACAGGAAACAAACAAATCAAATATTGCAGCAAATCAACATATTTGTACAAATTCTCAGGAAGCAGTTGTCGAATAATTTCAAACTCCAGCAGATTTGCATTTTTGACTAAAGTAATTTAGACACTGGAAAGCCTGCAAATGTACAAATCAAATGTAACAGTTCCTTCCTAAGTTCTCATTCTGAGAGACGAGGTGGAAAGAAGAACTGGAAATTTGTTTTGCATTTGAACTTAAATATAACTTCTAAAATATTAGTTTATATGTTAAATCTTGAGGAAAGAAGTATTTGCAATGATTGCCTTATTAGCAGTGGTAAATACAAATAAAGACTACTCAGGAAGAGATTGTGTGAACTCTGTGAGGATTATAAAGAATTCTTTTGTCTTTCCAGTGATGGATGTCAAAAAATATGACAATGTGTTCAGCTAACTACTCTATTTCCACATGAAAGTGACAGTGCTCCTGGATGATTCCTCTTTGGTTAAATGCTGCTTTTCACAGTCACTTACAAGAGTTTCACTACGTTTGTAAGGCTGTTGTTATTCGAAAAAGAAAATAATGGTTACAGGAAACTTCTAGAAAAAAATTCTCACGTTGGTTACCACACATGCACCTCAAAAGGGTTTTCTTCATTCTTTATTTTATTTTGCCTTCCAGGCATTAAAATATCTATGTCAGCAATTTACACTGTACAGGCCAACTGTCACAGGATTCGCAGTGGAATGAAATCATGTGGGTTCTGTACCAGGATGCATTTAAGCATCTTGAGATAACTTCAGTTTAGGGAAGATGAATTTTTGTCTAAAGGCTCATTGAAAAAGTGGAAAATACACTTTAAGGCCTTCTATTATTTTAGTCTAAAAGTGTCAACCCTCTAAACGAGATCAGAGGTTTGACAGGAAGTAATCAGGACATACTTAATTCTGATATCAAACATGTTTTGAAAATACCACTATGTCAAAATGGACACTTCAACTGTAAAAGGATTATCAAAATTAAGTAATTATATTATTCTTAAAGCAGTATAAAATATATTTTAAAAAATCCAGAGGTCTAACAGCGCGTGAGAAACTGTGTGGAAACAAGTGAAAATATTGTTTTTAAAATGTAGTGTGAAATGAGTAATTATTTATTACTCTGATACAGAAAAATGTTGGAGCAAGTGCTGTTCCAACGAGCATTTATTAACATTCCAGCTGCATGTTTTAATGACAATGGACCGCACTGGTTTCAGAACTATTTGATTGAAATAAATGACAAAGAAATACTGAACACATAAAAAACCCCCTTTAAATTCTAACCTGTTGTAACAGTGTGTTCCCTAGGCCTGCTCATGACTATTGTATTCAAATCCCCTAAATAAAAAAGGTCACAACCTAAAATAACAAGCACATCGACCCATTAAAAGCAGCACACAAATAAATTTTTCTGAAGGCAAGAAGCCTATCAGAGTTTCCAGCTTTAGCAAGCAAAAAATAAAATTTCAGTGCCTTCTATAGATTTTAACACCAGCAGAGGAGCACAGCTGTAAACTTCACTGCCACAACTTTCATCTGATTGTTCCCTCCAGGAGCACCAGAAATGGAAGCTACAATACACAGGAGCAAGACAATTTAGCACAATAGTAAAAATATTGCAACTACCCTACAACCTTCATCCCCATTCTTGGTGAAAACACCCTGTCCTTGCTATATGACTTCATTTTTTTCCTTGTATAAAAGTAGCCAAGGTGATTTTTTTTACATCTAATAAATAACCCAGTAACTGTGGCAGTTACCTAACTTGACATTTTGGTCAGCAAAACACTTAGCCAGCCAAGAAAAAGCAAAAAACTCAGCTTTCAGAACGTGAAACAAAATCAACTTATTTTCTGTTTTGTTTTTCTTTTATCACTCCTGCAATTATAAAAATTCAATATATACCTGTGCTGCAGCCCAAATACAGTCTATATGTTGAGTGCTAAGTCTCCCTTCAGCTGCAAGAAAATTCAGAATCACTTGGCACTGTTTGATGATCTGCAAAGTGAGAACATAGTGAGGAAAGATTTACTAGAACAACAAGTTAATGCTCCACGTTTATACCAAATTAATAATAATTGAATACAAACCTCAATATGTAAATTTGGTCCAAAAATGTGCTCAACTACATTGTTGCTGATAAGCCAGTCTGCAAGTTCTTTTGCAATTGACCTGGAGATGAAAAAAGAGTGGAAATGTAAAATGATCTGCCTGTAATGTTTACTCTGTGCTCTTCTCCAGCACATCCTGCAAGTTGATATCTGCAGCTGTAGTGAGGGCACAAAAACCTTCTGAACACAAACCACAGTCAATGTTCATTTTTCCAAGTGGGAAGCAAATGATTTCCAGATTTCTTTTCTTTCGCTGGAAGACTAATGCCAAATATCAGTATTTCCCCTCTGAATTGTTAGCAAACATAACCAATAATTCTACTAATTTTATTAGTTAATGCTCAACAGGCCACATGCAAACAACTCCAAAGACCTCACAGGTAAGATTTTGACACTGCTATTTAATCCAAGTTTATGATGAAATTCCAGAAGTACTGAAATGTAGCTAAAGGTGGGAGTGACAGAAATTACTAAGAAAGCCACGTATATATTTTTAGATTCTCTTACACAAATAGCAACTCTCCCAAACTGTGTTTGCCACGGTCATACTTACACACACGCAGCACACAGATACTTCCAAATTCTCATTCTGCTCATCCATAACAACAGGGAACTTTACCCACTGCCATTCCATAAGCAAGCATTCAAACTGACCAGGACAAGCAGAGTTTTCCAAAACAAAAGCTGAACTTCCAGAAAGCACTGCCCTGTCTGGAAAGCGGTGCATAAGCTCCTTTTTATTCCTTCTCTTCAAGGAAATGTTTGTTTACCCCGATTTTGGCAGCAGAAGCAATTACAGGACATCAGAGTATTTAAGGCGCAGCCTTTGGTTTAAATGGCCGTGGAATAACAGTGCTCTGTTTCAGGGAGGAGAGGATGGAGGGAGGGGGTGGCTTAGAGGATTGAGGAACACTTATTTCTAGCACTTCTCTCGGTGTCACATTTATGGTCACCGTTAAAATCCAGGATTGCCAATCTTTCTCATCCTTAAGAAGGAAACAAAATTCTCTAGGTAAAAAGAGAATCCAAACAGGATTCACTATCCCGGGGCACGCTGCCAGCGCTTCAATTGTTTTGAACTGCCTGATCCTCGTGGTTGAACTCAAGGAGCAAAGTTCTGTTACTCCACATCATTTCTAGACTGTTCTCTTCTAATTCCAAGACATGTGGAATCAAATATTCTCACATTGTTCTAAGATAACGTCCCATAACATTTAACTAATAACTGCTTTGCAAGGTACAAAAGTTTGCCAACAGTTATCATTTATGGCTTATCAATAAATCAGTCTCACACTGTAAAGTCAGTTTGACAGGGGATCTGCTCAAAGAGGGATTGAAAAGATAAGCTACATCTGTTCCACGAATCCAAGACGTCCTTAACTTCCTACAGCCTCATTTCAAAACCAAACCAAAACCCAGCGATCCCCAATACCCAAAAAATGCCCACCCAAACCAAACTCTGGCACATGCACGTTTCTGACTCAGCCAGGGCTTGGATTTCTATCTAGCAAAGTCTGAAGAAAGACCTTTCCTTTCTTCTTGGATCTGAATTTTTCAAGCTGTTAGCTTTCAGAAGGAATCCCAGATAAACAAACACTGCTAGGCTCACCGGCAATGTCAGTATGAAAGGACACATTCCTCATGGGGTCTCTTTATCCAAACCCTCCTGCTCACGGCACAATATCCATTAGGCTTTGCATCCAGTCATACGTTGTATTTTAACCACTCCAAAGGAAAGAACAAAAGCTCTCCTCTAGAGTCGGTTCCTTCACATTTCATTAAATTACCATGGCAGTTCTGTCTCTAATTCACACCACGGTTCTCTGAAAAACCACAGATAATTCTTTTGAAGGAATGCCTGTTTTAATGGATGTATTCTCAGCAGTAACAAACTCTTTATCCTTCTGGTGAGCTCAACTGTGGTAAAACAGCATCTCAGATTTCTGAAGGTAAATGCGTATTTGATATGGATTTGTTGAGGATGACCAAAAACAAGAGGACCCTTGTGCAAGGCAGAATGAAGCCCTTGTGCTTCCCAGAGAGAACTGTTCCTTCCAGAAAAGTTGGCTGAGGGCACAGCAATCACTACTTTTTCAAATGATCAAGTTATTACTCCCACAAAGTATTTTGTTCTCTGATTTACTAAGGAACATATTTACAGTATCGGCTACAAGGATTCACCAAAAAAGCTAATTTCAGTGTAAATGAAGGATGTCTGACTTCTTTCCTGAACACTTCCATTTCAGCAAAGGTTTTCCTGAAAAAATTTACTCTTTTGTATTAAAGGAAATGGTGAGAGTGAAAACCATGTATTATGATCAAAGCATAGACGTGCTTTTCCCTCTCACATGAAAGGAGCGGCACAAGGAATGGTTTTACAAATTAGATATCCAAATCAGACAGACCTTAGGAGTAAGAAAATTCACCTTGGGAGTAACATGTATTAGCTGTTTTTCACAGATTTAATAATTGGATAGCAAGAGGAAAAGTCATTTAAAGAACTTGATACTCTCGATGGCTCTGGGTTGTGGCTGAGGGAGGAGAAGAGAATAAAAAGGCAAAGGTGGCAGCTACTCTGCTCTAATTGTCTCTAAATCTCTCTCACACTGGAAATGTACACAACACTTAATCCATTTCTCCCTAGAATTTTTAATGTGAGTTCACTGATAATTCATGTCTGTCAAAAATAACTGGTTTACTTCCAAGAAATGAAATTCAAGCACTTTGACACGAGTTTCCCCAAGCATTCCATGAGACTGCAAGGAAGAGAGTGGGAGCTGTGCAGCTGGTGATACAACCTGATGTTTGGAACTGCACTTACAAAGCAGGGGAGCAGAGCCTGAATTTTGTTTGTTCTTATCCTCCAGTTTATGCATTTTCCTGGTGGGTCAAAGAACACCTTGCTATGAAAGGACTGGGTTAAAGTCTTGGAAACATTTTAATCTAAGGCTGTGGTGCAATACTTGGGTACCCGCATGATGACCCAAATCCAGGAACAAATCCCACAGCAAAGTAACCCCCCTCAAAGAAAACCTCATTTATTCAACCAGTCGATTCCCCACGAAGCTACAAAAACACATCAGCTCAGAGCTGGGTGAAATACAACAGAGACTCCTCAACATCACTGAAAACCAGGATATAAAAGCTCCAATGAAAAAATGCAGCTCTGTAACTGGCAGCTTGCAAGAGAAGAACACTAACACCTCTTGACAACACCACTGAAATAGGATCTACAACACAACAACAGATGTGAAACCCTGATCTCAACTATTTAGGATCAGAAATGCAAAGAGGATACAGAAGGCACCTTCCCAACACACATTCAAGCACATGTTTTTGTTTCTGAGCACAAATTTTCCTCTTTGATGCTCTGCAGGCTCCGAAACCACCACTCTGACATCATCTGGAATATTTGTTTAACTACTGTGTGGGCCACAAGAAAGAAACATTTAGTGAGCTGAGTGAAAAAATTCACTTTTTTTTTCTGAGAAAATCTGAAAAGATCCCTGAAATGGAGTAGAGAGAGAGGAGAAGTGTTTAAATTATGCTGTCAGTAAGCTTAGACAAAAATTGAGAAAGCAAAAGTTAACACAAGGTAAGAAACTGCAGTGAAGTGAAAAAGCAACACAGAAGTTGCAGCTGAGTATCTCAATAAATAAGGAAAGAGAGGGAAAGAAAGGAGAAGAAATAACCAGAAGCTCTTTCTGTTCACAGGTGAAAGGAATTTTGGACACCAGAAATTGCTCTGTAGGAGGCTTTTTAAGCAAGGGTAATCAAGGTTTTTAAATGAGTCAGGAAGTTGTCTCAGTGTCAACCTGGAACCTGAAACCCGAATACTTCAGTGCCTGCCAAGCGAAGAGCAAAACAAAATCTCTCTTTACACATGTTATTTCCAGAAGCTGCCAGTGCCCTCACTAAAGAAAAAAACAATAATGCTTTTTCCTCTTGTGGTCCAAATAACACCCCAAAAAAGTATCTTTCACTTCCTGAAAAGCATCATCATTTTTCACTAAGTGACATCAGCGAAACAGTTGCAGGAATCACTTATTCAAAGACTTGGAGACTCTTCTGCTCAGTCTCATTATTTTTAGCTTCAGTAGATTTCACACTCCTCAGTACCTCAGATTGCAAAGAATTTGATTCTATCTTTAGAGCCAGGAACAGCTAAATTAAAAGTCCATCTCTGAGGGGTATGATGAAGTTGAGGGGCTGAGACATTGCCCACATCTGGACCACGCTCGTCCTGGGTCACCAAAAAGCCTCAACCTTTAAGAAGACAGGGAAATGAAATCTCAAAGACACACAAATACCTACAGCTATGAAACAGATCCCTCTGTCTCAGCTCTCTGCTGCTTCCAAGTGCAATCTGTGAAATCCAGTGTTTTCCTAGACAGAAGATGCTTTAGCTTGTCTTACCATGGAAAAACTGCAGTGCTGAGGATAAAGGTGGGAAGCTACCACTGCAAATATTTGCTAAAAAATCCTGATATTAATTCTGAACAAGGAAGAGCCAGAACTAACTGAAAGCTGGTTTTTGTTTAAAGGTACCTCCCGCAAACCCACCTTATCAAGATACAGAAGGAGAAATCCCAAAGGTTGACAGTTCCAAACGCATCTGGAAAAGTCAAAACATACAATGGGGATGACCAGACATAATGCAGAACATCTTCTTTTGGCAAATCTGCAGAGGCTACAAAGGTACAAAATAAAACTTCAGACTTCCTTTCTCTGCTAAGGAAAGAACACAGGAATGAAAAGCTTTCCTTTTGCTGCTCATTCACTCACTGCCAACTCCCTAAGTGCCCTTTCATCCAAAAATTTCTCATGAGCAGAGTCTGTAATGAGAGGGAAGCTTTGTACTGAACAAACTGGAGAAGTGAGACGTTTCCCCCAACCTTCTGCTCCAGCCCTTTCTGATTATTTGGCTGGAAGACATCAGTGATTCCAAAAGATATCTGAGGATGAGCAGCAATACTTAATACTGATTTGCAACCAACCTGTCAGGTAAAACACCAGAACAACTGGAATTCCCATTTTTTTAAAAAATCACATACTACAAAAGTGGAAAAGAAGGTTTTCTGTTCATGCTGCATTCTTTTCAAATGACAGCCTGTTTACAGATGCCCCTGCCAAGAAAGTAATATCCCAAAGGAGAATTTGACAATTTCCTTCAGCTTTAAAATAACTCTGATGCTCTTGCAGAGTACATCTGCTCCTCTGCAGGGAAATTTAACCACTCTTCTCTTTTTCCATGTTCATAACTTTTCTTTTTTACATTTGACGCAGAAAATCAAACAGCTTTGTAGTAGGTTTAACTGGCACGATCACTTGTTAATGTTACTATGACCTAAAAACGACCTCTGTTTCAGATTTTCAGTATGAGGGAAGGAGAAGAACCGGATAAATCTGAGTTTTATCAGTCCCAGTGTAAACAACACACCATGAGCTGGGAGTACAGTGTAGGAAAAACCCCAGCTGACCTCACATTCCCAACATGTTCCTTCCTGGAATGTTTACTATTTATTTCTTATTCCCGAGGTATTTCCACATCTTCACGGAAGCAAAAGTCCTCAAGATTCTGGTTCTTTATGTTTAAAATACCAACACGTTCTCAGATATTCCTCTTCAAATATCTAAGGTGCTTTTTACATGAAATCTACAAAATCGTGGTCATGACTGCAGCCAGATTTCAAGAAGTGTTCAAATGAAACTATTTGTAATAAAAGTATCCAGACAAAAGCAAGACACTGCTGTTGTGAGAGACTTCTCATTAATAAAGGACTGGAGAATGTGTGTCCGTGGCCTCCAACATAAACAGAGTACATCACCCCCCAAGAGAAACTTAAAAACTATATTATGAGTAATATTCTACCATTTACACACTTTGCCTGTTACTTCACAAGAACACTTATTTCAACTACCAAAATACGTATTTTTAACTTAAATTCTTCACAGTTCTACCATTCAGTTTAGAGTTACTACAGAAATGAATACATTTAGCTGGAATACAATCCCACAGGTGAATTTTCTTGAAGATACATGTGAGTCCCTTTAAAATTGTTCAACACACCTGAATTATACAAATAAGGGCTTTGAAGAAAAAAACCAACAACAGTATTGCCTCACAAACTGGGTGGAAAACTAACAAGGTTGGGAGCCAGAGATGGCAAGACAAGTCTTGGTTAAATAAATAATCCAGAGAAATGAGAAAATGGCAAAAATGATATAAATTGGATACGAATTAGCTGGTTCTTATTTATATATCACAACGGAAATAATTGTCCATTATAGATGTTTATTATTTCTACATTTCTCTAAAGCTTACCTTGACTACACTTTAATACAGCAAAAAAAATCCAGAAACATTTAGAAATATTTTATAGTTACAATTTAAAACCATTTATTAACCCCCTGATTAGAATACTTCTAAACAATGCCTCAGATTATCACTGCTCCCCCACTGTGGATAATCCATAGCAACAACAGAGAAGAACTGCAATCATATAAAACACTTGAAGTATTCAGAATAAGGTTCCTACTTACGTTTCTGTGTCTGAAACTAATGACTCATTATTACACACATCATTGAAGGTATGAAGTTGATTCTATAGTTAGAAAAAGGAAGAAAAAAAATTACAATTTTATCCGAATATTTGGTGAGGTAATTTTCTTGTATTTCCGAATAGTATTAGTGACATTAAACAAATTTTTATAGGACTTTATATGTTTTTAAGTAAGCTGTTTAGACAAAATTAGAGCATGAAAACCATATTTTTTACAGGAAATGAAGCTTTCAAACACATCTGTGCTGATAAATTTAAGACATTAGAGAGGAAAAAAAAAGCCTGTCAGAACTTTTAAATCTCTTTTCCACTTTTTCCCTCAGCATCAATGGCTCTGTATCCAATCCTTTACATGTATATAACATCTTTTAAAATATTTTAAATTATGTAATAGAACTCATTTGGCATCTTGCTTTCAAAAAAAAAATTAAAGGCACAGTCACTTGAATTTCTGAAGTTAAAATTAAACTCATTGCATAACTTTGTCAAAATATTTACTCCTTTCTTGAAACAAATCTAGTACATGCACTCTGTAACTCAGGTGAATTCACTAATCTTCTCAAGTCTTTACATACAGAGTTATTTGTGTCCAATCTCAACAATTTTTCAGGGGGAAGAAATGGTTTTGAAGAAACAAAATGGAAAATATGCATTGAAATTGGTGAGACACGAGAGCCTGACTACACAATTATTAATAGATTGGTTACTAATAGAGAATTTCAAACGAAACGTATTTAGGAGGGGAAAAAACATGTGACAAAAACTTCAGAAAAAGGCTGCTGTGCCCAGTAAGAGCTGGGTCAGATAAAGCAGTGGAAGCTCACTGACTCTGCTGAAGATTCATCCTCCAAATGAAAATATTTTGAAAGGGCTCAAAGAGTGACAGAGTCTTGAACTGTTCCTATCACCAATTTTAAATCCAGGCTCAGCACTGATCAACACTTCCCATACCAAATCCTTCTCCAAAGCAATTCTGACAAAGATGTTCTTTTCCATACTGGCATTTGCAAACAATTTTTACAATAACTTCAACTAAACTCTTAGAATTCTGACACACAGCAGTGCACAACAAAGCACACGTGGGACAGTGTGCTGTCCAACACCTTGCTCTCCCTCACCTCCTAACAGGTTTTTCACTTCAAGTTTTGTTTTCTTGCATGCCAGAGGGAATAAAATCCTTTTTCATTTGGTACCATCTACGAAACACGGTAAGAAACCAAAGGCATCTGTGCCCAGAAATCAATTGATGCAACACAAAAGTGTCAGTTATGAAGGACACAAAGGCAGAAAGGCTTCAGTGAAGAAAGCTGAGCACTAAAAAGCATCTCCCTGGGCTCATCTCCAGACCCAGGCACCAAAGGACAGGAAAATAAAGTCCTGTTTGTGGGGGAATAGTAGAGAGAGAAGGTATTTTGGAGCTGAACCACCTCAACAGGTGACTGAGCTGAGAGTTTTGAGCCTGTTTTGCCTTTTCTCCTAATCCTTATCTCACAGAGGAAAGCAAGTGAATAATTCTAGTGAGTGCACTGATGCTAGGCCAGAGCTCAACGCACCACACTGAGCCATGAAATGGAAGAGAAACAAGGTAACAACAAAAATAAAACTTTCTATAATTTGAATGAGAAAGAAGAATAAATTGTCTCAGTGCTCCAGAGCAGTTTTAAAGACTATTCACATAAGAGACAGACTCAGTAACTTATTAGCATACAATAGCATACAATTAGCACACAATATTCCATTTTTACAAGCTGAAAACTTATTGGCTTTAGTCTAAAAATACTGTAAAATTTTTCTTCTAGTAATACATGTCTGTTATTTAAAAACTCTCATTTTTACAGTGATATTTATCAATCACAACAGGTGAAAACATACAACTACTCAACACAAGTTCACATTCCCTTAAATGAGCTAAATGCCTGAAAAAATAAAGCAGCTGAAGTATTCTTATTTTCAGACTTTGTTTTGGCAAGGATACACAAAAAGACATCCACTGGTAGTTGAACAAGCAGCATTGTATAAAACCGAAGGAAAGGACTTCTAGGAACTGAAATCTAATCTAATTGAAATTATGCAAAAGTGGAAATAGATTTTAAGATCAATTATACTGGATGTAGTTCACAGCCTTTTTTTACAACCTAGTAAGTCACCTGTATGTAAATAAATACTTATTTTGGTTAAAAGCCAGCAATAATCTAATTAAAAGTACTTACAAGTCCCTTTAAATTGCCATTTATTAAATTATAAGTACTTCTATCTACAACTATAGCAAGAAGCAAAATCAAGTTTAAGAAAACTTGTTCTCGGTGACATCACATCATCAGTTAGAACAGAGAAGGCCAAACATGTTTAGAAAACACAAAACTGAGCAGGCTCAGATGGATAAAAATCTTCACTTTTGCTCTCCTGTGGGACTGTTTCTCTACGGCCGTAAGCAGCAATGACAAATCAAGAATGCCCAATGTATCCTGGTGCAACGTGGAGCATTTCCACGGGAAAGGGAAAGATGGGGATTCTTTTGGTTTTAATTGTTTTCTATTTGATGCTGTATATATGTACCTGTTCAATTCAGCCTTCTGCTAATTAATGCAGAAATGCTCTCTCTCGAGCTGTACTACCAAACAGAAAGCGAGGTTTGTGCAACAGAAAGCAGCAGCTAATTGCAGCACAGTCAAGATGCTGCAAAGGTAAAAATGCAAACAGATTGAAAGCCTTTCTCAACAACAAACAGTGCCGTGGCAAGGGGCTCCATTTCAACACAGCTGTCACAAAACACGGCTCCAAGGGTGTTGTTTAGCACGTGAATTGTTCAGGTAATGTGATCCACTTCCATATGGTGTAGAACACAGCCACCACTTGGACTCAGCCCTCAGCAAACCCTACACTCACCATCACATCTATAATCTCCTAACGCTGCACGTAAGAGGATCCTGCTGCTTTCACACATTGAAAAGAGCCCCCCAAATCAGCCTGTAAATCATCAAATGCAACAAGAAACATTTTTTGCGAAACGTAATTGGTATTTTTAAAAAGTTCTTACTGTTATTTGGCTCAGCCCAGCCAATCTCATTGTCAGAGTTGGAGACATGAAGTATTTGAATGCAAGATCAAGACTTTCTTTATCAAAACACAAGGCTGTATCCAAGGGTTCTTTCACTGTGCTCCACATTAAATCTGCCATGTTCCGGGCCGCGCTCTGCCGCAACTCCTGGTCTGACAGTTTACATAAATACCTGGAAGAATTTACAAATGGAAGAAAAACAAAAAGGGTATGATTCAAACTAGAATATTCCTGGAGCACCACCTTGATTAGAGCCAAGATGTATTTCTAATAGCTCTGAGAGTACTCAGACTTAAAATACCACTGTTAAAAGTTGGCAACAATCAAAGAAAAACACCGAGGAAAACCAGAAATATGTGTCATATTTTTAAAAGTAAATAAATTGCTAAAGAATTTTAAACAGGTTAAGTCCTTTCTCTTGCAGCCATCTAATCCTGCACAATGAGTTGCAATACAAATATTCTCTGCAAATGGAAGGCATAAGAAATAATTACTTATAAAAACTAATTTACAGGACCTGGTGGAACCTCAGTCTTACCTAAGCAGCTCCAAGACCAATGTACAGAAAATCTGTACATTGAAATGCCTGTAAAGTTCACATACAAAACAGCAACACAACTGAGAATTTCTTCTAACTGAATGTGTAAGAGAAAAATGTTAAGAAACAACTTTCCTGAGCTTATTTTGATGCCATTAAAGATGGCACAGTGAAAGGTACATGCATACAAAGTTAGCATAATTAATTTTTTCTGCTGTACTTCAGCGTTTTGAAGTTTCAGCTACATCCAAACTAGATTTAACTACACAGAAACGCGTTAAAAATCCATTTGTTTGACAGCCTAAGCCTGGATCTGTCCTTGGAGACCGGCCAAATAGATGCATGAATCTTTTAAAAAACACACGAGATATTAAACTACACTTAACCAGATTTATGCACCATTCCTTTGCATTTACATCATATAAACATCAGTAAATTTTTTTTCAAAAGCAAAACTACAGGCCCTGATTCTTATTTAGATGATGGTTCTTTTTCACAGCTCTTGTGTAGAGGCCTTAAAATAAACACACTTAAATGATACTTAACACTGTCAAACAGAGAAAAGAGACTTCAGTGCAAATAATCCCAGAGACTGGAGATGTATGACAGGAATCACGGATCAGTAACAGGAGGACAAAAGAAGGACCATTCCAGGCCAAGGCAATCGCATCCTTCCCTGTTCTTAGTTGTGGAATTTGTCTTCTCATGTGGAGCACTGGAAATGAAATCCTGGCAAGAAAATGCTGCTTCTGTGCTATGAGTTCTGAACAGAAGCAAAGCAGGGATGGAAAGGCAACGTTCATTTAAAAAGTCTGGCAGCGAAGCAGACCCAGTGACCTGCCTTTAACCTGCAGACAGGTGAGAGCAGTTACACTCTGAGGGAAAATGTCCTGGTTTGTGTTACCAAACATAATTATTTGTGATTAGCAAACAAGGTGATTTGTCATCAGCAAACAGGGATGACAGCGCTTGTGTTCTAGCCACCATCCGTGCATGTTCTGCCCTAGTGACCAAGGGACATCCCGCATCTCTGTCCAGCTGTGCCAACAGCAAGTTCAGTAGTGAGGATGTATTTTATGGGAGAGGCAGTGAATGAAAGAACCGAGGCCATAATTAAGCTCCCACACACAATCACAAAAAAGCAGGTACAGATCTGTGGGATTTCAGAGTTGCCATCCCTGAAAGTGCTCAAAAAAAAGGGCAGAAGTGGCACCTGGGGACACGGTTTAGTGGTGAACATGTCAGTGCTGGGTTAAAGGCTGGGCTCAGTCTCAGGGGTGTTTTCCAGCCTTAATGATTCTATGACTCTCAGCAGTATCAGACCAATTTTCATCTCCCCATTTTTACATGCAAACCAGCCCTGGTTCCCAGAGCTTTTCCATGTCCATAATTCACATTGAGTCAGACTCAATAGTTTGGTGAAGCATTTCTGAAAATCTCAGACATGTCCAAACACATCACATGAACTCTCTCATTTTACAAAGGACAGATCAGTGTTCACATGCACTGAGCAGGGGGACGGACACACCTACATATACAAAGCAACGGTGCTTTGGTGGCTTCACTCAATTTCTGCAACAGGACTTGCACCTGAAATCTTCCTCACACTACAAAGTTTGGTGAAGTAACTGCACTAATCTAGTTTATAAAACAGAACATTTCTTATTTTAATGCAACATTATCAGTCTAAACCTACTTCCATTTACGCAATTCCCATTACATTCACATTTTTAACCTGAATCAGCCTTGTGTCACATTTTCTGTATTGTAGGATCGAGAGCGTGCTTTAAAAAAAACTGCACTATATAATAATTGAAACTGTGGTGTACGTGCACTTTCATAGCTAAAGAAATACTTTAAAGGTATCTTCTGTTGTGCCCTAAATAAATTTAGAGGGAACAGAGCACTTGTTACCACCAAGCCCAGGTTTTTAACACAACAAGGTTGTTCCAACCTGAAAAGAAGCAGAAGATGGCAAACCTCTTTAGAAGTGTAACTGCAGCCAACACTAGAAAATTTATTGGTGCTACTACACTGGTCATAAATCAAACATGATCATATCTTTACTACAAAGATTAAAACCATAGAAACTTGCAGAGCAGGCCACACCTCCTTTTTTATTGTGGAAAGATGGAATGGCCTAAACCTGTCTGCATCAGTAACATTTTATGTTTTTTAGAGGTATAACATTATTATCAACAAAAAAGAGATCTTAACCTAGCACTGGCAATTAACTCACATCTTTCCCTACCCTGACTACCTGTAAATTTGCTGCATTGCCTCATGTAAGAACAGTGGAGCAAGGCAAAAGGTCTATTTAACCCAAAATAGCCACTCTAAAAGCAGATTAAAGATTTATCCCATGTATAAAAAAAATGGATGATCCTATCTACTACTGCGAATTCATTGATCTCTTTCTATTTATACTTTTGGCTTTCTCATTAACCTGTGCCAGTCAGTTTGACAATTATGCTTGAGTGAAAAACAAACTCCTTTCACTTCTTCAATCTGCAGCCTGACAATTGGGTGGCACGTTCTCCATTCCTTGTTTTTGAAAACCTGTGAATTACCATTTCCTACTTATTATCTTCATATCATTCATACATGATATGAGTTGCCCTGCCAAAAAGAAACCCCTCCTAGATTCTGTCTCTCTTCCTCTCAATGTAAATTTTTTATTGCTTTTGTCAGCCTTCCTACCAGTGAGGTAGTTCTGTGATTATCTGCAGGATGGAAGGATCAGAACTGTATAGACAGTATAGAAACGTGAATGTGTGACTGACTCATATAATGGCTTAATAATAGCTTCCATTCTGGCCTTCATGATTTTTTTAATTCCTACATTTTTATCTTTTTGAGTCTGATGAGCATTAAGTCTTAAAGGAAGAGATGAATGATATGCCAGGACCTGTGTAATCTACTTAATCCGGAGGTTTTGCCTAAATGAGACTTTCAGAATGAAATGCACCTTTTTTATACATCTGCAGAAAGAATACTCCACAAGTTACAGGACCTGTCCTGCCAGCCTGGACAATAATCAATTTAATTTTTTTAAATATCAGTTTTAACCTACTTAAATTATTTCACTTTGCTGTATTTGGGGATAGAGAGAGTTCAGTTAAACACACAGTTCCATGCTAATGCAATGCTTACAATCACATCTTATGCTTCAGGACTTCAGCTACTCAGCTGTGAAATCATCTTTTTTTCCTTTAATCTGACTCCTTTGGACCACAGCTGCAGAAGGGCATCCAGCAGAATGAGTCAGTGCTCCTGAAGTGTCTGGTTATTGTCTTCTGACCTATCTACTCTTTTTACTTTACATTTTCATATTTTTTGGAGGAGGCAAGTATTCTTTTTGTGATTAAAACCTTCAAAGCTCACTACAAGAGGTTTTCATGACGTGGCAGCAAGGAGTGGTCTTAGGTACTCCCATAAACTCCATCTTAAGATGAATATTTTTTTAACAGGAGAGTAATTTGAATTCTTTCAGCTGGATTTTCTATGGGAAGCATCATGGATCAGGAATTGTTTGCACTTTCTCTGCATATACCAGTGCTGTGCGTGCCCTGTGCCACTGCCACTTGGAATTTCCTCTCGATGTGCTCCAGCACAGATGATTCTGCTTCTGCCTAACTGGGACAGAGACAGGAATCCTTCGCAAAAAATGTCTCCAGATCCATCTTCAAGCAGGAGACAGGGAGAAGGGGATGGGAGCAGGAAGGGGTGGAACAAAATAGGCTCCTGGCCACTGCTACTGCTGCACTTTCTACAGGACAGAACTGTTCATGGCGCTTTCAATCAACAGTCTCACCACTGAGCTACGTTCTGTGGACAACAACACTGTCCTCAATCAAAACACCACTGCTGAGAGCTCCTGCACCCTTGAGACATTCAGGATTTGGAACCCTGTAGAGCATCTCTCATCTCTCATCTTGAGGCCGAAGACAGATGGAACCAAAACACCTTTGTTCATAGAGAGAAATCATCAACTCACCCTCATTTATATCTGCAGTAAGTCAGGACTTATTTTCTTGAGTCACTTTTTTAAGTCTCTTTTAATGAGAATTTTGCAATTTTAAATGCAGAATTCTAAGGTATTAGGATCAGTGAGAGCTTCCTCCTGAAGAGGAAATTGCTTCCTTACTGAAAGATGTAAATTTTAATTCATATAATTTTTAATTTAATCCTTTATTTCTTGTCTAAACTGCTTAAAAACAGGCCCTTCAAAGGCAAGATGTGAATGCCTGTGCTCCACTGGCCAGGCAGAAAATAACATTTATTCATCTTTTCTAGTAGCAGCAATAAGGACAGGATTGCGTCCACGACCTCTGGAAATTCCAGCAGTGGTCTCCTCTCTACAAATACACACTTTGCTGTTCATCCACTCCTTGCAGAAATAACCATAACACAAAGGGTAACCTCAGCTGATCAAGGATGCTGCTGAGATGCCAGTCAGGTGATCTCTCTTGCTGGTCAGCCCTGTAAAATGCAGTTCCTGCAAGGAATCTCCAAGAGCAGCAGCTGCAACTAAATCAGAGTCCCAGGAGCTCGTTCTAGACTAAAACCCTCTCCAAATCCTCGTAGTTTGCAGGGCAGCAGAAGCTCTGCAGGATGTGTTTCAAATGTGCTGTGCTGCTGTGCCCAGGATTGTGTCCCCTTTTTTTTTGCCTTTTTCCTGAAGTAAAAGCAGATGGAGACCCAGAGACCCAAGCTGCTAAGCCAAGATCTGTAAGTTTGACAACCACGTGGGGTGAGCTGCATATCCATCAAGAAAGTCATCTTTCCCTGAAGGCATCTGTGTTCACTTCTGTCCCACAGAAAGGTACAGCACTAGAGGTTATTTTTGCTGTATGGCCTCCAAGCTTCAGTCCCATTCCATAAGCGACTCTTCACTAAAAAAGCTCTGGATTTCATAACATTGAGAAACCTCAGATCCCATCAGGATTCAGCTGTGAAAAATAAAAACTGGGAGAACGTCCCCCTCCTGCTCTAAACTGGGTTTTCCATAGATGTATCCTGTGTCAATGCTACCTTTCTGATTGATGTGAACCTATTGTAAAGTCTACAAACAGACACCAAGGGCATTATTTCTGGCAAGAAGCTGCTGACAAATCACATTTCAAATCAAATATTCTAATGGGTAAAGAGCAAGACACGAGAACCCAAAAAAACCAAGTCTTCTATAAATTCCAGTGACCCCAACTGCACCTATGGTTATAAAATAGAAAATGTTTTAAGCATTGCAGAATGACAAGCAAGGATTAACAGCAGGAACTACAGTATGTGTTTTTCTGTCTCACTCAAGCAATCCCTTATTATCAGCCTAACTCTAATTGCTGATGCCTCGATGCTCTTTTTCATTTCCATACATTGCAAGAAGACAGAGAAGGCTCATGACCAAATTCCCAGGCACACCAACAACCATTAATGGAATATGTACGGAGACAAGCACTTGAAAATCCTCTGCCTGCCCTCTCTTGACTGCCTCATGATTAATAATTACCTTTGTAAGATTTCAAAGATAGCACACCAGCATTAAAGGAGTGCACATGGCTGGACTGTAACTCAAGAGCAATGTGTTAATAAAAGATCAAAATACTCTTCTCTCTGCTGGTATCATCTGGTATCATTTTAGTAGAAACCATAGTACAGCAAAGTAGATCGACAGCCAAGGCAGTACTGAAATTTTTACAGTCAAAATAAAACCAGACCATTTTAAAACATGAAACAATTCCCAGTCTCACTGTTCTGGGAACCTGTTTGTTGCCGATGTAATTATTTTTGTTGAGTGTTATTTTATACTGGTATAGTTAAGACAGAATAATGTGTAAAGGCCCATTTTTTGCTATGAGCAGTATAAGCACATTTCTAATATTACAGTTAGAGAAAATCCAGAGCCTTAGAGGAGCTGTGGGTCTATGCAAAAGCAGTGGCCTGCACCAGGAAAATTTAATGTTGGGCCACTGGAAGGAGAATTAGCTGTGACCACACCCCTCCACCTCGAGGCAGATACACACACAGAGATAATTTCATCAGCAGCTCACTGAAATGTTTCTATTGTCCTGAGAAACCCAATAAAAACAAATTGCTTGTATAATTAAATACCCTCACAAGTACTTCAGTTTGAAAGTGTTTTTCATGACAGACAGCTTGATATAAAGAAAATCTTTGGGACTGGATATATTTAGCTACATAAAAGTGCGAGTAGACTTTTGATCACACTTCAGTTCCTGCCAGCTGGAAATACAGAACATCAGAATGTGAAGCTGTGTTCAAACTCAGGAGCTGAAATCTCAGTGACTGCAGATTGCTCTTCCACTTACAGCATCTCACTGCAAACTTGAACAGTTTTATGAAGATCCCACAGTGAGGGAGACTAGAGTACAATTGAACCTGACCCAACATGTCAGAATGGGGCTGGATGTCACACTCAGAATGTTCTTAACAAGATTGATCTGACTGATACTGAAATCAGATGCAAGGAGCTGCCCAAACTAACTCTAAACATTACCTTCACCCTCCTTGTTGAAATGATACAGTCAGAGCAACAACCTGTACAATTAAAAGTGTATCAGCTGCAATTAGAAATAGGTGCTGTCAAAAAGTCCCACAAGAAAAATTCTTAAAATAAAAATTTACCTGATAACGTAAGTCCTAAAGGGTATAATGTGCTGCATGACAGCAGGGATGTGTAGCCATATTCTGATCTAGAATGCAAAAACATAAATAGATACAAATTTCATTAATGACGTTGGAAGAGAATGGCAAAAAACTGAAATACTGTTGGTACATTTGCACGTGCAACCTCACTTTAAAAGAAAAAAAAAAAAAAGGCTTTCTTGGTGATTTTCGTTCAACTTCTTAATTTTCTAATTTTCAAAACTTATCTGAGGAATACTTTTTTGACTTATAAAGAGGATTTGCATCTTTCCTGCTAGTCAGCTGGAAAATACAAACTTTGTATAAATAGTATCATACTGCCCAGGAGTCTCATTTTTGTATTTTCTGTAATTTCTTCAGTAGGAAAAACTGCTATTCAGCTTTGTGGATTCTTTTTTTCCCTTTTTAAGTTTACATGAAAATTATTCCATTCTTTCAGGCCCTTGCAAATCACTCCTAAATCAAGTAACATTGTTTGACTTGTGTTGTTTTGCTTCTTAGGGCTCACATATCCTAGAAAATAAGATGTTTTACAAGCAGTGATTAAGCACGGTTTCTTACTACCATATTTGCATTTCTCATATTTACCATTCTGCCTTTACCACCTCTGCAAAGCTGAATGCAGGAAGAAAATATATGCAGAGGGAGAAAAAAAAAAAAAAAAAACAAACCTGAAACAGCTACTTAGCACCGCTGTGAGGAAAAGCACCAACCAAACGACTTCCACAGGCAAAGTCAGAAGTGCCATCTGCATTTCAAAAAGGAATTCGGAGCCTGTTAAACCTGTTACTCCGTGCCAGGTAAGGGATGGAGCACAGATGAAACAGCAGCAGCTGCTGCTCCTGCCCACATAAATTCAATCATGTGCACACACAGCCCTTGTGAAAAGCAGCTCACTCAGGGCCCTCTGCATCCCCACCTCTGCTCTTTAAAGAATTTCAGCTTTGCAACCGATGCAAGAAATCCTGCCTAAGGACTCGATTCCATATGCAGAAAATGTATATATTCCTCCTTGACAGCAGAGAAAAATATTAGGCTGCAGTCAAACTTATCGTCAGCTTCTTTTCAACATTTCCAGCGTTTGCCAAGGAACTTTTTGAGTCAGTTCTGACAAAAATATTTGCAGGCTTCCTTTTTACAAGGCAACAGTAACAATATAACCCACTTTGCAAGACAAACCAGCCAAATCTTCCCATTGCAAAAAAGACCACACTTGGAATAAGCTTCTGATCCAACTGGCAGCCCCGAGAGGGAAAAGAATGCTAACACCTCAAAGATACAAAGTGTCACTAGAAGATGCTTGTTCTAGAAACAGGAATTAAATCACATTTTGACAAGGAATTGCAGGGATGGCAAAGATAACACTGTGATTACACAACTTGATTTTTAACACCTTGTACTCCGCTTTGAATACAGTATGAAACACCCAAGAAGATACATTTCTCTGTGAAATAAAAGTATGCAATGTTTTTACCATTTTGTTTTTATAGCTTTCACTGTTCACAGGAATTTTCACTCTGTATTCATTCAAATGCCTAAGTTGAAATCATGCATCTGTAAACTTACATTACACACAACCTTCAGCCTCAGAATTCAATTAATGTATCATTTCACTTCACAAATGAAATTGTGATTTTGATGGTGGACTCATATTTGCATACTAAACTGTTTAAATGACATAAAATAACATTTATAAAATGACACCAACTAGTATCTGTAAAATGACAAAAAATAAAATTACATCACTTTTTGCTTCCACCTGCTCTTAAGACAAAGTATTCACTGCATCTGTTCTGTTCTCAAGTTTCAGAGAGTTGTTTTTCTATTATTTGCTCTTTATCAGAGGTAATTAATTTCTAGAGGGTAGCAGCTAAAGAACTCCATCTTACTGACTTGAAAATAAATTCCAGCATGGCTATCTCAAGGAATCTTTACAAGAATGGCTACTTAACTGCCATTCTCTAGAGCTACCACAGCTGTGAAAATGTATTTAAGGGTTACTACACACTGTGGTCTGGCTCTACACACTGGGAACAAGTTAACAACTGACAGAGCTATTATTGGAATAAATATCTCTAAATCCCATAAAATCAAATGTGTTGGGATAAAATTATTTATATTTACCTAAATTATATGAATTATACAGTGAAATGATATAAAAACGAACAGGGAAAGGAAAACATTACATCAAAATCCTAGGTTCGTGCATCATTATAGAGGTAGAGAATTTATTTTTTTAATATTGACATGGTAAACTGTATTTTGTCTAAGAAATTGGCTGCCTCATTTGGCTGTAATAAATACACCGCATTTAAAAGGCAGCAGCAGTGCTACCAAGTACACTGAGCGACATCAAAATGCAGCAAGTGGATGAATAAAGCACATTACACACAGAACATTTTCTTATACTTTCTGCGGTGAGCTGACACAAAAATAAAATCTAGTTTTTTTAAACAGTTTTCCTCCAACTCAGACAGATCTGCCAGCCAGAAAGAGTTCAAAAGAAAGATGCTGGTTGAATGCGGATGTATGGGAAAAGCTGCAATGTTGGAGGCTGAAGAAACAGTACTTTTGGTTATGGTTTGGGTGGAACTTCATTTTATCTGACAGATTTAACCATAGAACTCATCTAAAACAGCTGCAAGAGGCAGCTTAATGGGTTACCTATTAGAACTAAAGAGAAATGCGAAGTTGCTAAGTAAATATCTGAAAGGAGAAACTTCGCTGAGAAGTATTTTGGGTTAGGGCACATTACTAAGAATAAAGAAAACAAACAATTTATGTGGAGAACAGTAAAGACTTTCAAAAAGGACCACGAAGAAAAGCAGTCACACTGGTACGGGATACCCAGAAATGGGATTTTCAGTCAGAACGCTGGTTTAAAAACGTGCTGGTGTGACAGGGAGCTGCCACTCATTGTTCAAGAAGTTTTGCCCCTTCTCACAAAAAATAAAACAAAAATAAAACAAAAAATTCAAAAACGTTTCCAAACACGACCAAAATCTCCTTCTGAACCAGAATAAGCTCCAAGAACACACATTTTCAGCAGATGGTTTGACGAGGACTGCACTGACAGCAGCTGGAGATGAAGAACTCATCAGCTCACACAAAAACAGCCAGGAGAGAACGTATCTCACAAACGGAGAACAAATCTCACAACCAAACAGAGAGAGGTGCTGCACCAGCCCTCCTGGGCAGGCTGAAAAGAACGGAGCAGATCTCGGCCTTGCCCATTTGTTCTCTGACCTACAAGTCAGGAATTACCACACCCAAGGATCAGGAGAGTGGGATACACATCCCCAACACCAGCTTGATTTCAGTAACTGGTTCCCCCTCAGAACATCCTCCTGGCTGGGCAGTAACAGCAACAAGGAAGGAGGAACATGTGTGGGAGGAAGGATCTGATTTTAAGTGTTTAAAATTGCAATCAGTGTCAAAGTGATGTCAAACTCACTTTGTACAAGGCGTAACAAATTACTGGTTTCCTTCTTGCTCATCCACAGGACAGGTCACAACTTCTACCCTCACATTAAACTAAGTCTTCATACGTCCTTCTTCAAGGACTGGGTTTTATTTTTATCACCAATCTCTTTCAAATCTCCACTAAAATCAATTCATAATTCTGCCAGTCAAAAATCCCTGTGATTTCAAAATGCAGAAATGATGGAGGATATGCGTTCTAAAACTAAGTGGAAAAAAAGATGATTACCTCTATGCTGCAAATATGTATAATGGTAGAAAATCACAGGAAAATGAAGAGAAAAGAGATCCTTCCTGCCTCACAGGGAATAGCTGAGAAGTTAAAATACCCTGAAGAAAGTAAAACCACTTCCATGGCACCATTTCAGGGACAGAAATGGCCTCTGACAACATTCTTTGAAGTATCTTTCAGAGCTGTTAAAATCTTCCTACCTAGGTATGAACTTGGAAAACTACTTGTGTGCTTCCAGGAGACGCAGAGGGTTTGGGTAATGAAACACACTGTGGATTAGCAAACCTCATTCCCAACATGGAAAATCTAGAGCCTTTTTATCCCTCCCTGGTCCCACAGAGTTCTTGCAGACTTCAGACTCCTTTTGTGTTCAAGTGAAAGAGTTTAAAGGGAATACTCACATTAGACACCACTGTGATAAATGCGTGTGCTATAAGAAACGGCAGCGTCTCAGGGGTTCCGTACTCAAAACAATCCTTCATGAGGGAAAGGCCATTTTTTCCACAAAACAGACAAACATAACGAAGCAAGTGCAATGGTACTTCTACATCCTAGGAACAGTCAAAAAACAGGAGAAGAATCAACACTAGCTCATTCAGACATACAGGAAATTCAAAAGCTACGTAAGTGTAACACAAATCTATATAGAGGAATGAATATGGTTATTTTAAGTTTCTAGGAAACGTGCACCTATTTAAAAGTGGACAACTTACATTCATATCACAGAACGCCCCTAATATATTGCTTTCTTGAGCAGAAATATCCTGTTTAAAGAAAAAAATTAAAATTAACTCAAGCAATAAAAACACATTTATAGAACAAAAAAAACCAACTGCCATTTACCAGGTATCACAGTCAACAACAAAAAAAACCAAATTCCTAATTCAGAGGAAGACAGAAGCTCCAGCTTTGCTCCACTTTTACGCTGCAAAACAGACTTTTCCAGACTTTCTACCTCTGTTAATAAATACACAAATATACTTAGAACATCTCAGCAGTGGCTCTCAAAGGCTGGATTAACAGATTATTCTTCACCCCTGTTCAGATCACCAGTTTTTTCCACAGGAATATGGCGAAGGAATATGGTCTGTCACACCAGCCTGAGAAATACAGAACAGAACCAACCCAGGGACTTTGGAAAGCAATTTCTAATAAAGATGAGACATAGATGCAACACCTGAATTTAGATGAACTGCAGGACATCCTACATTTAATGATTAAAAGGGTTCAAATGTCAAAATATTCACTGCCATGGAAATAATGATAATCTTTAATTTCAACGACTATATTTTTATATTTAACAAAACACATCATACAAAATAAACGTTAAACTTTTACAGGAGTGAGTTAAGTGAAGAAGGGGAAAGAATTGTATTACCCTATCACTCTGTTAGCTACCTGCTGCAACAAGAAATCTATTTCCTAGAAGCACTAACCTGAAAATGGTTTGGGAAAACAGCTTTTCTTTTTAATGTCCAAAATATCCACTTGTTGGGCAGCACAGAGTGGCAAGTTTCTCTATTAGGGCTGTAACATATTGTGGGTTTCGTGCACATTGCTGGGGGCAAAAGGGCACTGAAGGTATAAAACGTGGCCGTAAAACCCAGCATTGCCGTGGATACTTGTAGGTAAAGCACACATTCCTCTTCTCACCCCTCCATGCCAAACACCCAGTACCGATAGCCACAAATCAAATGCAAGTTTAACACAAAGTTCAGTTTTTAAATGAAGTTTCCCGAATATATTTTAAATAGCTGTGTAGGAGTAAGCTTCTTAGAACTGTACCAGAGGACGCTGGAGGCAAGCAATTTTGGATGGATTAAGTGTGATACAAACATTTTGAATTATTCAATATGCTCATATTATAGCTAAGCATTTATTTTCTTTTTTTCTTCTGCTGAACTCTAAGTCATGCCTGAACTCGTGATACTCTAACAGTTATTTTTAAAACAGCTTTGAAGGCAGTAGGTGGTATGTTTTTAAGCAGCAAGAAAAGGTGTTCAGTGCTCTGCTCATGAAAACTGTAGAAATGGTGTGAGAAATTTCATTAGTTTTCTCAAAAAAACCAGATTTGTTGTCAAGTGAACTGCAGTTCTTAGAATGCAGAAATCCCGAACTCACAGAGGGCTGTTGCACGAGTCCTGCAAAGCTTGGAAAAGGCTGAGGTTGAGAGACTGAGCATGCAAATGTGACTTCTGCTCTTGCAGATGGGAAACAGAACAGTCTGAAAGCTCCTTAAGCTCAAGTTTATGAGGAAATAAGAGAATTCCTCATGGGAATCTAATACGGCGTTAAAACCCACCATCACTTCAGGAGAAGCTAGAGCAGCTTTCCAGGACTTTCACCCGGAGAAAAGCTGCAGAGGGACTTTCGAGAAAGGCAGGCGGGGATAGTGCTGTCCCAAAGCCATACAGCAAAAGGAAAAGGGGGAATGGCTTCAAACTGCCAGGGGGCAGGGCTAGATTTGGGATTAGGAAGAAATTCTTCCCTGCGGGGGTGGTGAGGCCCTGGCACAGGTTGCCCAGAGAAGCTGTGGCTGCCCCATCCCCAAATTGTCCAGGTTGGACGGGGCTTGGAACAGCCGGAGACAGCAGGAAGTGTCCCTGCCCACGGCAGGGGATTGGAATGAACCATTCTAGGATGAAATGCACTGGCTGAGGTCTGACCTGGACACGACCTTACTGGAAAGCAGAGATATCTTCCAAGAAGATATTTACCTGAAAAGGACAAGCAGAGAGCACAAGACCCCAAACAGTTGGGGACTGCAGCTACAGACACCTCAACAACTGATTTTGTTTCCTCTTTCATTTCACCTTCTGTCAAGATCTGCTAAATGGCCAGGTAACTCCCTCCAGATTCATTGTTCATCCTGAGACAGTGCAAAGTTCAGGAGTGCACCTCACATTGTTGCTTCTTTCTCTACAGGATTTTAAGAGCCTCCTTTTATAGATTATTTTTACCCCTCCTCTGAAGTGTCCATGCCAGGTATTTCACTTGCTGCACAAAGTATGAAAGGCACAGGGCATACAGTCATAAACCACCCTGTATGCAAGGGATAAAAATATCCCATAAAGCAAAAAAAAAAAAAGAGATTAATTTCAAAGTATGAACATTTCTCAAAAACCAACCATATTTCAAAAAATATTTTGAGTTAATTTTGTCTAGGATGAAAAATAGACACAAAGGCTCCTCTGGGCAGCAAAAGTATTGACAGATTTCAAGAGAGGTGTGTACATGGCCCTTCTGGATACCAATCAGGCTGTTGTGGTTGGTCTTCACTCTCACTTTAGAAATGTTTTAAGGGACAAAAGCAATTCTTAGCCCCTATCATTTAACGAGAGATCTGTATGATCCTACAGGTAGACACCTTTCTGACTACCAGCAAATCTTGCTTTGCTGTTCATTTTCATCCAACTTCATGAACACCCAAACAAGGGAAAAGAAAACCTCCTGCTTCCACATGAACGTTTTCCTTCTCCACCAGATAGTCCAGTGTAAAATGGCTTTGGCAAGCAGCTGAGAAGAGGATCAGACTTCAAGACTTGTCTGCTGCCATTAAGAACAAAGCCCTTGGAGGCGTCTGCAGCGCAAAGGATAACAGAAACGTTGACTGCTAATTGTTACCGTGGGAAAGCCTTACACTGGGAATTCTTACACGGCAGCCTAAGAGGCCATTTCTAGGCACACTGAAACCTTAGCGGATGTGGTAACTCCATGAATTTATGAAAATTCACCTCAACAATCTAGAACGAGGAATTCCTGAAGTCAGTCAGAGCGGAGACTGGAGTCCGTTCTGGATCAGCAAATTTCCCTTTTTCCAGGGCAAAGGAAATGCTTAGTGGGAGAGGGAGAGCTACACCAGCTTCTCCCAACAAATTTTTAGCAGATTTAGGCTGTTCAGGGATCTGTTTAACTTACAAGTATAGCTAATGCACTTAAATCGGGGATTTTTTATTTTAGGATCTCTTGAGGACTGAAACCAAACCTGATTTAAAGCAAGAAGTGCTCTTATTACTGGGACTAATAACTTGTCTCAGTTCAGCTAAGGTGTGCTCTAGACTGAAATCCAAAATTAAATTCTAAACCTCAGTGAGTCACTCACGGGAGCAGAAAGTTTTGACATTAAAAAGCAAACATTACTTTAGAATAGCAGAATCCTAGTGCTTCCCAAATAGAGAAAGTATCAGTTTGTAAGAAAACTTATTGATGCTGGGACCCCTTAAAAGCAAAATAAAAAACCTCCTCCCCCAAAAAAGGTACACAAATATGGCAGGCTGGCACACCTCCATAACCCAGACCTGGAAACAAAGTCTAGCAGAAAGGAAAAAAAGTTTCCCTTATCTGCCTGTACCTCAGGAAAGCGGTTTTCATTCTCAGCTTCCCTTTAAGTTATGTTTTTAGGATAGCTAATGAATGTATTTGATAATTCAAGTGGTGTACAACAGTATGATACATATATAACATGTACATTAGTATGTCTGGAGTGATGGGCATCATCACAGTACAGCAACCTACAGCAGATCTGGCTCTCAATCATTCCAAGGCTGCACACCAAGGGAAAAAGAAATCCCATCAGGTACCTGGAGATTTTCTTTTGATCGTTTGGAAGTGGAATTCAAAGAGAAGAAAAAAAAATACATGAAATAGTAATTTAAAAGAATCAAGTGTGATAGTCCACAGAAAAGCTGTTCCAGAATTGTTCATTCCACATTCCTCTGAAGCCAGTCTTAGTACATGTCCCACAGGAGTGCAGAAGATAAATCAATGCACTTTATATCTATACACACACACTTGAAACTACCTCTGTGAACTTATGCCCATATGGCTTGGAGTAGGACAAGAACCAAAATCGAGCCCACCTAAAAAACCTGTTGTGTAGGGGAGCTCCATTTATCGTCAGATATGGCAGCATTCTTTCAATAAGAACTGATCAGATGTTGTGACCACAACATCTAAGCTACATAATTGTATCTGACGCAGCATCTTCTCATTTTGGACTTGAGTTTACAAAGCAAATTTCAACCCTCAGAGCTCCAGTGAGCTCCCATAACTCTCTAAATAAAAAATAAAAATTTTGAGTGGGTTAGCTGCACTGTAATTCTCTACTTTGACTTTCTCAGAAGTTTGTTGGATAGAAGCTATTCTTATATAGTGAAATTTACATCTAATTTGCATACAAATATTGTAAAATAATTCTTTACTAGTTCTTAGACTACCACAAGTTGGATCAAAACCCAATCTTTCCAAAAATGTGTTGTTTCCACTAGGAAATGCTAACACCATCCTATTTATTTCAGAAACTCTGAATTAAGCATAGCAGGATTTTGGAATTACTTTTTTAAAAGAGGAAAATACAGAAAATGTGAATGGCAGCCATAACAAATATCAGATAGAAAAATCAGCACCCTGGAACAAAGCAACCTGCGCAGAGCTCAGTTATTCCAGTCAATTAACCAGCTGTTCTAACAAGTTTGGTCTTGCACAAAGTTTAGTTTATGAAGCTTTGCTTCTAGAAGCACAGACTGCAATGAAAAGAAATTAGTAAACTATTAACGGGTTACCTTCTGCAAGAAAGGCTTCGCTATAGTCCCCTTTGTGCCTTCCTGTTATTTAAACAGTACAATAATTCAGTGTACAGTTCCAGCCAACACTTATCAATATATTACCTATACCAATTAAGCATATTTTAAAGAAAGTGGAAGAGCATGTGCCATTCAGAAAGTTTCTCTGAAAAGTTCTACTGAAGCCAACAGGAGAGCTGAATGTGCCCACCCTGTGTGAAAGCAAGGAGCACCAAACAATCTGCTCATTAATGAGAACAATTAACCTTTCACCAAATAATTCAAGATAGACACAAGGAGAAGATATACCTCTATCGTGGGATGAGTATTATGCTTATAAGCTGTGTACAGAGGAAACTGAATCTGGAAGATTTTTGCCACACACAGCAGCAGCTTCTCCTTCTCATCAGTGCTCCATAAGCTAAAAGCATCCGTGTTCTTTGCGGGCTCCTCCTCGCTCAGGATACAAGTTCTTGTGGAATCAAACTTTTTCTCTAGAGGTTTTTGTCGTTCTCCATTTTCTTCTTCGTGAGACTCTCTTTCTACATTCAGGGGCTCATCAGCATGATTACTCTGCTCTGGCCATGTTGAATCTATATTAATAGTGCAATGTTTACAGAGCTGGTCCCGCAGAGCTTGGACTTGGGCAATCACTAAGTTAATAAGCGCACAAACTACTTGGTTAAAGATCTCCAGATGTTTATACTCCTTGAAACAGCACAAACATTGTCTGTAAGAAAACAGAAAAAAAAAAATAAATTCCTACAGTTAAAATCAGACTCATAACCAGAGAACTCTTCACATTAAACCATTTCAAACAACAAGTTATTTGACAGAATCATAAAATAAAGGAAATCGAAATGAAACAGACTCTACCCAGCAGCAAGTGGGAGTCGCAGAACCCTCCTTAACACTTGAGAACATCCCATTATTTCCAAATGCTTACCAAAACTATGAAGTCCCTGTTATCATTTAGCGGCTGCTACAGCCAGTAAAATACAGAAAAAAAGTCTTGTGGGCAAGGTCACTGTGCTACTGAAGAAGCCGCGTTTTTCAGTACGTTTCTGACTCCATTTCCTCATCTGGTTTTCTCTATTGCTCCTTACTGCAATAAATCATCCTGACATTCTTGTCAGCTGTGTAAGAACTCGTTATTGTTATTTTCAAATCAACAGGGCTCCAAAGTAATTTTATTTTTAATGGAGTATTTAAGTTCACTTCCTTTATCTGCATTTGGATGGTGATCCCATGCACATCGATATCCTTTATCCACCTAGGAAAAAGCAGCTCAAGTATCTCCAGTACTTTCTTCACTTGGCAGGCTCAGAGATTATTCCCCTGATTATCTCCTGACACACTGTAAACTGCAAAGAACTAGAGGGGAAAGCTCTACACCATCCCTTTGACAGTACCATTAAAAAAATCAATTAAATCTTGAAGTTTAAAAACTCTACCATAACTCTAGTTGTGGGCAAGGATAACTATGGATGCCAAATAGATTCTGGGTGCATAAATCCCTGAGGGAGATACCCTAAACCTACTGTGTGGGAACAGCTGCTTCCTCCATACAAACAAGCACCTCCCTCATTCTGAGAAAAAAAAGGTGGAGGATATTCCTGTAAAAGGATTTAAATCCTGGAGAATACAGGAAAGAAAGCCATCATTGCACTGTCCTTACTTACTGGAGAACAAAATTAAGGCTACATTCTTGTAACAGGCTCTGAGAGATGGACTCAGCCCTTTCTTACTCAAACTCTACTCCACAACATAACTGATACATAAACTGGGAGCTGTCTTGCAGTAGAGATGTTCTCCATCTCCTGTTAGCTGGAGAACAATGGACTTTAGTCCACAACCAGAGTTCTCAGATATTACAATAATATAAAAATCACATGTATCATTTCTAAAAGGAATCAGCAGACAAAAGATAGGGCAAGAAATCATCAGTAAGTACCAAATAAAAAATTTTCTGCAAACACAACATTTAATTTAGAGACTGGAATTAATAAATTATAATTTTTAGGGAAAAAAATCAAGAGAACCTAGAGCTACGGCAGGTAGAGGGTGCTGCCTCTCTTGATGGAACACAAACATGCCCTTGAGCTACAGCTCTTAAAGCACATACTTTCTGAATAGAGATATTTATTTTTCAGTGGGTTAGACAAAAAGGTAACATTCAGGATTCCCTAATTCCAGCACAGATACAGTGACTGAAGCATCTAAACCCTTTTGTTCCATTCGTGCAGGAAGAAAAATCCCTTTAATATTGTGTAAGTGGAGTGTGCCTTTACCCATGTGAAAAACATTCTTGCCATTTACTTGTAAATGCATTGTCATATTAACAAATGACAACAAGGGACTGCAGGCAAAATCCAGAGTATCCTCAAGCATTTGTCCTGGGGGAAAATTATGTTCAAAAGGTCCATCACTTATGCCTACAAATTACTGCCCCACTTGGGTGTAACAAATCATCCTCAATAACAATGAAAACAGTCTGGTGAAGACTTCTCACATCCTGGAGAATTTTTTACCACGACAGAGGTATGTGCAAAACCTCTAAGTCTTCCTCTGTTGGAATGTGGAGCTCACAGGAAGAAGAGCTCTACCAAAAATTGAGAAGATCAATAAAAATGAGCATGCTACTTCTTTGAACGTAACAATTTCCAGAAGAAAACTACAATGGAAACACTAAATGCAAATGGAAGAAAAAGATGCTTTTCAGGAGGAGTCACCATGTGATCTTCTGAAGGAAAACAGAGATTTCAACTACAGGCAACAAAGTAAAAAGTAGTTCTTAAGGAAGGCCTCAAACCCAAAACAAGCAGAACTCTCAAAAGCCCATTTGGCAGAGTAGAGACAGGATATGAAATCAAAATGTCAAGTAAACTCCTTCCTGTGGCCTCTTTGTTAGATTCTCCTTTAAACACCTTAGGACTGTTCTCCAGACTCTTCCAGTATGAAACCACTACATAAGGAAGGTAACAAGGAAACCAGAAGAAAATAAAGAGTTAAATGTTATCCAATCTTTATTTTTTTCTTCAGGTTGCGTTTGTCAAGCTGTAGAACAGAACAAAACTCTGAACAGATGATGACCTGGAAAACTGGG
Organism: Cnemophilus loriae; assembly: GCA_013397755.1. Classification (NCBI taxonomy): domain Eukaryota; kingdom Metazoa; phylum Chordata; class Aves; order Passeriformes; family Corvidae; genus Cnemophilus; species Cnemophilus loriae. Next base: position 1,572,302 of record VZTF01004039.1, read on the forward strand.
TTGCAATTGTTCTCTGACAAACTTGGGATCTAGGACCTGTCAAGAAATGACAGGAGCCTGGTTTCTGTGCCTGCTGTTTATTTTGATTTAAAAATTCCTCCTCTGTGTCTAAAAGCACATGGCAGATGAAAATGAACCTATAATTTTTGGGCAAAACAAGGAAGAGGAGGTTTCCACTTTCACAGGTATCAAAAATGTGACATTCCATTTTTTTTCTTGTGGAGTCTTCTAAACACCTGAATAATGTTTTCCAATTTATCCTCTATGCTTTTCCCAGTATTTCTTATGATTCAGTGGATTCAGTCTGGCCTTATAACTACTGCTGAACACTAAATTCCAAACATCTTTACATTCTTTCTAGAAAGTAATATCCATACATTTCCTTGTGTTGGTAAAAAATAAGTAGCTGTGAAGTAATGTATCATTATATCATAATGTAATGATATCATTTTAAAGAAACAATCCCAACCAACAGTAATTTAAATACTAGATTAAATACTAGATTCAGTCACCTGTTCTTAAATTCTTCTTACCCTGCCCCTGCAGAAGATGGTCACGAAATTTCATGTTAAAGCAGCAAGACACATTGTTTGTCACCACAATATAGCTGTTTGTTTTTCTACACAATTACAGCATCCAGAATGCCAACTGCATTCAAAATATGCTTTGCCCAAAACGCACCGGGTAATGAGTTTATTTTTATTTTCTACATAGTAAAATGGTCTTAACTCCCCAAGTATCACTTAGCTACACATTAATAATTTGCTAATTCTAATCACTCTACTGTATTTTAAAAAGGGAAAACTGCTGTTGAGATCCAGCATCCTCAGCGTTCAAACTCAATCCGAAATTACCTCTGCGTCCAGGAATTGATGTAAGCAAATATCTTGAGGGCATGTTCCTTTCTGAGCTGCAAAGCATCACCACCTTCAATGTCTGATACTAAAGAAAACAAAAACGTAAACGCATTAGGAGGAAAAAACCCAACGTGCAACTGTTCTGCTTTTATTACAAATTACCTGTGATAGCACAAAAAAGAAATACTTTACTGAAGCAAAAACATGTAGATTTGGTTAACAGAGGTTTAGATGCAAGTGACTTGAAAACTCAAAGTGCACAATGTTCTTGAACACTGCTGCAAAAATTCGTGATTGAGAACAGACCCTTCTTGTAATCCTATTTTTATGAAATATTCCTCATAAGCTTTACTGGGAACTCCTGATTGATGTGCACTTGCAAGTATGAACTTTCAACAACTTCACTCGTTAACCAGATGCCTTGGGTTTGGTTTTTTTTGTTTTGCTGAGGTTTTTTTCCCCCCAGATTTTTAAATGTCTGCATTTTGAGATGACCCTGAGACCTCAACTTCCTTCTCCTGATCAGATAAAGACTGGTAAAAACAAGCAAACAAACAAAACCCAAACCACAACAAAACTATCAAGATAAGAACAATGTGCTGTGTACATATAAGGTTATTTCAGACTGAGCTGATGATTATGGCTTTCAAATACAGACACATCTCTTATGACATTTAACCATAATGAATCACTAACTGGCAAAATGATAAAGGCTTACCACATTTATTACAGAGGAAACCAGAACAGTTCTGTGCTGAGTTCAAACCCCAAATGCTTCACTGAGGGATTATCAAATGTCCCACTTCCCTCTAAAAATGCTTCTACACTCAAACAAGGCCAACATCAGTAGGTCCACAGCTCCACTTATGCAGCACCTGATTATATCCCAGGGCACTGGATTCTGTCTCCTGGCCACACACCTTTCCCCAACTACCAGTGCACAATTCTTGCTTCCTCCTTGTCCTAAATTTCCGAACAATTTCTTGTACAATTACCTAATTGCTACACGAATCAAGGTCAGCATTCCTTTTAAGTGGACCTTTGCATTTCTAACACAACTAAGTTTTCATCTCCACGTTTCACATGAAATTTCAAGCATTATATGCTCCCAAATCCACTTCACAAGCAAACTCTGTGGGAAAGGTTCTCAAACAGCAGCGAGCTCCTCAGCATCCCTGCCTCAACCTCCTCTCCAACCTCAGCCTTGAAAGGTCCTGTGTGATCCATCCATCCAGGTTTCCAAAAACTAAAGCTAATGAAAGTCTGTGGGCATGGATCAGAAAGCAAAGTTCAGAAGAAAACCACTTCACAGAATAATCCCACTGAACAAATATTTATGACTTCTTTGAAATAAGGACATCACATATGCACATACATCCACATTTTCATACATATGCATACATACAAATATAAAAACATCCAAAAAGCAGCCTCTGAATAGGATACCATCACACTCTAAAAAACACTCTTTGTCTCACTCCTATAAGGCCCTAAGGATCCTACACAACACTGGAGAAAGCACAAGATGGAGAAGCAGACTAAAAGATGGGTATCACTCAATATCACCTTTTATTCTAAACACCACAAATTACCATGACAGTTGACTCTCCAAAAGCCAAAGCACAGCGCTGAAGAAACCAAGAACTCCATCACACAATTTAGGTCAAGCTTACCACAAAAGACAGACCCTTAGCTATAGATAGCATCTGAAAAAAAACCAAAAAAACCCTGCCCAGCATCAAAGGTTCATAAAACCTCTGTTTTCACGACTTCATGAGCATTGTTTCACTAAGATGAATTCCTTCAAACTTGACAGAAAAAAACCGTTGACAATTTAGTAGCAACAAGGTTAATTCTACCTTGTAGGATCTTACACATACATTTCTAACACTTCCTTCATCCCCACATCACCCCACTGGAACAAGCAGGACAGTAACTCCAACTTCCAGAGCAGCATTTTCACTGCAAAAGTTTGAATGACTCCCAGATTTCCCTCTTTGAGGTTATAAAGAACTGAAAGTTATGCAAACTGGCCCCTTAAAAGCTACAATCGCCATGTAAAGAAGACAGAATAGAGAAGTTATGGAAATACTGAAACTAATGCCTCAGGTCAAAATATAAGGAGGTATTTGCACAAGTTGGAGAACCTGTTATTTTCCTGTTTATGCACTCTACATCTCACATACTGACCAGCTTCAACTGGTCTTATTTATTAATCACTGCTAATTAATACAATGGCTACAGACGTGATTTCCCTTTGGGCTTCTGTACCTAGAAATAATATTGGGTTTATTCCTGAAAAGACAGGAGGCTGCAAACAGGAGGAACCACACTGAGGCTGCAGTTTTCCTGGAGGTTAGCTAAGTCTGTGCCACTACCAAAAGGGGCAGTGACACACGTGGCAGGGCTTCTCCTGCTGGACCTCAGCTTGAGTTCTCTTTTGCTCCTTAGCAGAAATTATCTTGTTCATTTAATCTGTGTCCTCATAACCAAGATTTCAATCTTAGGCTTCGAGCTCCTCTCTTACTCTGAGTATCAGCTCTGTAGATACTCTTGATTTACAGCACCTCCATTTAGGGACACATGCAGCTTGAAGTACAGAAACAATCAGATCTGAAGCATTTCTAAGATTTTTTTTTAATTGAAAAAAAAGTACAGATGGAAAAGCAATAGGAACGAACACACTCATTGTCATTCCTGGGCATTTTCTGATTTCTGTCAGTTCTGTAAGAACTTCCTTGCTGCACGATTTCACTTCCAAATGACGATGTCTGCCTCTCCTTTTAAAGTAGTTCTCTTCTGGCTTGAAGGGGCCAGTAGTTAAACCAGACTCATTCACTTGTGAATAAAGCCTGTCTTTTATTCACTCCCATACTCCAGCATCCCTCCATGCCTCAGAACCCCCTCAATCTGCTGCCTCCCCACTTTCTCACACTTTCACTGTTTCAAATCCAGCAGTAACAACCATGCCAAACTTTTCCAAAAGCTTCTACTGCACCAAGCCTCCTTTGTGCAAATCGATTCGGTAGACAAGACTCCTCCCTAGTTCCACACCTAAGGCAGTGATTCCCACAGGATGCACTAAGTTAGCCTTGTGTGCTCTGCGAGCCTCTGAACCTCATCAAAGTGGCAGCCTGAGTGCTCTCATGAATAAGAATTGATAATATGTCCTCCAGAGCTTTCCAGCCAGGCTTTCCAGGATCTCTAAGTCTCTGTCTCAGCAGTGGCACTCCAATCCTAGGCTCAGCTCCTTCGTGTCCGCAGTGGCTGCTTCTTTCTCCAGGCACTCACAAGGCAGCAACATTAGAGATGTCCTCCTTCCCTCTCGGAGCTCAACTTTCTTCTCCTTCCTTAAATTTCCTCTACCAACTCTTTCTTCTCAGTTAAAGCCTCTTAGACCTTTCCACTCTCCAATCCGTCCTTTTCCCTCTTACTTTCCACATACACAAACACCTTCACCCTGCACTAGATCCAATTTCACAATCAATATATCCCAGTTCAAGCCCACACTACAATAGCAGCCACATCCATGCATTTCAAACACCATCAGCATTCCCGCAGGAACCTCGAGAGCCAGAGAGGGAACTGCACAAATCCAACTGGCCAATCCAGCTGAAAACTACCCACATTCCTGCTGGCTTTGTAAGCCATGCCATACTCAGGCTGGCACTTCGTGAGCAGGGTAAGCTGGGAAGGGAAGTGTGAGGAATGTGAAGCTGGGACAAGTAAACACTTTTGTAGTAACCGGAGTTGTAAAACTGCCCCGCCCCATCTGGAGCAACTTCACCCGATTGTGGGTGGGCAAAGATGTGGTTACTACTACAGCCTTAAAAAAACAGAACACTGAAGGCTTTAAACACACAGAACCAACCAGCAGAAAGAAGGAAGAGTAGGATGCAGGTAAATTCCAGCTAAATACATTCTACCAATATAATGCAGGACATGGGGTCTTTCCACATACTTGCAAGGGCTCATCTCACTGAGTAGTCACAAGATGGTTTAGAAATCTTTTTACCACAGCAAAACCATAGAAGAAAAAGCTGAGCTGCTTAACTAACCTATTTAACATCTTCTAGTGTATAAGTTTTCAGATATTCTTAAAAAAAAAAAAAAAAAATCAGACTGACTTGAAGCGTAATTGTTTATTCAAGCAGCTGATGAGAAGCCAAAACACACCATGGTCAAAGCAAAAATTTAAAACATTTCATATAAAAAAAAAATTAAAAGAATATTTCCTTGCTGTTTCCCCAGTCTCCTGTTTTACTTGGCTAACTCTAAATGAAAACTTGGGTGATTTACCTAATCTTTCACAGGAGGGTAATTTGCTAAATGTGTGTTACAGTACTAGAAACAACATGAGCTCCCAAACTCAGAAAAACCCCATAAATAAACTGACTAAACCAAGACAATGACAGAAGATGAGAAAAACACAAATCAACTGCAAAGAACGGGGCAATACAATTCCAAAATACAACTGTGGCCAAAGGAAGCCGAGCTCCTAAGTGCATTTTTAGCAAGAAGTTCGGAGCTAGAGGAACACACTGTAATTAGACCTCAAGGACAACCATCATGCTGGACTTGTGGGGAATATCTTATATCCAAAGGTCACTTATCACACCAAGTACAAAATCAAATGGCAAGCAAAAGTCATCATTTTTAAAAGCATACTTCCTCGACTTTCAGAAACATAACAGAGTCAAAAGTAAATGATACAAAACCCTTTAAGATCTGTAACTCTAATTTCTCCATATTCAAATTGTGACGAGGTCCAGTTGCATATGGATTGTGCTCCCTCCCCCTCCTCCCCCAAGCCTCATCTGATATCAGCTTCTCATGGGAAAGCCCAGATCACTTGCAGAATGAACATTATTCTCAGAAGTTGTTCACTGATACAGAATAAACAGAGGAAATGAGCCATACACTAAACAAAATAGCATTAGGAGCAATAATACTCATCTTGAAACAAATGTATATGTATATATATATAAAAATGTGTAACTTTTTCTGTGAGTACCATTGCTCACACAGAGAACCAGCACATTTTTTTCAATGCATTGAGATGTTTTCAGTGATTAGTAGGGGTTTTCTTTTTGCTTAGGATCAACAGCATGTAAGATGATAGCCACAGAGCTCAGCATCTCCCATTCCCTTTCTACTTTCACCTATTAGAATTACTTTTTTAATTATAAAGAATTCATGACTGCCTTGGATTGATTCGCCAGAGCTCTTCCTGACCTTTACGGAGCCATCCTTGACAAGTATTTAACAGGACAGTGTCACCATGAAGTTCACGGGCCAGAGTTTAACTGTCCAAACTTCCCTACAACTTTTCAGTGAGGGAAAAAAAGTCTTCTTTCTACCTCGCAGTCTCCATAATACAAAAGCATCCCAGAATACTGACTAGATACACATAATAAAAGACAAACACAACTGCAGAACTTACTAGAAAATACAAAAAGTTAATTCCTCAGTATTAGAAACACTGTTCAAATGCCAGGAACAATCAGATCTGCAAGTCCAAACACTACAGCAATAAAATTCTATAATGGTTAAGGTGCTTGAGTGCCTTTAATGCTACCTTGATGATACTCATCACACCACCAGAGCACAGCATTACAGATAACTACACTCACCCCCAGCCCACAACACACCTCAGTTCATTTTAAATCTGCATCAAACTCTAAACTTCTTATATTTATAAATATTACAACTTGGTAAATAGATTGCTTTCCTGCAAGTTTTTGACTATGAAGTATACAGATATTAAAACACAAATATTTTGAAGGCAACATAACGGCTTAAAGACAGGAATTAGCAACTCTAAGAGTCTCATTTCCTTAGAAAAAACAAACTGTGATTGTGTCAGACACAAACTTCTGGACAAAGGCAATTTCAAGAAATCTGACAAAGGTTTGCAAAAGAGCAAGGAAAAAGCAATTACAACTGGTGTCCCCAACGTCATCTGCTGGTTATTCAGCAGCTGAGTAATTCCTCACAGCCACACTGACATCAGAAATACCTGAGGAGTTTTAATTCAGTATTGCAGTGCACAGCACAGTTACAGGAAGAGCAGAACAAGCCTCGGTATGTTCATCAACCAGACAGCACTTCCAAGATACAACTTCACCAGAACAGAGCAAATCAGCTGACCTCAGGTAACTGCTGCCTTTATCTTCTGTTCCTCTGCAAACACCAACAAGTTCTCTCTTCCAATCTCTACATTTCCCTTCCCATCCCATCTCCCTTATCTTCTCCAGCAAACACCTGTTTTCCTTTAATCATAACAAGTTAATGCAGTCTGGAGCAAAACAGCAGCAGCTGGCTCTGGGCAGCTGTATGAAATTTAACAATCGGCACCTTGCAGGAGTGATGCCACCCTGAAGTTTTCATCGTGCTAGGCCACGTTTGCTTTGGGTTAAAATGTCCCCTTTAGAATGGCTGCAGATCTCCACCTAAACCAAAAAAAAAAATCCTTCTTGAGAGCATCTTAAGACTTCCACCTTCCCGAAGAGAACTTGCCACAGCAACTGCTTCCAGGAACAGTTCCACATTGTCTTAAATGCAGTCAAATGCCAATTATCAGACAACACCCAGATCTACCCAGCACACTGGAGCTGGTTCTACCCAGATCTACCCTAGCAAACTACAATCTAAATAAACTCTTAGATACAGCATCTGAAATGTAAAGCAGCTGTGCTGCAGCACGAGCCAGGCCAGCTCCAGCAGCAGCACAGCACCTTGCACACAAAGCCAAGCCTAAGTTACCACACCATGTAAACTCACACTGTTCCCACTCAGTGAGCCACAGCTCAAAGTTCACCAACACTGAATCCATGGATGCCTTACAGTGGACATCTGGCCAGGACAAGATGGGAATGTGAAATACACCATTCAGGTTGGGTTATGCCAATGACTGAGGAGCAAGCAGTATCCCATGCAGCACGGAGTGGCATGGATTCAGAGAAGTAGGAGACTCCCATCAAAGGTTCAAGGAGCAGAATGAGCTTCCATCAGTTAAACCCTGTGTAATGCACATAGGGCCTTTCTGATCAAACACCAGGAGGAAATGGGGTAAGACCAGCTTGTGGGATATTTGCCTGGGAATGGAATAAACTGGGCCAAACTGCATCTTGCTCCGGTTCTGCTGGCCCAAGAAGGCTCACCAGGAGTCTGCACACTGCCCTTTTCACACCCCCAGCTTCTGAGAGGGCTCCCTGAGCCAGGCATGGCCCAGCAGGAATGCACAAAGCTGCTCCTGGCCCGTGGGATGTCCGGGCTGCTGCATTTCCATGGAAGCCTGGCAGTACAGCAGGGCTGAGCCTGGGTCCAGCAGCATTCATCAGCACTGGTTCCACGTCAGACAGAAGGAGTCTAGGAAAGGATCTGTGGGATCTCTGCACTACACCTCCCAATGCTTCTGTTATCTTGGGATTCTCAGCAGCCAAGATATTGCAGTCCTCCCTCCCCAGGGAAAGGCAAGTTACATATTACCAAGGAAAAAAAAACCCACAAAGCAATTTCAAAGCATCTGTGCCACTCACTGGAGTTTAAAAAAAAAGAAAAAAAGAAGAAGTAGCAGTCTTATTTCAAGAGTCCTATTTTAACTCAGTATTGTGAATTGTCTTTGACTGCAAGACAACATGTTACAATTCTGGAAAGACTGCGGTTTTTTTCTTTGTATTGAAGTTGTCATAGTTCCTCTTTTAATAAAGGAAAAACCCAACAAAACAAAACCAAGAAACCAGCTCAATTTAGGCAGTATTTCCACAATCAAGTCTGCCTGACATCACCAAAACACATACTAGATGTAGAAAGTCAGGCTGCCCATCATAATATTTTGACAACAGCCACTGCAAGTTTAAGGAATCAATGCAGGATTGGACAAGCACTGCGTAATTCCAGCATTTCCTAGCATATCACTAATTATCCCAAGGTAAATTTCAAAGCTAGGGCTGACACTGTCAATGCCAAACCTACTGCTCAGATAAAGGATTGCTTGCCTTCGGCTTACAAGAGAGCACTTGCATTCTTTCCTTTCAATAACATAATGTATCGGTACTTGAATGACTCTGGGTTTGAGTAATTTTTGTCTAATACTCCAGCCCTGAACTTCTTTTAAAATACTGCTTTAAGGTGAAGACACAGAACTCAGTCTATCAAACTACTTTTTTAAGTAGAACAAAGATTTAATTGCATGAATAAGGTTCTAAAAACTAAAGAGGTTTTCTATTAGTCTTAATTAAAAGTAGCAAGGAATGTAAAAATTAAAATACCTACTCCAGGAAGCATTCTATTTTCAAGAGAGAACTTTGCAAATGAGTTCAGCTGTACTACTTGGCACGCTGTGAATCAGTTTCAGACAACAACAGCAACTTTCCCCCACAACCAGAAAGAAAAGGCCCACGACTGAGCCACCCTGGCCCGTAAGAAGCAACAGATTACCAGTAGATTTACAACAAAAGCATGTAATGACCGTGCTCCAGGTTTCAGGGACAAAACCCGTGAGACGCAAATATGATTAATTCATTTCTTACAAAGTATATTTAAGCCTGCTTAAACAAGGAGATGAGAGGTATATGGGCAATGGGTCATTTTCCTCAATGGAGCTTCAGGCACTTCACTGAAAGGCCAGGAAGAGCTTGCTCAGCATTTGAACTCCAAGGCTGTATTTGTTTCCATCAGCACAGGTGCAAGCAACGCTCATTCAGAAAGGACAATGAAATCCTGAGGAAGGATCGGCAAGCAATGAAGTCACTGTCTCTCAACTTTCAGATACACACTCAAATTTTGCATTCCTTTGTGCCTGATAATCTGTATTTAGTAATTCTCTCAAACACATGGTGTATTAGGTAACTTATTGGCTAAAACAATTATATAATTTTTCAAAGCTGATAGGTTGAATGAAATAAGAGATGGCTGAAGGCAATGCATGGAGTCTATACAAGTATATCTAAGACAGCAGTTAAATTTCACGACAAGCATCCCCCATGACCAGAAAATGTGTTCACAGATGCCATTTTGATATAAACAAATATTTCTACAGGTCTCATATTAGCAAGTACACACGGGGCAGTATCTGTAGCTATGGCTACACAGAGTTCAAAGCCAGCTCACTCTGGAAAGACTCAAACTGGCACTGTTGTTAGACCCACTAAGTTGCCCAGACACTGATGCAAACTGATTTCAATTTCTGACCAGCTTGATCAGACTGCATCTGCTCTAAATATCACCTCAGCAGATCAAGCACTGACACTTGCGACCTGAAATACTCTGGTTCAAGTTTTACCTCAGATATTATGGAAAAATAGTTCAACCTAAGTAAACCAGCTACCGTTTGTTGTTAACTGTGAAAGAAGTCAGTGACCAACCAATACAGACAAGGATTTACTGCACTGAGCATCCTTCGACTAAGCAGGAGAACTCACTTTTACCAATCCCATAACAGTTCCAAGAAGGAAAAATAAAGGTTTCAGTCTCTTGTATCAGCTGTTGACTATGAGCCCAGAGTGCAATCCCACCACACAGCTCCTGTCCAGAACACAGGTGCCTGACAGGGATGGGTAACCTGTGCTACACAACCCTTCACAGACAGCCCATTTCCCAAATTCCTCAGCAGATATTGATATTCTAACCCCTCTACAGCTTTTCTGGAGCTGCCCTCCCTTGCAAACAGGCCACTGTCCATTTCCAGCACTGTTCACAGCTTCTCCAAGCAGACAGAGCACAGAAGTGAAAGCACTGTCAGTTTTGCTGATGCCCACAGAGTTTAGAATGAAATCTGATGACAAGATTTGCAAAGAACAGAGACTACTGGCAGAAAACGACTCTGAAAAATACCAGTTTTTCAGTTCACACCCACTTAAAAGTAATTTCACTGCTGGTGAAACCATGGGGGTTGTATTGAAACCTAAATTATGAAGAATTTAATAATTACGTGTCACAGAATAATAAATAGGCAACTGAACATTTCCTGAAGATGAAATTAAACTCTTGCTAAAAATTATCAAACCCCCCCAAAATGAGCTGAGAAGCACAACAGAAAGGTAAAGACAATGAGTGTTGAACAACACAGCATAAAGCACGTATCCCCTGTTTCCATATACAATTACATAGATTAAAAACTCTCAAAGTGGAAGTCAGCGCAATGAATTGCAGGCTTCTTCAACGTGTGGAAAGTGTGGAAAAAGGCAAAAAAAGTTTTGCCACTCACCTCCTTGATGGGAGCCAATGACCTGCAGGGATGCTTATCTAAAAACCGAGTCTCAATTGCCACATCTTTCTCAAGTCTTATTTACAGCCCTTCTACAAATTAGCTGAAGAAGGGTTAACACCCAAAGGTGCATTTTCCACAAGGATTTTTTCTGACAAGTTTCGACTTTGTCCACCAGTTGTTCCAGCACTAAATCTCATGAGCAGTTCTGTACAAATGCACAGAACTGCAACGCATTTGCACCAGAGTTCCCGTGAGAAACTCACCGTCCACCAGACGTGCTGGATCTGAACAACTCCAGAAATAAAACTTCACAAATCTACAAACAAGCTGGATATTTTTACTAAGTGTTAAGAACACCACAGAAATCCTCACAGTTGCATGTCCATGTTTAGCATTCAGATTGCAACTCAATTCCCATACAAGGAAAGGAACAAAGTGAAAAGAATGGCTTCTCACCTCTTCACATTTTCGAGAAATTGCCAATTAGCTGCACAAAATGAAAGAAGAAATCACCTCAATATAAGCTTAAACAACAGAAATTCAATGGCCACAACTCTGTGTAACTGCAGCATGCTGTTACTACAAGCAGCACTGAGTAATCAGCACAACCACTTGCTCCTGAGGATGGTAAGAATCTTTTTCACATTGTCCCAGCATCCAGCCAACTACAAAGGTGTAGCTGGGGCTGCAGAAATCCCTATTAGTACCTGAAAAGAACTCGAAGAAGAAAACAGATGAAATAAAAAGAACCAAGAAGTAAACATTGCTCTTCCCTCCCAATCGCTAAAATGCCAAATCACAGCCTGCTCATCACTTGGACACAGAACACGATTCAAGGATTTGCTTTTCTGACTCAACGTTAGTTGAACACAGGAAGATGGAAGCAAACTGCAGCAACATGGAGAAATCAAGCAGCAAGGAATTAAAACCCGCAACATAAAAAGTCTGTATTAGTAATAACAAGGAAGAAGAAGAAGCAAAAAGGAATTCTATGAATTAAAAGAATGGGCGAGGCTCATGATGCCCTGAAGTGTCCCCATGGCAGACAAAACCATCAATCTCCCAAAGCAAAGGGATTACCTCCAAGGCAGGCCAAGGGAAATGGAGCCAGGTCTGCTCTCCAAGATCCTGCCCCTCGAAGCCCGGAGTGACACCGAGCCCGAGCATCTGCAGTGCCCCACGACACTCTGCACCACCTCTGCATGCAAGGGCAGCTCCAAGAGCTGCTCTGCTAGAAGAGCTGACACCAACAACATCCCGGATAGCCTAAAGCACATTGCCTTGGACTTGGCTCAGGAACTGCCTGGGACTTGGGTGACTTGAAAACTACCCTTATGGAGGGAAAGCAATACGGCACCAAACACGTCAAAAGAATTACCAAGCAGGAAGATTTCCTACATGGGAAACATGATGACTTCAAGCTCTACACTGACCAAGTATCTTTTGAACATGAAGCAAGGGATGCTTTTCTTTTCCTTTCTTGCTCTCCTCATTTTCCTTGACTTATCCACTAACTAATGCAGTCTACAGTGGTAGAGCCTCTTGGCTTTAAGGAATTGTTCCAAGCACTTATCCAACAGAAGATCTCCCCATACACCAAGAGAAGCATCTCAGTAAATACACGTCAGTGGTCTGTAACTCACAACAAAACTCGGCAGAATGGGATTTACGTAACTCATCTTCAGCATCACTGATCAAGTGGCTTGAGCAATGGGAAGGAACCAGTTTGCAGCAGCCTGAACAGGAAAAGTCTCAGGACAAAATCATTTGTGATCACATCAAATAATATGAACCAAAATAATTGTACAGAACAAAAGCTGAAATATCTTTCCAAAAATAGAAGCATTTTCGCTATTAAAGTCACAGAGTTTTTCCTTCAATTGCTTTACAATTACAAACAAAACAACTTTGTCTTAGTGTCACCTTCCCTTTCACTTTAGAAAGTTCACAATTAGCAATGCACAATTCCATTTTTTTCCCTCTGTTTACTCCAGTTCATTTGGAGTAGCACTTCAGCACAGTCCGTGACTACAATTTGGCAACGCTGCTATAAAGAAAAGGTTATCTTCATCTTCCTTTAAGCCTGGCTGCTCATTGCCTTAAAAGGGGTCAAAGACAAAAGTAAACATGAAAAAATTACTGAATTTCAGTGTTATAAACAAGTGACTTTGTTTTCTTCAACACGAGATAGCAAAGATCTGTAAGGTTGGGCAGTTACCCCAACAAATCCTCCACAGCATCTCTGCAGAGGTTCTGAACATGGAAATATCATTTGAGGGGGGAAAAAAGATGAATCTTTTAAAAAGGCCAAAAAAAAAGAAGAAAAAGCCGTGCAACAGAGACAACTTTACAGTTTCGCACAAGAAGAATCATCAAACAGCCAAATGAAACTTCAGATCTGCACAAAACACTAGAGGTAATTGAATAATCAATCCTGAAGTTTACAGGTAACCACTGAACAAGCGAGAGCAGTTCTTGGAGACCAAGTGATGTTAATGATGCAATATTCGTAATAATTTTACAACACATCCTCAGTATCTGAGTACTCCTAGCATAAAATATTGATCCTCTCCAGATCCCAAAGAGCAAACTGAACGCTGCAATGTTTTGGAATGCAATTTCTCACCTACCTCAAGGTAAACATACCCTCACCCAACCTCCAAGGCTACTCTTTGTACTTCCTACATGCCAGAACAACACAACAAGGAGTCAAGCCAAGAATCTCCAGCATCCAAATTCAGGGCTATCCTGAAACTACACAAACAGTAAAGCACTCCAGCGCCTCAAGTGTTTTATGGACCTGATCATTCTGGGAGCAGTTCTGCAGGCCAGCTGACAGTGGTAACAGAGAGAAAACAACAAGGTGAGTCCACATTCATCTCCTGTGCTTCAGTAAATTGGGCGGGGGGGGTTGTTTTGGGTTGGTTGTTGGGGTTTTTTATTTTTCTGATTTACTAAAGAGAAAACATAAGAAGAAGAATAGCCTGCAAGCCGGTGTAGTAGAATAACATCTAGAAGGCTCTAATCATCAGTGTGAACTGATTTTATAAGATTTCAGAGCTGACTGGAAAAAAAATGGGCTAAAGAGGTAATAATTCAAAAAAGTGAAGCAGAATGCTGGGAAGAAAACAAACTTTGTTCCCAGAAACCAAGAACTGGGAATAACCGAGGCCTACCAAGGTAACCTAAAACCACGGCTGCCACTACAAAATAAAACCTACTTTTCCATGTTGCAATCTTTGTTTCTTACTTTTACAAAACCCAAACCAAACAAGAAGAACAAACCAAACCTAAACCAAAATCATCTACGGGGTTTTAAGCCAACACACATCAAGACCAGCTGCAGTCCCAAAGGGAAGCCTCGTAGGCAACCAAGCCGAGCTGGGCTCTTTGGGACACGCCACAGCCAGGACCGCGAGGATGCTGACTCAGGACTGGTCTGAGAACCAGACTGGCACTTCCAGCTAAGAAGAGGCACTCCCAGGACAGCCTTGCACTCAACAAACACTCAGCACGGAGCACCACATCCTCAAGACTTGGGAGTGAAGCCTCCACAGGGATGGCGTGGATCTACAGGCAGCTCGAACGATGCCTGTGGCTCCAGGTGGGACACAGCAACCTGTAGAACTCCTGTAAGAGACCTGAGACAGCAAAACCCACCTCTGATGTTGCATTTCTGTGCTTTCTGGCTTACTTTAGGGTTAAGATTATCTGGGTATCTGTGCAGTGCCTAGCAAAACAGAGCTGTCCTGATCAGGGCCTCTGGACAGCACAGAAATGTAAATATTCCTCAAGAACAAATGAAACTCAATATAAACCCTCCTAGACTGACAAGACCTAGCATCCAAAGAAAGCAAAGAATGCAAAGTATATCAGGGTTCATTCTGGGATACAGAATGCTGTAAATTAACATAAAAGCACAGAACATCCTCAATGCACTTTTCCTGTAAAATTTGTGCACATTTAAATGAGCCCCTGTAATTAATGCCATGAGAATCTGTTCTTAAGCCTTTTGTAAATAAGTGGCCTTATCTTAAAAAGCAGCCCATTGCATCTTCCTTTTTTTTCTTCTATTAAAGGCTACTAAAAATGTTTATACTGTGGAAGATTAATTAAAGAAAAATCAGACTTTTTATAGACTTTACTCCTATTAAATGCTGCCTGGGATAATGTAAATGATGCTAAGAAACCTACAGTGAGAAATTAAGACTGTTTGCTCTGATTGAACAGATTGTCTTACAGTGCAAAAACTCCTCTAAAGTCTGGGCATTTCATAGGGGAATTTGCATTTTACTGAGTTCCTGGATCAAATCATAACTTGAAATTACTACTTCTTCTCAGGAAATAACTTCAAGATCAGGGAATTTACTGGGTTCAACATGTAGATCAAATGCTGAGAAATCAAGATGCTGCAAGAGAAGAGAAACAAATATATACCACAAAATCCAACACTGCTGATTCTGCCCGCAGAATATTGCCTGCTTCTCACGCTTAAGCATAGCAATGTATGTTAAATACACCCATGCATACTTACACACCTCTGGCCAAAAAAAACCAGGCTTATCAATCCACAGGTGTCCAGTTCAGCACCTCAGGCAGCCCCTGAGTGCCACAGACCCAGGACCATTGACTGCCTGTGACAAAATCAGGCCTGAAGACCTGGAGTCTTCCCAGGACATAACCCTGAGCCTACACAAAGGTCACTGCTGGACAAAATCCCCAGCTCTGCACAGTTATGGGGTGTGGGTTAATGCTGTAGCAGTTTGCAGGGGGACTAACATGCTGCTAATAAAAATATGTGTGTTTTGTTCAGTTCCACCCTTCTGTCACCCCTCAGTTGGTAACTTCCTAGGAGGAAAACAGGAGCTTCCCACGTGTTCCTTCCCGAACACCACATCGAGGGCTGCTGTCAATCCCCTTCCCAAGTCACCAGACATGCAATTGATACCAAATCATATTTTGTAAACATTCATTTGTAAACAAATGAAGACAAAGGCCAGTGTGTGGCCATGTAAAAACATCTGGTTTAGGAAGAAAACTCTGCAAGAAAGGAGATGCTGTTTCCTGGACCTCTCTGCAAACCCTGCTTGGGTAGTTCTGATGCAGAGCTGATCCCAAATGCTCCGTGGGCAGCAAAGGAAGCTGCTGGCAGCCTGTGGCTCACACATTTCGGGCATGACCTCATTCTTTACTACCACTTCTCATTTCTGCTGCAGTGTTTTAAAAACCAAAGCTTGACATCATTTTTGTATTATGTACCTTTCATTATTACTTAAGGAACACAAATAACTCAACTGAAAGTTATAAAAGAAACCATCCCTCCCTCACAACTCAGTCTCATCCAGTGAGAAGGGAGCTCCATCACATGTCTTTGTATCCAAACACACAAACCAAATAGTTCTGGTGATTTACAGCGCGCTTCTTTCTCTGAAGGGATGGCCAAATCTAATGTTACTTAAGCAGCATTCTTGGAAATTAACTACATAGCAGCAGTACTTCAGAATTTTCCTAATAAATCTTGACTTTCAAAGACATATTTCCTTCTACTTAATAGCAAAGATATATCTTATATAATGCAGAACCATTAACTTATCCATACCCTAGTTACATATATATATATATATACATATTAAAAAAGAATTGTTAAAGTGATTGAAGACATTGCTTTATCTATAGGGAAATATCTATCTACATCAATCCCCACTACTTTAAAACACCTGTAAAAATCAATTCATACTGGAACTTCAGGGATCCCTTGAAATATCAAATTTAATGTTACAACTTTTTTCCATGTGATCATACCAATCCAAATCAAGTTTAAGCAATGATTACTTATCAACCCATCCAAAGCAAGTGAAGTTTTCTCTTCCAACAAGCAGCTGTCATCATATACCATTGATAATTCAGTCTTATTTTGAACCTACTGTTTAAATAACCATTTGGTGTGTAATAGCAACATAATCTGATTTATTCCAGCCTCTGAACTCTCCTGAAAGTTACTTTTACGCCTACATTTTTACTTCTCAAATGAAATCCTGGCCATCACTGAATACCCTATTTCCCCAGCAAGACAGAAGCCAACATTCAACTCCTGTAGGATCCTAGGGAAGAATAAACAGCACATGGAAGTGGGCCTCAGAAGAGTGAAGACAACTCTACCCAAGCCCTGTCCTAGGCAGCATTCTGTGCTCCACTCTGCTGGAACAGAATTTGCAGAGTGCAACCAGGAAAAATGCCATGTTTAATATCCCAGATAGTTAAACTTCCCCCTGATCACAAACTTCAGCTGGTAAGTTGTTTCAATTCCTCAGCATCCGTACAAATGATGTTTTTTTGGTCTTTGTTCGTGAGGCAGAGCTCCTGAGAAGCTGGGAAGGTACGCCGGCTGCCACGGAGCGCAGGTTCCAAGGGATACACGAGGCCTACGGGGAATTTCGTGCCCCAAACGCTGCTGATTCCACGGCAGCGGGGGGAACACCTGCTGTATCACCCCTCCGACCCTGCCGGTGACACTCGTAACGAGGAAACTTCGGGAGGGAGCCAGAGACCACCCCCGAAGCCAAACACCCGGGAGCACCTTCCCAACCTCGCCAAGCCGAGCCAGGCTCCTCCAGGCGCTGCTTCCCTCACAGCTTCGGGAGAATCGGTGCCCGAAAAGCACCTGCACCGCGTACCGAGGCCAGGCACAGGGAGAGGGAGGCAGGATCACTCCGAGCCGCCTTTGCTGCTGCTGCTGCTGGTTAAAAGGGACCCAGCCCAGGCCCGGCTGCCCCCGGAGCGGCTCCCGGGCAGCTCCTCAGCCCGGCCAGGCCCCGCCGCGGCTGCCGGGGATGCGGATCCCGAGGGAAAGGGGGGATGGAGCGGGGACGCGGCGGCGGC